>VZTY01014822.1:0-103656 GCA_013400935.1 Turnix velox
GTGAAAGAATTATGCCTTAAGACTCAAGCCAGAGTAGCACATTTCAGTAGCTCAAGATAGGAGGCAGCAGGGAGAAGAACAGGAGGAAATTTAAAATTTGAGTCAACCCATAAAGAATTACAGTTGCTGCTGAAGAGAGCTGGGTTATTTTAAATCCAAACACTCAAACCATGAACCCCTTACTAGAAGGTTTAGCCTCTGGCTAGAAGCACAGTAGAGTAGGTCCAAAATAAAATGTTTCATTGATTTTATTATTCTTCAAAATCCTCAACATCCAGACAGGAAGAAGCATGAAGGAATTTCACTCCTTTGTACTACTCTGTGCCATAATTTAGAATCAGCTGTGTATATCTTACTAAAAAGCAGGTTAATTATCTACTTGCTATAATGCACCCACCAGTCATTCATCAGTGCTTTTAACAAATGGAGAGATATTCTTTATGTTCACATGTAATTCTTCATTTTTAAAGAAAGGAGGAGTTTCATGGAGTAAATTAAAAGGGAAAATCCATGGATTGAGAGCAACCCCCATGAGAGGACTTGGGGGTGTCTTTAGATGAGAAGCTCAACATGGACCAGCAACATGTGCTTGCAGCCCAAAAAGCCATCCACATCCTGGGCTGCATCAAAAAAAACCACGGCCAGCAGGCTGATGGAGAAGACTCTGCTCCTCTAATCCACTTCAGTGAGACCTAACACAGAGAACTCTGGTCAGCCTTGAAGACATCAGCAAAGGAAAGACATAGACTTATCAGAGCATGTCCAGAAAAGGGACACAACAGTGGCTGGAGGGCTGGAGGGCACCTGAACTTAGAGAGTTCAGGTTGTTCAGCAAAGAGGGGACTTCAAGTGACCCTACAGCAGCTTTCCACTACCTAAAAGGGGCTTACAAGAAAGATGTAGAGTGACTTTTTATAAGGTCATGTGATTACAGAGCAAGGGGTAATGGCTTTAAACTAAAAGAAGGTAGATTTAGCTAAATGATTCTATAATTCAAATACTAGGAAAAAATTCTATTCTTTTGAGGTGGTGAGACACTGTAACAGGTTGCCCAGAGAAGTAATACATGTCACATCTCTGGAAGCGTTCAAGGCCAGCCTGGATGGGGCTTTGAGCAACCTGTTCTAGTGGGAAGTGTCCCTGTCCATGGCAGTGGGGACACTTCAGGGTCCTCTTCCAATTCTAATCATTCCATGTTGTTCCACTCTAATAAATGCAAAACTTTTTTTGTTATTTTGTAATAACAAAATGTACTTTCTCATACATTAGGAATTGAAAGCCCAAGGATGAAATGCATTTAGCTTGGTTTCTGTGTTCCATTTTCCAATACAATACAATTGTATGGCTTGAGTGCAGCTCCTTAGATAAAGACTTGGGTGTGTCAGTTGATGACAAACTCAACATGAGCCAACAGTGTGCACTCGCAGCCAAGAAGGCCAACCAAATCCTGGGTTGTATCAAGAGGAGTGTAACCAGCAGGTCAAGAGAGGTGATTTTACCCCTCTACTCGGCACTGGTGAGACCCCACCTGGAGTATTGTGTCCAGTTCTGGAGCCCTCAACACAGGAAAGATATTGAACTATTGGAGAGGGTCCAGAGAAGGGCCACGAAGATGATCAAAGGGTTGGAGCAACTGCCCTATGAGGACAGGCTGAAGGAGTTGGGGTTGTTCAGACTGGAGAAGAGAAGGCTCAGAGGGGACCTCATAGTAACTTATCAGTACCTGAGGGAGTCCTACAGAAAGGCAGGGGAAGGAATTTTTAACATAATATCGGANGCCTGATCTAGTGGGAGGTGTCCCTGCCTATAGCGGGGGGTTGGAACTCGATGATCTTTAAGGTCCCTTCCAACCCAAACTATTCTATGATTCTATGATTCTATGATTCTATGATTCTAATTTAATTTATGATACATACTATATTATGCTTATATGCGTACAAATAGACATAGCTCACTTGCTCACTCTTTTCTTAATATTGCTAATTGCTAATGAAAATAAGTTTGATGAGAAGATGGTTACTGCTGTGCTGAATAGGCAATTCCCAGGGAAGATGATGAACTAGATCAGGTCTAGAAATGGTGGAACTGAGACCTTCAGGGTCAAATGAACTTAACCTGCTGACTAAGCAGCTGGAGGAAAGTGTTATCACTTTCGGGGAAGACTTTGAGTACTGCCTCTGTGGCAATGCAGAGGCAAAGTAAAGAATGAGGAAAAGAGAATTCTGCAGTAGAGTGTATCAGTCAGCAGGACACATTGAGATGAGTATGAAAGCAGGACAAGCAGTAATAATACTTCTAGTGAGGCTGTTGAGCTGTACATGTAGCTTTTCTGTATGAAGCTTCTTGGCTGATACTAAACAATACGAAACACTGATAAAATACACTTCACTCTTCAGAAGTCAAGACAGATATATCTTTTACTTTCTGAGAAGTTACTGCCTGGAGATATGAGACAGCCACTATCAGTCTATTTCTCAAATGCTCCCTTCAAAGTCCAGTGATATTAATGCCAGTTGATCTAAGCCATTAGAATTGCAGAATAGCCTAGGTTTGAAAGGACCTTTCAGATCTTCAAGTCCAACCATTAAGCCAGCTCTGACAAGAACCATCACTAAGTCACCATGAATGTCAGAAAAACCTATAAGCTAGGAAAAAAAAATTAAAGATACAGAATTTTTTTATATGCATATATATCACACAGCATACTGTATATGGTTATAGTATATAGTTAGACCATATATACCTAGTATATATATATATATATAAAATATAAATTTCTCTGAATTTCAGGAAGATCTGTTCAGTTTCCTGCTTACAGGAACTTAATGCCAAATGTGTTGAGCTATATCTGAAGTGTCCATGTGGATTCTGTAAATATGAAATAGGATATACTCTTCTGAAGCAGTGGTTGGAGGGTAGATGTTAGAGGCATATCAAAAGGTGGCATATGCCTCTGTTCAGGAAAGTCCACTTTTCCTCTTTAGTAGAGTGAAATTGAGCATTTTGATAAAAAACTTCACTAGAAATACTTTGTATTTTCTGACTGGCTCTGACTGTGCCTTTAACAAACTGATTTCTTTAGTCCTATTCATCACTAACTGCTGCTTAATGGCCTCATACCAACTCTTGCTTTAATTAATTCACCAACAGAAACATCTAAAACCACACAGAGTGAAACATAAATTTAATGGATAATTGCCATCTGATTTCTTGCTCCAGCAGATGAATTCGTGGAGTTGAAATTAGTGTCTTGACAAAGAAGGAAGTCTGAACTAGGGACTCACTTTATTTTTCTTAGGTTCAGGAGTCAGTGACTCAAGTCCTGGTCTCCACCAACCTTTCTTTCATAAACATGTTAATAGTCCTTTTTGTTCCTCAGTTTTACTTTTCTTTAATGACTAGCTTTACTTTAATAGGATGAATATGCTGAAGACTGAGAGGTCTCCAATACCTCAGTAATTCTGAGACACGAGTTCTCACACAAGCCTTTTTTGTCTCCATCAGGGTGAAGGAATGCAGTTCATTCTGGCCATTAAAAAAAAGTAAACTTAATTTGCTGCATTAAGTGCATCTGCCTCAGATAGTTTTTAGTGGTGGTTTTCTCTTGAGAACATTTCCATGTCTGTTTTGATCAAAATGAGCCCAGGCAGAGAATTCACTCTGCTCAGAACTCATGGAGCTCTCTGTGGCTGCAGTGTGTGAGGCAAATTAAAGAACAGGACAACTACAATGACAAAGTGGAAACAAGTTGTTGAGGTGAGTTAGAACTCATATCTTCTTATTAGGCCAGTAATTGCCATGTCAGTACATTTTAGTTTACCCTGAATCTTTTTGCTCTCCAGGGAGATAAAACTAAACAAAAACTGATTGATTGGATGCAACAGGGGTCAATGAAAATTTCAGTTAATCAGAGAAAGGTAATACAGGTAAGAAGAACTCTGTAACCTCAAGGCACATTACTTACTTACAGACACCTACTTACTCACACCTACTTACTTACACACACAGACAAATACAATGCGTAATCTACATGCTTCTGAGCATGAACTGATGGTAAAGTGGCCATCACTTAGGTGTATAAATTAGCACTAAATGTGCATGTGTTGACATTTTTTGAAGTCCATTAAAGCCAGGGAGGTTGAAGCAAGGGAGGTTAAAGTTCAGCCTACATTCAATAGCTTTAGTAATTCCTTTTAGTAAAGTCAACTGAATCTGGGACCAAGTGAGAGATCGAGACTAATAGACAAAACAATGAGGAACAAAATATATTTCCTATTTCATATCCTGAAATTTTTGCATGCTGTTGTTTGAGAAGGGACCAGCTAGTCCAACCCCCTTGCAGTGAGTAGGGGCATCTTGCATAAATAACTCAGATCCTCATCAAACCAGGCTTTGAATGTCTCCAGGGATGGGGCTTTTTTCTGTTTGATTGGGCAGCCTGTTCTAGTTCCTCACAATACTAACAGTGAAGAACTTCTTCCTAAGAAATATATTGAGAATTTGCTTCATTTCACAAAGAGAGGGGAAAAATACCCAAACTGAAAGAAAACACAAAAGCACCGTACTTTCTTTAAGCTGACAGTTAGACACTGCAGTCATCTTGTTAAAGCTATGGAAAACACTGTCTAGAAACTCTCAGCTGCAATTGAACAAAATATCTTTCTTATTTCTGTTCTATCAAAAATAGCACAAGGAATACATACTGCAGCATTTTATTGTTGTGGAACCATACTCTAGCACCAGGACAAAAAAGAGCAGTGCTGCAGCCCTCTGTAAGTCCAAAGGAGATCAGCAGGAATCATCAGAACAGGTTTGGATTTGGATGCAGCAAGACTACTGGTAATTTGTGTTAAAAAATAAAGATACTCAGTGCTGACATGTGGTTCTGATTGCACTGCTCCCATGTTTTGTAGCCTAAAAGTAACACATTTTTTGGACATTCTGGGAGGCTGTTTCCTTAAAATCCAGTGATGGAAAAGAATTATAACATATGGAAAAAAGTATTAACAAATGCCAAAAGACTGGCAATATCTTTAACAGAAAGTCACAAGGTTTGTAAGGTGAAAGAAACTGAGGAGATTTTAGAGAAATACCTTCAGAGATGCAGATGCCTTGACTGGTTGAATAGAGAAAATGAGGATTATTGAAATGGTTTAATTCTTGACAGTGACAGGAAAAGAAATCAACATAACAGGGAAGCACATTCTGCATTTCCATTTGTGATGCTGACAGAGACAATGACACGCTCATATTTTGCATTCCGTATGGCAAATCCAGTTTGGTTTTAACACCTCTATTTCAATGCAAAGAAAGCCAGTTACAGACTGGCACTGAATTACTTACATCCTCCCAGCTGCCAGCTGTCCTGCTAAGGGAGAACTGTGCCTTGCCATTTGCTAGAAATGATTGTTGTAAATTAATTTTCTCCAATTTTTCAAATCAGCCCATAGAGAAGTTCTGAATTTACTAGGAATGTTTCCCACTCTAATCTGTCATGCAATAAACAGATTTTCTTCTTTCCTCTACCTGTGTAACCTAGTATTAACTTTCTTCATAATGGAACACAAGGGGATGAATATCACCTATCATTTGTCTCTTCGAAGTCAGAATACTTTTCAGCAATGTTAGAAGATAAGGAAAATATTTCTTTCAGTGCTGAACCAAGGCAAAGCAGGTGATGGGATGCTGGCAGTTCAATCTCTTATTTCAAATACCCTTTTTTTGTTCTACTAGGAAAATGAGATTACTTTTTCAACATCTGCTTCAGCAAACGTTACTGTCTCAAAACCTTTCCCTCTAAATTCAGAACATATCTACCCCTCCCACCCATGGAAAAAATAACAGCAGTCATGCAGTGAGCTCAGTGTCAATACCACTACAATCAGTTACATCCTGCAGTCAACCCACTGCTTTGGATAAATTCTGTAGACAAAGGATTTTTTTCATTAAGCATCTGCTGTATTGCAAGTGAATCTGTAGCTAAAAATTGCCCCCAAAAGGGTTCTTTTAGGAATGATTTGTGGCCATAGCATGCGAGACCCTAAATATTCTTCTCTTAATCTTTGTTTTATACTGGCACATCCCTTTAAACTCTGGACTTCCTTCATACTAAGAAGGGAATCAGTCCTTCATAGCTGAGCGGAACAGATGTGTGGTTTTAAATGACTGAAAATTATATTTCTTCACTGTAGATTAAACATCCTCCCACTGCTTGTTAAATGTGTTTGTTCATTTGCTTGATTGACTATAGATTCAGTCAGTCTTCTTTTTTAGGAGTGGATATCCCTAAATGAGGTAGTCTCAGCATTCAGTAGTTTGTTGATGCCAAGTCTTCTTGCAGTACAACATATTTGGTAATTTTTATCAACAAAATATTGTATAGAATGTGAACAGAAGAATAAAATGAAAAAAAAAATCAAAAACAAGCAATCAAAACCCAACTGCACCAATGCTGTCCCTACAGGCTGAAACCAAGAAAGCTCTATTGACAAATAAAGCAAATTTAGTCCCACATTTTCCTTGGGGAGGGTGGGTGGAAAGAGGAAGAAAAAAAGAAAATAGATTTTTTTATATATGTCTTCTGCTCTAAAATTCACATTTCATGTCACAAATGGACCACATTAACACTGGCATCCACTGTGAGTAGCAGGGATATTACCTAAGTCCTACCATATGCTGCCAGGATTCCTGCATCTAAAAATTGACAGGATTATGGCTTTTCTCACAGAAGCCTTGAATCTCTCAAGAAGTATAGTGTCTTGTTCAAAGACTTTTCAAGGTCAGTCTATTCAATACAGCAACAGAAGGTCAGAGTAACGGTGATGTAGCCTCTTACTCAACTACCATCAGAGTCCACTGGGAGTCAAGACATCTTGTAAAGTGTAATGGCATTTTGGCATCTGTTCTAAAGAGCTTCCCTGCCCCCTTCTACTTTCCCCTTCCCCCCTCCTAGTTGAAGGGCAGCAGCTACATGACAGAAGGCTGTAAATGCAAGCATTAAGCAGATAGCCTGTGGTTGCCTTTACTAATTTTTAAAAAAATCCTTTCTGCTCCCAGGATTCGCACAGCGCTGCCAGAATTTCAGTTTCAATGGAATAAGAGTCAATTCAGTTGATTCCCTGGTGGCTATCTAGAATGTGATCCCTGTGGAGTTATTCATAGATTAGTTAGTGTCCTTTGCAGAACCTCTAAATCCTTAATATAGGTTGGTGCCACTTATTCCTGAATTGAATCTACGCTTTCTGCAGCTAATACTGACATGTCTCAATACAGCTCTCATTCATTTAGGGACTTTGGCAACCATTAAGGAAATTATCAAGGGGTTAGAAACAAAACAGCTCTCAGAAGAGCTCTGATTCATCCTTCAGAAGCTTGCACAATTCCCCTGCATTTATTTTGACAGAACATAGAGTTCTTACATACAGCAAAGCTCTGTGGGTATCCTGGATATTTTTGCACTGTATGAAGCAAAGAGAGACATAAAGTCACACATACCAGCTTTGTTTAAAGAGACCTCAGCTCTCAACTTAAAATGTGACATATGTTCAGCCTCTAATCTTCTCCTCCCTGATGAGAGCGTCACCACTGGATACAATAAGGACAAAGAGTGGTGTGGGAATTCAAAATGAAAAGATGGGGATGTGTGCTTCATCATAAAAGACAAATGGAGTGCATGAATGGCTCCTCAGTGTACTATGTGAACACACAGCTCTACTTGCGAGTTTTCAGATGGCAAAATGATCTCCTTGCCCAAAAAGATATTGACGTTTTCTGGATTTAAACTTTGACCCACCCTCCCTGGCTGTCACTCAGCTGTTTGCACTGTCAGCATACAAGGCCAGGTTATAAGATCTTTAGACATCATGATTTAGATTTTCTTAGGAGATGGCACACTTTCGAGGAACAAATAGAATCTCTGCCACTCCCTACTCCATTCTTGAGGAATAATTAAAAACTCCATCATCATACTGCAAAATGATTCAAAAGAGAGGGAATTAAAACCCCATGTAGCCTCTTATAAAGTGCCTCCCGTAGTTTGAGAACTTGATTTTTACACCTTTATATTCTTCTAGAGCAGAGGTGTAACTAATAAAAGAAAACAATAAACATCTGATGGACTAAATGCCCATACTAGAGCAATCTTATGCTCTCCAGACCAGCAGCATGTCCCTCTATGAGCTGCTGTACCACAGAAAAACCACTCATGTAATTTAAACAGAAGTAGATGTCAAATGTGGGTTAAAAGAACACCTCTTCTGAGAAGGCAAGTTCCACATTTAGACACAGCTTTTTTTTGGACATGTGGGTGCTTCTGATTTATTTGTACTCATGCCTATCCCTACAATGTTCTCATACACACAGCAGTGAGAAAGCAAGCTCTGTGTTCATACACATGCCGCTGTTGGCCTCCTGGATACCTTGGGGCTTGTGAAATGGCATCAAGGTCAGCAACAATGTGGATCATGAAGAAACAGAATCATAGAATGGTTTGGGTTGGAAGGGACCTTAAAGATCATCCAGTTCCAACCCCACTGCCATGGCCAAGGGCACTCCAAAGCCCCATCCTGCCTGCCCTTGAACACTTACAGTGTAGGGACACCCACAATTTTCCTGAGCAGCCTGTTCCAGTGTCTCACCACTCTCATAGTAAATAATTTATTTCTAATAACTAATCTAAAGCTCCTCTTTCAGTTTGTAAACATTCCCTTGTCCTATTCCTATACATCATTGCAAATAGTCCCTTTCCAACTTTCCTGTAGGATCCATTCAGGTATTGGAAGACAGCTATAAGATCTCACTGCAGCCTTCTTAGTCTCCTGCAGTGAGACTCCTGGACAGACTAAACTACCTGCCCTTTGATGCACAAGTAAGGAGGGTGTCATTATAGCCAGTAGGGGTCTAGTCAGTGAATCCTTGTGGTGAATTTAAAAGTAGATATCCTGAAAATCCATTCACTTAATTAAGCAGAGCTATCAAATCTCCTTTCAGACACATAACATTGCTTTTCCTTACCTCCCACAATTATGTCAGGAATATTTGTGTTTCTGACAGGGACAGGTCACTTATGGATATGCCCTTATATGACCTTGGGCAACCTATGGCATCCAAACGGTGCCATCTACATTTGGCAATTAAAACAAAACTCTTTTGCTAAGCAGTTCCCAAATCCCTGCTCAAAAGGAAAAGGTTTCATTTACACCATTTGACGTGCTCTTGGATATCAATCACTGGTGTTTAGCTGCTGCTCCAACAAGACATGGATCCACCATAGGTACTGGGTCATATCTGACAGCCTAATGTAGATATCTCCAGGCTTTATGAATGGCACCAAACTGGAAATGTCATCAACTGAACTGAGCCCTCAGTGACTGCAGTGAGAGCTCAGACATCAAGATCAGATGTTGATCACATGCAGATACACTGGTCTGGATGAAGATCTCACTCTTTCAGCAGAATCTAGTCCCAGCATTCTCTATCCTCTATGATGCCTCTTCACCCATCTTAGTCATATTACATGAAACTAGTTTTCCCATTCCTTGGCACCCTTTAACTCCTGCCAGAGAAAGGTAATGAAGGCAGATACACCTTGCTCACCTTCTGCTGGTTTGATCTGGAGCAGCTGCTTAATGAACCAAAACTTCATAGCAATTAGGTAGCAAGTACCAAATTTAAACATAGGCAAAGGGTGATTTTGGGATAAAATTAGCCCAACTTTGGGTTAGTTTGCAGGAATGAAAATATTCTTTCACCATCTTGAGAATGCACCCTGCAAAAGGTAAATTACTTCAACAAAGTTGTTCTAAGAGTTTTGCTCTGAATAAAATAATGCCTCATTTTCTTTTGCATTTCTTTAGTTTTGTTTTCACAAACAGATGGATCATTTCAGCTGAACCATAAATCAGACTGGGGCTAATGATTAAAGTCAGAGAAGTCTCACCCTTTTGAAAACAGCACCTTATCAGAAAATATCTGCGGGTGTGCCATGTACACAACTCAGTAAATCACATACAAAATTATAACCTAGCATACATATAATACAAATACGTATCTTTCAATGTGAATGGGGATTAATGTGAAAAACTGGACCAGAGGCAAGGCATGTTTGAGGTGCCTTTATTATTTTTCTCGTGGATTTTTTGGTTTTCTTTGCTATATTATTTCAAGAGTATTTATTTCTTCAGAATAACATTTCACAGTTGGAAATAAGCAATACATAACCTGGTCCTCATTAATTTTACAGTCCAGATACAGCAGGTCTCTCCAAAGAATAACTTAAAACAACATGTGGAATAGAACACCAAAAAAAAAATTAGGGACAGGTTGGCCTTTTTGTTATTTCTAAGTACGATTATTGTAGAAACTGTAAAACTTGTTTGGAGTTTGGACCAGGTATGCAGAGGACTGAAATGTTAGATTTCTTTTTTGTGACTCAAAAAAAGGTGAGACTCTAGACTTCACTAAGTTTTTAGCCTTATCCTTTTGGATATGGAAGCAAATTCATTCTGGACTGGATTTCTAATTACAGTAATACTATTAATTTCAGCAGCATGACTGTTCCACTCACCTTGAAAGCATGAATAGTTTTGACCTGATACATGTGGTGTTGTGATGATTTACAAGAATGGTGTTTCACATAAATCACAGGAACATGTAACAATTTTCTTTGGAAAGGATCTTAATGATCACCCACTTCCAAACCCCTTGCCATGAGCAGGGACACCTCCCACTAGACCAGATTGCTCTAAGCTCCATCCAGCCTGGCCTTGAATCTCTCCAGAGATGAGGTAGCCACAGCATCTCTGGGAAATCTCTTCCAGTGTCCTACCACTCACACATTAAAAATTTCTTCATAATATTTAATAAAAATCTAACCTCTTTCAGTTCTAAACCATTACCATCACTAAACCATCACTGCACCCTCTTAGAAAGAGTTACTATCAATCTTTCCTGTGGGCCTCCTTGAGGTACTGGAAGGTTGCAACAAGGTGTTCCCAGAGTCTTCTCCAGGTTGAACAACTCTCTCAAGACTGTCCTCATAGCAGATGACCTTCAGCATCTAATAATCTTTGTGGCCCTCCTCTGGACCTGCTCCAATAGGTCTGTATCTTTCCAGTGCTGATGGCTCCTGAGCTGGAAGAAGTACTCCAGAATGGTGTCTCATCAAAGTGGAGCAGAATGGCAGAATGCCCTCCCTGACTCTGCTGTCCATGCCTTTTTTGATGTAGCCCAGGATATGGTTGGCTTTCAGGCTTCAAGGACAACCCTGTTAGCTAATAATGAGCTTGCCATCTATCAACACCTCCAATTCCTTCTCCTCAGGGCTGCTCTCGATCTATTCTCTGCACAGCCTTTCTTTGTGCTTGGGTTTGCTCTGACTCATATGAAGGACCCTGCACTTTGGCCTTGTTGAACTTGATTAGGTCTGCATGTTTTGGAGGACTACGTGGAAATTTAAGTGAATTATAGGTTTGGAGGCAGAGAAGACAATAGGACTATTTGCTTAGTCCTGTATTTTTCAAAGTGATATTGAAATAGACTGAAAATAGGGTAGCCATGTCCTCAGCTGTTTGCCACAGTGGGAGCTTACAATTGACACTGAATGTTATGATTGAGCCTTTTACCATAAATTGAAAAATAATCATCCTTTCTATTTTACAGAAATAGGAAAGGAGTTTCTTGACACTCTGAGAATGATCTTCCTCAGTGCCTGAAGAGCATTAAGCCACTTGAATTTCAGTTCTGAATGAAAAGTTGGGCATTATTTTGAAGAGATTTTTGACCAAGCAATAAAAGGAAGAGCAAACAAGGTAATGAGGATAACTCATAGGAAGGACTTAAAAAGGGTTCTCAGGGAATTCAAGAATTGCACCAGAAAATAAAGGAGAGAAAATCTACCAGTGTTCAAACAAGAAAGTTTAATATGCTGAAGTGGGCAAAACAATTAATTTGAAAATGTCAGAAGAAAACAAGCCATACAACAAGGAAATATTTCAAGAGGCCAAGGAATAAAACAGAGGCAACGAAAGCATAAAAAATCATCTGAGCAATGGGAAATCCTTGGTGACACCACTCAGATATAAATGACAGACATGTCACAGACAGAGAGAAATCAAGAAAGTGATGGAAGAATTTAATCAAGGTCTAGTATATTTAACACTGAACCCTGATGATGTACAAAACAGTGATAGAACAGCATCCTTTGAAGGACTGTAGAGAGCTGTTAAATATACATTTTTGCATGCAATGATGACAAGTGAACGGGGAGAGCATAAGATTCTAAAGAGATAATTTCAAAAGATGTACAGAAGTTATGAATACTTAAGCATCATGCTCCTTGGAAAGATGTTTAATTTATACTTTCTGACTTTTTTTTTTTTAATCAAACCCCGAAGTAAAACTGAAACAAAGACAGTTCCTCTCAGAGGAATGTGAGCTCAGCTTTGGAGCTCTAGTTTTTTCAAAAATTGAAACGTTTGCAGTTATCCTGGATTTTTACACTGGTGCCCCCCATCCCTCTATGAGAAACTGTAAAGCCATTTTCCATGTTTTGCTTTTAACAGACTTGCTAAGGCAGCATCTTGTGAAGTCTATTTCAGCACTTGTCCCTAGGTAAAAGACATCATTATCAGCTGATTTGTCCTTTCTAGCAGAGTGTGATCCTAGGAACTCGACATGATTAACCTCATTAGGTTTTCAAAAATGTGCATTCACATCTAAATTGAAATGGTGTGAAGAAAAAGCTTACTTGAAAACAGCTCTCATTTGAAAGTCTCAGTAACTCTGCAGTGCTGGGTTATCCACTCTGTTCTTATGAAACCCCAACTTGGAGTACTGTGTCCAGCTCTGGAGCAATAAGCACAAGAAGTACATGGACCTGCTGGAGAAAAGTGGGCCACAGGGATGATCCAAAGACTGGAGCTCCCTTACTACAAGGACAGGCTGAGAAAGATTGGCTTGTTCAGCCAGGAGAAGAGAAGGCTCTGCAGGGACCTCATAGCTACCTACAAGTACCTGAAGGAGTCTACAGCAAAGCTGGGGAGGGACTGTTTGCGAGGCCATGCAGCCACAGCACAAGGGCAATGGTTTTAAACTAGAGCAGGGCAGGTTTAGATGAGACATTAGAAAGATGCTCTTCCCCACAAGGGTGGTGAGGCTCTGTAATAGGTTGCCTAGGAAGGGGTTTGGAGGCCCCATGGAGGCATTCAGGCTTGATGAGACTCTGAGCAACTTTATCTAGTGCCAGGTGTCCCTACTCACTAAAGGAGGGTTGGAATAGGTAAACTCTGAAGGCCCCTTCCACTCTGTGATTCTATAACTCTATCTTAATTCAGAAAAATATTTCAAAAGCAGATCTTAAATTATGTCCCATATTTCAAGTCACAGGAGCTGCCCATATTTATTTCAACTGTAGCTCAGTTAAGGGATTGAGATTTTATAGCCTTCTGCTTGCTGAGTGTAGGTTAGTGAACACATACAAAGTTAAAAGAGAGCAGGGCAGACCCTGAATTTTTTAATCAGGTGAAACTCTCTCACTGAGAGCTGTGCTAATGTGAGGACTACTAGGCTTGGTTTGGCTTTAGCATGAGATCTGAGATCTGTGAACTTTGCATCGCTTCAGGCCAATTAGAGTTCAGAGGTACCAAGGCACTGCAGAGACTTCACTGCTGATAACCTGAGGCCAGATCTTGAAGGTTTTCTGACTTTCTCAGCACAGAGGTAGGAAAACTTCCATTGGTGCTGGGAGCTGACTGCTAAAGTGGACACATCGGGGAGGCATTCAAAAATGTGTTGCACAGATTGTAGTGGGAGCTTTGCTGGAGGGGATTTTTGCACTTACTTCAGAGATAGCAAAAAACAATGGTTTTAAAAAATGTTAGCCACAAAAATTGTAGCCCCCTGCTAAATTTTATTACTCAAATATTACTGATACTGAATAGAACAACTCTAGTCCATGTCCTATATAGACATGCTAGACTCCTTTCCATAATCCTAACACTGTCACTCAATGTAATAGGTAACTGATACACAGGAAATCGTTTCAATACTGCACCATATACAATTAAAATAATCTTAGTCTCTGTCCCATGGCAGAGTTAAAGTGGCTGCATTTGAAGTGTACAGAGTTCTAGTAAGAAAAAAAAAAAAAGTTGATTATATCACTCAGCTTATTCAAATGTTACTGTTATGAGAACAGTTATAATGATGAAGTTATGTGTATGCAGGGAGTCCTGATGATAGTGAAATACCCCCTTAAACAAAATAGTGCCAGAAGGTTCAAAGATACAGCCCAGAATTTAAACAAGAAAAAAAATTAAAATAAAAATAGTGACAATTGTAGGTTTTAAATTTTTTTTAAGTGCCCCAATTGTCAGCTTTCTGGGTGAAGTTTAAGGAAGGCTAGGCTACATTTACATGCATTACATAGTACTCAATCATCTATCTAGGACACAGCCAAACTTTGTGAAGTTATTCTGAACTGATGTATACACAGGCACATCCCAAAGGAAAAAAAGCATCTCATATCTGTGATTTCAATACTATTCAGTGGGATTCATCATGACAGGCAAAAGTTGCTGGTATTTTAGAGCTGTGGGACTTAACATGTACATGATATGCACCAAAGAAAGGGGATCAAAAGTATGTAAAAGCCAATCAGTGAGCCCAAACTTGCACCAAAAAGCTTTCTATCATACATAAATAACACAAGTACGCTTGGTAAATGATGAAGTAGCAGCAGTAAAGTGCCATAAGCACTTCTGACTTTTCCTTAGGGTTTGGATAAGTAATTTAACTAAGCAGCAGGATGGATTTTGGGACAAAACATTTTCATGCCATTCGCTAAATCACAGAGAAATATTGCTAGCTGCCATGAGTGATATTCACAGCTCCTGAAATACAAAGGAGGACAAAAGCCATGATCTGACAGGCATTGAGTATAAACCTACAAAAATAGAATGACAGCCTTGCTATCAAAGCAGTCTTATGGGTAATGTTAGCAGAGTGAGTACTACATGACATGTTGGAAAAGGAGATTAGGGGCACAGGAAGCAAATATCTCCTCTTGAATTGAAATCAGAGTAAGATTAACTTCAGGTTTTTTTAGTCCAAAGGTCTACATCCAAAGTTTGATTGTTAAACAGCAGACTGGCCCATGGTATTATGAACTCTGCTTTGGCTGTACAAGAAGACTAACCATGTGATTTCCAGTGGTGTCTCACTTTTGGGGAACAGCTCAGCTTCAGTGCCACGTAAAGCTTCCAGAGTAATTGCCCTGGAATACAACTTGTCTCTCAGAAAGGTGGTGACCCCTTGTAAAGCACGTGTAATAATTTCATTCCCTCTGCAGATATCCTAGATAGCTGTGGGCATCTAAACTGGAACTAGTCCTGCTTCACCATCTGATTGTTTTTCCCAATATTCCTATATCACAAGTGGAGCTCAGCGTTGCTCAGGTAGTGGAGAGCAGTCAGAACCCCTGTTTATTTCTACATGAAACCATACATGTAGTTTTGGCTGTATTTTGAAGTAAGATTGAATGTATTTGGTGAATCTTCAACTAAATCAAAAGTTCACAGCTCCTTTCTTTAAGCCCAACTAAATCATAATCCCCATCAATGTGTTTCTTATCAGATGGACCAATAATCTGTTTCTCAGCAGATTTCAACATGCCTGGATTTTATTTTCTCCCTGTAAAAACACGCTTATGATATGAGAGATCGGACAAAAAGAAAACTAAGGGAAAGGCAGATTAAAAGTGCAACTGTTTAAAAACCAGCAAAAAAAGAAAAGTATCTTGTAGAATTGCAGAATGCATAGAGTCAGAAGTGACCTTTAAAGGTCATCTCATCCAACTTCCATGCAGTCAGCAAGGACATCTTGCACTGGATCAAGTTGCTCATAACCTCAGCCAGCTTGGCCTTGAATGTCTCCAGGGATAGGGCCTCTACCACCCCTCTCCATCTGTTCTCTAGTGTCTCACCATCCTCATGGACAAAAACTTCTTCCTAAGAAATATTCTGAAAATGTATTTCTCATCTCTCTGCCCTGCTCCACTTTAAATAATTGGCCCTCATTCTATCTCTCCATGCACCAGCAAACAGTCCCTCCCCAGCTTTCCTGCAGGCCCTCTTCAGGTGCTGGTAGGCAGCTAAGAGGTCTCCCTGGAGCTTTCTCTTCTTCAGGCTGAACAACCCCAACTCTCTCAGCCTGTTTTTGCAGGAGAGGTGCTCCAGCCCTCTCCTATATGTATGATACCACAGGCTACAACTACAATAAGAAATTAAAGAATCCTACTGAATGCACATAAGGACTGATAATTTGGAACTGATTTTGCATGGATCCCATACAGCTCTTCCAAGCACTTCCTGAGTATTTCACAAATCAGTGTATGGAATGAATCATTCGCACCAGAAAGGAAGTTTAAGACTGTGGATGCAAACTCTTGGTGCTCATTGGCCTTAGGTGTCTGAGAAAGTCAGAAAGTGTGACAAACTCTACTGGCTCTAGCATTTGGGACATGGCTGTGTGGGGCAAGAGGGCTCAGCCACTGAGACTCCTGAGACAATGCACAAGAATCTGGCTGTGCCACCAGAAGCTGCATGGTCAGTGCTGTATCAGGGTTAATGAGGCCCAGAGAGGCAAGGCTCATTAGATGCTTGAAAGTCCTCAATTGACACATTTCTGCTGCTCTTGAGATCCCAGAATAATTTCATAAGACTAAACTGAACTGTCTAGACATACTAGTTTCCTCAAAATTAATTCCAGGTCTCTTGCATCATCTCTATGAACCTGCTTTGAATCCTTATTAGCTCACCTCCTTTTTTATTTTTAATCCTCTTCTGGACTTCTATTATTAAAAGGACTAAAACCTGGAATGTGCTAATCATTACACTTTCTTAATATGTTTTCCAGCTAATGAGACAAGATCCCTGGGTATAAAGTATGTCGATGCATAGAAATTCATGCTTCTTCAATAAAGAAACATTTAATCATTTTTCTTCTGACATTTAATCTATTATTCATGTCAATATGACATGGATGTAAGACAGTCATTACAAGATCATTACAAGGAATTTCTTTATCTGAGACTATGCTAGGAAGGATGATAATTGTTATTGCTAATAAAAGTAACTGCTATTACTTGGATTTTAAAATATAATTACATGGCAGGAATACTTTGCTGCCATTTACTTACGCAGCCACCATAATAACCATATAACTAAATTAGAAATGGATGAGGTGGATGGTGGAGATTAAATCCAAATTTTCCATTTCTTTGTGCAGAAAGATCTTGCAGGGCTGTCTGAATATGGAGCACAGAGTCAGTGGGGAAATATTTCTATCAGTCTCAGAGTAGACATAGGTGATCAGGAGATGTTTGAGGTGGTTGCCCACACCAGGCTGCCAGCAGTAAAGCTGAAGGCTCTTCTACCTAGTGCCAGGTTTAAGCTGAGTGTCCCTGAAGAGACACCCTCTGACCCTGTGTATCATTATGGCTGTTCATACCTATGCACACATTTCGCCATGAGGGTTGTGAGACTCTGGAACAGGTTGCCCAGAGAGGTGGTGGCCTCATCCATAGAGGCATTCAAGGCCAGGCTTGAGACTCTGAGCAACCTGATCCAGTACATGATGTTCCTGCTTACTGTAGGACAGTTGGACCAGATAACTTTTGAAGGTTCCTTCCAACTCTATGATTCTATGCTTTCATAATGCCTTCTCTCGTCTTAAACGTCCCTGGTACCAGTCAGTCCATGATGTAAGAATTACTATTATCAGAGACAGGTTGATGGCTGTACTTTATGATCCAAAAGGTTCCTTCCAATCAAGGTGATTCTATGATGCTATGAGGGTAACTTGAATTGATATAGTAATATTAATAGCAATACAGTAAAATAGCAGATCCATTTTTCTCATTCAAATAAATAATTAAGAAAAGAGAGCATGTGATTTATCTATACCACAAAAAGTTTATCTGAGGAATGTGGTAAATAGTAATGTGATTTGTTATCTGACTAAAGCTGAATATAAAGTATGCAAATACCAGACATAGAAAGAGCACTTTCTACCCACAGCAGTTAGGATGTAATAAATATTTTACTTTCCAAGAGTTATTGTGAGTGTCACATCTTTAACTGATGGAACTGAAATATAAAGTGAGGGCTGGATTCAATCAAAAATATGTCAGGCTTCTGTAACATGACAGTGCTATTAAATGCATTTTTATATGTATATAAAAATGAATTTTATGCAGCTCTTCCATACACTATTTCTTTGCCTTTTCTCATTCTGTTACCTCTCTGGAAAGTGATATAAATACATCTGTCTACATGTGTGTACGTGTGTTAGATAGTTCTGTCAAGAAAAAAAGCTAACTGAAAGAGCGTGATGAGCTTCACTTGTTGAGCTAAGAGTGAGGGATTTTGAGATTTTGGATAATCCTTCAGGGAGCAAGGAAATGCATCTTATGTCTTTAACCATGGCTGTGGTGTAACACGGACAGTTTTCACCTGGGATTATACTTTGTACCTTTGTTAATGATCTGGAAGACAAAACACATTAATGCACTTTGCAGAAGATTCTGCAGTGGAAAGTGTAAAATACAGTGCAAGGAGGAAGAAAAAACAAAAGGGGCCTGAAAAGGAGATTAGAAGGAGAGGCAGGAAATGAGATTCAAGCAGGGAAAACGCATTTGTGGGAAAGAAACAACTCAGAACTCACCCGAAGCTGGGGAGTAATTTAAAGTCTGATTAAAAGCCTCTTGACATTAGTGGAAAAGATGCACACTGATTTTAATGGGCCTTGAAACTGATGACTTTTAAAGCACTCTGAGTTCCTTGAATGAAGGAGGCAATATACAGTAGGTCTGATCCTGTGGGGGAGAATCTGCAGTGCATGTTGGTAGCAGGAAAAGCCAGAGAAGCACTTACAGCTTTATTTGGGACTATGAAAATAACAGCAGCATTTTCACTCCCTCTTCTCTCTCTTCTAACCTATCCCTCATGTTCCTTGAAGCTATGGAGTTGAATAGGACACAGGGGTGCTAGTTTATGAACACAAGACACTTTAGTTACATGAAATCCCCAAAGTTCCATTTGTCACTCTACTCAGGTTTGAAAACCATGTCTTTCCACCCAATAAAATGCTCTTTCATGAGAGTGCAGTAGAGAACAGCACTTCTGTACTGTGTAGCAGGGATTATACATAATAAATGCTTGCAGGAAGTCTCACAACAAACTTTGTATATGCACTGAATAGTTTATGCTATGTATGAAATATTAAAAGAGTCCTTTTTTCTTCACAAAATCTTAATACAAAGAATTCCCCTGCTTGATTTATTAAACGGACATGATAGGGTGTAGGCGAAGTCTTGCATTTGAAGTAGCAATTAGTCATTGATGCCGTGAAGACTTCATCTTTTTTTTAAAAAAAACCAAGCACACACACAAAGCAGGAAAGTCATCTTCAATACTAACACAACCACCAGCTCACCTGGCTGCATATGAGCATTAATTAAAGCTCATTTATTAATTTTAA
The DNA here is from genome assembly GCA_013400935.1 of Turnix velox. Lineage (NCBI taxonomy): Eukaryota > Metazoa > Chordata > Aves > Charadriiformes > Turnicidae > Turnix > Turnix velox. The sequence continues at coordinate 19,537 of VZTY01014822.1, forward strand.
TTGTGCTACATGCTGAGACATTAATGAAGCAAGATGAAAATACTTTTTAGAAGCCAACATGACCACTGTAACAATGTGACATCCTACAGAATGGTGTCAGAATCTCACTTCTCTCATTTTTTTTTCTTCCATTTTCACCTTTCCTCCTGTAGCTTTCTTTTTCCTTTTTGGTTCCTAAAGGAAATAAACAAAAAAAACTAAAGGAGAAAATAAAAAGATTGAAGAGAAAGTGAAATATCAAATCTATTTGGAAAAATGAGCATTATTAAATAAATGTAAAATAAACAAAGGAAAATAATGTTATATTCCATTTTTGCTAAAAAATGTGATTCCTTTTACAAGGACACAATCAACTTTCACTTTCAGGTTTTAATTAACAAAAAATATTTTCATAAACAGACACACTTAGGTAAGTTTTTTAACTTTGTTAATTGGAAAATTAGGGAGGTGCCACTGTGTTGCACCTCACTGAACCCAAACTATCATCAATGACAGGGAAACTATAAGTGATAATGAGAAGCTCTACTTTTTGCAGCTGTGTCTGCTTGGGTCCTCTCTGAGGAAAACATGTTTCTAGTGAATTGGTCACAGAAACTTCTCCTCAATCTACATCCTCCAAATGTTAAAGGCTTGACTTTGGTTTGTTCTTAGCATTGTTCTACAAATGCAAAAGTCTTTTGTTTTAGTCTCACATCGAGGCTTTTTCCCGTGTCAAGAAACAGTGCCACAGTAACATGCTTAGGTTTTCCTGATGATCCCTTCCACTGTCACAGCTGGAGTGATGCACTTCGCTGATAGAGAAGAAGCAACACATTTATTGATATAATCCAGGGATTTAACAAATTTTGATATTAAACGTCACAGTGTTATAACAAGATGGAAAGGCAGATTTGATTATTTATCGAGGACAGGGTCAGACAGAACTGTCAGGAAATACCTCCTGTTGAGTCATGAGGTTCAGAAACCTTGCTTTCTAAACTCCTACTAGGTGTGGCTGGATATCGTCTCAGTCACAGACTTGGTCAACTATGTGTTTATATTATTTATGTGCAATTAATCTTTTGTATCACTTGGGCTAAGAAAGTTTAGTTATTTACCAAGAATCTACTGAGGCAAGGAATCTTTCAATTATGAGAAGTAACCTTGAGAATGTTCCTTAATCAAAGGGAGATCCTGGTGTGCAATCCACAGCTCAAAGGGGGTAAGATGACTGACCTAAAGTAACATCTGCACATTGACCATGATACCAGTGTTGCTCAAGTTAACCCTTGGCTATTGTCTTGTTACCTGTCTATCTGAAAAAATACTGAGCACCAGATGCTGCCATCATGACTAGATGCACATTATGAACATTATAGGTGGTTTTCTCTTGGGCAGGGTGAAGGGAGATAAAGAACAAGCTGACATCTGGGGAGGGGGAGCACATCAATCACATCCACTCAAGAGGGTAATTGGGTGAGTAGTGACTACAAGAGAAACCTCTCACAATCACCTAGACATTAGGGAAGCCATTGAAAGGGTTAAAGTCTCATGTATCTCATACTTTATAATTCAGCCATCTTCTTTGTTGTCTTACAGCAGAAGGTTTCTTTCTGTTGAATCTTATTGTTGGCCTCAGAGTCAGCTGGCTCAGAGGGATGTCAGAGGGACATCTAAGGCAGTGGTGTGATGAAGAGACCCAGAGACAGCAGCAGAGTTGCATGAGTGGCAGCTCCGTAACACCATGAGACAAGTAAGGAGGCACAACATGCCTGCTAGACCTCTCCTTGTCTGCCTTGCAAGCCAGCTGGTGGGGAAACCTCAGACACTCACATGGGAGTGAGGAACTTCTGCTTCCAAGCAAGAGCCTGCATGAGCGTGACCTCGGGTGAAGTGTGTAGGAGAACATCCTGAAGGAGGGGGTGACTGCCTTCTGCTCAGAGGGCTGTTCTTAAAGTCGGAGTGGCAGGGAAAGCTTCAGATGAAGCCTTCTGAAAAAGATCTGAAGCAGACAAAGGAGTCCCTTTGTGCAATGGAGGAACACAGGGATGGTACGTGTTGCATATCAGATAGATGCTGTGACATTCAAAACTCCTTCAGCTCCGTCACAGAAAAGTGTCTTTTACAACAGCTGTATATGAACCATTGCGACTAAATCAGTTCTGAATATCTCTAAAGCACAGGCAGAGAAGCAGCAGATTTCTCAGACATGCCTTAATTTTTCTTGTTATATGACTTGACACATGATAAGAACAGACTCAATTTTTGACCCGCATGGGATTTTCCTTAAAGGGCATCGTCCTTAAAGAAACATGAGCAATATGATTCAGAGTAATTGTGGAGCAAGGAAAAGCAGCACCGCACAATCTTTCAGAGGTGACAGGAAGGATTTTGGAAATAATGGGAGTTTCTCCCATGATACAACCGGGCACAAAATCAGGCCTTTCGTAAACAGAAACAAATAACATCTATAAAGACCATGACAGATACTTAGCTGAGATAAATCAGAATCTAAACATTGATTTACACCGACAATCTGGCCTTGTAATATCAATTGTGTTGTGTGCTAGTGCCCGGCGGCCTGGCCGGGAAGCGGCCGCGACAGCACCGTGCCTGACACCGCCGATCCCCGCCGGCTCCAGCGTCCAACCCTCTCACTCTGGGGAAGGGCCGAGGAGGAGGAGGAAGCTGAGGACGAGGAAGCCAAAGAGGGAGCAGCAGCAGAGGGAGCCCCAGGGCGGCGGAGGAGGAAGGCAGGAGGTGCTGCAGGCCCGAAGCAGGGATCCCCTGCAGCTCTGGAAAGACCCCACTGGAACAGAGACACAGCTCTGCAGGGCGGGGAGAGCCCCCGGCCTCAGTGAGGGGATGTTTCCTGCAGGAGCTGCGGCCGTGGAGAGCCCAGGCGGAGGCAGGGTGTCCCTGAAGGGTTGCAGCCCGGGGCAGGGCCCAAGCTGGTACATGGAGAGGGGTGAGAAAGGATGTAAATTGGAAGAGGGTAGATTTAGACTCGACATAAGAAAGAAATTCTTTACAGTGAGGGTGGTGAAACACTGGAACGGGTTGCCCAGAGAGGTTGTGGACACCCCCTCTCTGGAGGTGTTCAAGACCAGGCTGGACAAGGCACTGAGCAGCCTGATCTAGTGGGAGGTGTCCCTGCCTATGGCAGGGGGGTTGGAACTCGATCTTTAAGGTCCCTTCCGACCCAAACTATTCTATGATTCTATGATTCTAAGAGTAGCCCTGAGGGGCTGACATGGACAGACCCACAACCCCAGCCTTGGCCCTGCAGCCCTCGGGGTGCAGAGTGAGGAGGGGGAGCTGGGTATGGGAAAGGGACTGGGAGAAGATGTGCTGATGGTTGTCTTTGTTTCTCACCATTCAGGTCCAGCAGCAGTTCACATGGGAGTCTCTTGTTTAATGGAAGTGCCATCATCTGCACCATTACTTTGGTTTGGATTGGAAGGGACCTTAAAGATCATCTAGTCCAACCCCCCTGCCATGGGCAGCGACACCTCCCACTAGACCATGTTACTCAATGTCTCATCCAGCCTGGCCTTGAACACCTCCAGGGATGGGGTATCCACAACCTTTCTGGGCAACCTGTTACAGTGTTTCACCACCCTCACAATAAAGAACTTCTTTCTTCTCTCCAGCCTAAATCTCCCCTCTTCCAATTTGCATCCATTACTCCTAGTCCTGCCATCCTGTAACCTAGTACAAAGTCCTACCCCAGCCTTTCTGTAGGCCCCCTTAAGGTATTGATAAGCTACTGTGAGGTCCCCCCTGAGCCTTGTCTTCGTGCGTAGAGAGACTTTGGCAGGGGAGGTGTGGGGTTGTCTCTATGGAGGATGGGGATTGCCCCACACCACACACCTACAGATTTTAGTGACAGTGCAATATAAACTGATATGATACTGTCAAGGTAAGGTGCTCTGAGACCAAGAAATATGTAGTCTCAGTTCTATCAAGTGTTAGAAAGTGTAATACTAGTGTTTTTGTCATTAAAATATACACTTGCCTTGGAAAAAATGTAAATAGCGGTGTGAGCTTTGTGGAAATACATGCATGAAAGTTCAAAATAGGAGTATAATAGTGTTGTAATGTGGGGGGTTTTTTAATACAAAATCTCTGGGTATTTTCTACCTGGGGATTTAAAAGTCTTTTAGACCTAAGTAATGATCAGATGTGATTTGTTATTCAGGAGAAATTAATTATTTCAAGAGAAAATCACGTTGTGATTAAGCTGCTGAAATATTTAGAATCAACTACTAAAAGCTGTAGCAGCCTTTACAGAAATATTTGCATATTTTTATTCAAACAGAGAGTTAGCAATAGAGCAAACAAAACCGGAGGACTTATGTTTGCCAAGTGTGCAAATACAACATTCTTTAACATTCTTGATATTCTTTATGGAATATTATGGTAAAAAAACAGAGAGAGTGTTTCTTTTCTTGCATTTCCTGGGCTGTTTTTTATACTCTCTTGAGTCATTTTCCTGATGCAATTTGGAAACAGTTGTTTTATACTATATTATTTCCTGCTTCTGTATCTCACTTTTCCAGTCCTGCCTGTCCAAGCCTCTTTTTCATTGTGGGATGGATTTATTTTCCTTTGCCTTTAATCTTCTAAAACATAGAAATCTTGAGTATCGATCCTCAGTGTGTTGTGCAGAACTGACTAACCCTCTTTGCATCCCATCATGGACATCTAAGAGGATCGTGTGATATGGGTTATGTGATAAATGTCCACAAAGGAGTACAAAAGAGTCAACAGCAGGGAGGGGACCCTGCCCTGACTGCCCCCAGGCCCATCTCAGCATCCCAGGAGTCATAATCCCACCAAAACCCATAGATGCAAGTCCAGAGGAGCTGATTAGGTGGGAACAAAATTCAGGGATTCAGAGGAAGGGACATCCTGTCTGGACCCTTTCCAGTGTTAGCCACATAAGTCACAGGAGCAAATGATAACAACATAAACATTTCCACCGACGTGACAGGGCATGAAGCAAGAGTAGGAGGATTCAAGTCCTAGAAGTTGTTCAACAAAACTTAGAGGTAAAAGAGCTAAGCAAACTTTTGAGAAAGTGTGGATATCTGTTCCACCTCAATCCTCCTTGGGCTATGGGGGAACAGTCTACCTCACTGTGGTCTTCACCATGGGCTGCAGGAGAATATTTGCTCTGGAATCTGAAGGTCTCCTCCTCTCCTTTCTTCGTTATCCTTGGTGTCTGCAGGGTTGTTTTAAATTTTCTCGCTTGTGTCTCACAAAATTCTCACCCTTTCTTAACCATGTTATTACAAAGATACTACTAACATCACTGATTGGCTAAGCTTCGGGCAGCAGCAGATCCCTCTTGGAGCAGAAATGGTTTCTGTTGGGCATTGAGACAGCTTCTGGTTTCTTCTGATAGCTGCCACCCTTGCAGTGCCCCTGCTACCAGTATCTTTCAATGTAACTCCAATCCAATGGTTAAGATGATGATGGTTTATTTTCATTATTAAGGATAAAGGTTTTATTTTTTTCTCAATATTTCCATTATTTGGTGAGAAAGGCTTGGTACAGTGCAAGATGAATCTAATCACTAGCTATGAAATAATCCTGGCTATTTTTGGAGGCTCTTTCATGTCAGAAACCCCAGATTTTCAGTGTTCTTGTGAAAGCAGAGTACAATAACTGCACCTGAGAGGAGCTATTTAAACTTCACAGAGCTTGATTCACACGATGTGAAAGAAGATTGTAGAGATCGGTGTGGAATCATTTTATTATAGCAGAGTGCAGAGAATGAATCTTCAGAGGGATTCCTTACATCAAGGCTCTCCTTATCTCCATAGTCAGGAGGCTTTATCTATGGCCAGCAAAGCACTGAAACCCAAGAAGCCAAGAAGTTCAGGCTGCCTGCCACACAGAAACCACTTCTCTCCCCATTTGTCATTCAAGTGCAGACAGGTCTGTGCTAGCTTTGAAAGAGCCATCATTATTTCTCCAGGTCACTGAGCTGTTGCAGAGCTGGGATGGTCTAGAGACAGATCAGCTCTTTTTTTGTGAGCCATTTCAGCCACTTTAGAGATTGGAGTCATCACCTGGAGCAGGGAAGTGAACAGGAGACTTCTCATCATAAAATGAAAAAATTGGGGAGGGCCCTTTGTCTGGACAAAAGCAGAAGCTTCTTATTTTGGGAGAGAAGAGGATTTGATGGGAAAAAAAAGATTCAGCAAAGATACTTTGGTTAAAGACACTATCCTATAAAGAGTGCATTTTTCTCACTATGTTTGCTTGTAATGCTTAGAATGCCCCAGGGAACAAAAGGATTTCTGTTAGTGTCTGCTTATTGTCAGAACTGTTATTTGTGCAGTTGTTATTTACTACTGTTCATTACAATTTTCTCAGACCTGCTTCTCGGGATTTCTGATTTTCATGTTTTTCCACTGAAAGTGAGAATTTTGAGTTGCTTACAAGTTACTGAGAATTAAAAACTCTCAGCATCAAGGCAGAATTAGAACAGATGGAGATAGCACATCTAACAGTTTGAAATTATTGAGAAGCAGAATGAGTCTATTTTTCTTCTCTTTCCCTAATCCATACCTTCTTCCCAGCATAAAACCCCCTCATTCTGGTGCTTGTCTGCCTCCCTGATGCAAGATTGGATGAAACATTAATTTATTAGAGAAAGGGAATGGTATTTCAATAGGTTGTCAAGCTGTATTAGACTTTAGAAAGAAGTGCTTCACTTGAGGGTGGTGAGTCACTGGAACAGGTTGCCCAGAGAGGTGGTGGAGGCATTCAAGGCCAGGCTTGCTGAGGCTCTGAGCAACGTGATCTAATGCAAGATGTCCCTGTTTGCTGCAGGGAGGTTAGACTGGATCACCTTTGAAGATCCCTTCTGATTCTATGATTCTGCAGGTCAGGTGCCCAAGGGATCCAACTCTCGATCTCTCCATCCACTTCTGGAGGTGTGACATTATGTGTTCTAAAGCAGAGGTAGATGTTACCTTTCAATATGATGAATAAATGGATGACACTGGAACAGATTGCCCAGAGAGGTTGTAGATGCCCCCTCCCTGGAGGTGGTTAAGGGCAGGCCGGCTGAGGCACTGAGCAGTCTGGTCTAGTGGGAGGTGTCCCTGCCTATGGCAGGGGGGTTGGAACTAGTTGATCTTTAAGGACCCTTCCAACCCAAACCATTCTATGATTTTATGAATCTAATTAGCAAGGTAAAGCTTAACTATGTTTTCTTCACCTGAAATGGTGTTTTGTCAAAGATTGAATCATAGAGATATGGATAATCTGGGCTGCTGAGATGGCAACAGTCTTGCATATTTGTTTCTGAAGACACCTTTTTTGATACTTGTTAATTCATGCTAAATTAATTGAAGGTAGAAATTTGCAGTGTAAACTGCCAGAGCCGGGTGAATTTCAGTATCAAAAGCACATTTCTGGTTTTCATTTTTTAAAATAAATGCTTTCTGTAAGAGTATCTTTTTTCTTCTTTGCTCCCTCCATTCCCTCTGCTGGAAACCCAGAATAGAGAAATCTAGCCCAGAAAATTGATTGTTTTCCTAAAAAGATTTTTTTCAAACATTTCTTCAGTGTTTTTAACACATCATCTATACTCTAATTTGAATAATTGACAAAAATAAAATTGAAGCCAGAGTCAAGCAAAGAACCCAAAACAAAACCCAAACACCCCACTTTTTATTCTTCTCTTCCTAGTTCTCTAAATGAAGCTGTCATATGCTTGCCTTTCTTAATAATGTTATGCTCCCAAGGTTGTAGGCAGCTGTGTTTGCCATCTTAGGTTCATCATCATAACAGTGCTCCCCCGTGTTGCATTTGTGTGCAGAGTGGAAAAGGAGACTTGCTGAATAATTATCAGTGTACAACTCTCTTAACAGACTGTCTCTTACTTCTATTGAATGGAAACTTTGCATGGGCTGCAGGTTTTCAGGCTACACATTTCTCAATTCAGAACATTGCTTAATGACTCTAAAAGCCAATTTTCTCGCTATACCAGAAAAAAAAGAAACTGTAAAAAGTTAAATGCAAAATACATTTTAAAAGCTCAGAGGACAATTATAAAACCAGCCAAAACTGTAGCTTATCTAATTCAAGAATCTTTTCTTGAACTGCGTGGCTGGTTCCTATGAATGGGGAAATGTTGTGCAACATTGTGTCTCTCATGCAAGAAGAATTGATTAGATGGAGTCTGTAAAAGTTTTGATGACTAGGGAAATAGCAATGGGCTTGATTTCATCATCTCAAAACATATATACTGCTCTTCAGTGCTTCACACTAAGAAACTGTATTTTCAGGTAGTCAAAATGAGATCGTACTGAGCATGGTGTTTCAGAGTTTATTGAGAAAAAAGATAGAATTAAAGGAGTTCAGGGATCTTTTATTGTGGCCTTGACTTACTGTGTATTCCAAGGTCAGTCTAGAATTGCAAAGAAAATCAATGTGTCATATGCGGCTCTGCATGTGAGGTTTTGTTGCCAATGACCTGGAGGGAAAGTGCTCCACAGACAGTGCCCACCATCCTTACAGTAATAAACACACACCTTTGACTTCCCTGCCCTGCTGTAAGTCCTTTCTCCCCTCTTAACCTCCCCATCACTATGTTACTCCAACAGGCCCTCTCATTCAGATATTTCTGAGAAATGAAAAACAAAATCTGCTGTCTGGGACTGAAAGAAAAGGAGAAAGTGTCATGCTGCTTACATCTTCAGACAAAACATTTGGAAGTTCTTCGTTGTGGGGGTGGTGAGATACTGCCCAGAGAGGTGGTGAAGATTCCACCCGTGGAGACATTCAAGGCCAGGCTTGATGAGATTCTGATCTTGATCTGGTTCTAGATGCCCCTGCTCACTCAGGGAAGGTGGGCTAATTTGGCCTTTGAAGGTCCCTTCCAACTCAACACATTCTATGACTATATAATCCTATGATTCTATGAGTCCAGATTACTGCTCACCTTTCACTAAAGCAGTGAGGGTCTGTAGGCCAAAGATGGATGAATATCAGAGAATGTTATGAAGCACAGAATTATTGAGGAGATAATGCTTGAGGTAGCTAATGACATTAATACTGCTATTAACATATCTCCCAGGGTCCTCCCGGGCATTTCTTAACTCCTGTAGTGTTTGTTTGGTTTTTCAGTCTTCCTTTACATCCCCAGCTCTGATGTACCAAATCTCAAACTTTTGAGCACCACAAGCACCATTAGGAATCTGAAGGTGTGTATTTTAAAGCCAGCAGAGGCTGTGCAGCAATGATATCTGGTAGGCAGTCCCCCAGCTGACAGTAGTGTGAAAAACAGCAGGACACTGGCTGTCCTTTTTGGGATTGCACATTGAGCTGCAGTTTCCTGTTCTCCTTGCATCAGGCATGTGCCTGAGCAAAAGATTTTCCACACGTCTCTGTTTGAATTCAAGAATGAAGTTTTTTAACTGACATGAAGTTGCTGGGCTTGTGGGTTCTTCTCCCCTGTCATTCAATATGATGTTAAATAGGAAAGGATTTTTTAAAGTGACCAGTGTGTCACAATCAACCTGATAGTGTCAGTGTCCTCACCTGAACTAGAAGAATATGGAGCACTTGAAAGTGCTTTAGAAGGTCTCTCTCTTTCCATAGATAGAAAGAAATACATCTGTTTTGCATAGTAAAAATCCAGGTCCTGCTTAGCCTAGGAAACTGTGATTCCTGAGGAAGAGTCATGCTGAGATCATAACAACGGGGCAGGAAAAAAAAAAAAGACCTAATAAAATGTTCTTTCAGTCGGGGGTAGAATTAATCGTGTGTGATTACTGATGCTCCCCCCAGTCTCCCATTCCCCACTCCCATGTGTGGATTCTCTGAAGTCTAGTAAGTTTTAGCCTTTTTATCAGTGGGAAGGTTTCCTCCCCTCCTCTGTTACCCGTCTTCCTGGAAATTGTAGGAGTGTGGTACAGTTTGAGCCATAGAATCCACATAGAATCCATAAACATTCACTGCAGCTGGATAGCAGATTCAGGACTTAGATGGGGAATGAAAGAGAAAATGGAAATACTCAATGATGTGGACACGCAGTTTTACACAACCTTCATGATCAACCATCAGTTGTTTTCATAGGGGGCTAATTGCAAAGAAATTCATTTTCAGTTAGACTTCTTATGTATTTATACATTTAATGACAATATTTTCCAGGAAATATTAACATCTCAGGAACATTAGGAAGTCCAGGATAACTCCAAGGTAGTCTGCCCCAGAAGCAGATGGGGTTTTAAGTTCCACTGCATTGACATCAGACTCAAGATCAAAGGACATGCTTGATTTTAGAGCACTTCAGAGTTACTTCAGTGAGGCCAGTTCTACAAATAGAGAACTAAATTATCTTCTAATCAGACATGCTTGTTTCATAGTTCTTAGTTTTCCTAAGAACCTCTCTAACACCCCACCCTCATAAGCAACAGGGAATATTGGGTTTGGGAGATAGTGGAGAGATGAAACAGCTGGGAGCAATCACTTAGTTATTATCACTAGGGACTGATTTGAATTACAAGAAAGTGTGAAGAAATATTTAAATTTTGGCTCTGAAGATCTGTACAGAATAGATATTTAATCTTTTTAGTTTTCATTCACGATTGTTTTCTGTCTGCATTTCTTTTAAGACAATTCAGTTTTTAGTGTGTAATCCCCAAAGTTAGGATTTGAAGAGTTACATGAAAATTGCAGGGAGAACTGCAGCTTTTAGATGATACTTTAATTTCAAGAAAAAAAACTTACTGGGTTGAACTTTATAAAAACTTGAGAGCTTTTAAAATTTTTTTGATGGTTGATTTCTTTTGAAAAGACAGGTCAAACTGAAATCGACAGTGCCCCTTGATAGAGAATATTAATTATAGATGTACCCAGAGAATATTGTTAGTCAAAGGGGCTAAATAAATAACACGCAAAACATTAATAAATAATAGCATGATTAAAAATCTCCCTTAAATTCTCCAGTGCTGCAGAAAACTTTAATAAGGAGACAAATGTTGAATTTCAAACCCATAATTAATCTTCACTTTTCACTAAATAACAATCATAGCATTCAGCATCTGAATATTTTTTTCAGTTAATATATTTGTTGAGAAAAATATTTTTCTTTCAAAAAAATTAGTTCTGCTTTCCTGTTTGATTTTACAGATTTGCTTTGACACTTGTGAGAGCAATGGAGCTGGTGAGGGGACTGGAGCACAGCTCTTACCAGGGTCAACTGAAGGAGCTGGGGTTGTTTATTTTGGAGAAAAGGAAGCTGAGGGGAAACGTTGTTTTCTACTAGTACCTGAAAGGAGTCTGTCGAGGCAAAGCTCAATATTTTATCCCAAGTAATGGGCAAGAGGTAGTGGCCACAAAGGGGGCTGAACAGAGAGGTGGTGGCGATGGAGGCCCCATCCCTGGAGACATCCAAGGCCAGGCTTGAGGAGGCTCTGAGCAAGCTGACCTAGCGTAGGATATCCCTGCTTACTGCAAGGGGGGGTTACTGATTCTATGACTCTTTGAAGGCAGGTGGGATTTTAATATCAATTTCTGTTGTGACTCGGTGTCATCTTTGTGCATGATAAGGATAGAAAGCAAAATATCTGATTTCAGAACACTTCTGAAACTACTTCTGAGAGTTACAGCTTCCCAGGTTTTACTTTATTGATAATTTTTTTAAGTTGAAGATTCTGGTCCTATGCATGGACATATTTCTTTGGGTGCCACATTGGCAGTCTGTCAGTGAAATCACATTTTTTTCTCTCTCTGTGCTGCCTCGTGGTGAGATCAGGGTTAATCCACAGTTCACATAATCTTCAGGATCTCTCTTGGTCTCCAAGTGCCCAGCTGAGTTTGCATGTATTTGTTCAAATATTGATCTTTTCTCTCTCCTGTACACTTTATGGAGGGGAAAGAATATATGTTTTGTAGTTCCTTGTAATTAAGCGGTGATTAATTTAGTTATAAAAATGTTCTCCATGAATAGTACTAATGAAATATCTAAAAATAAAGTCTTTGTAAAAAATAAGCTCATGTATGCAATTTGGTAAATTTGTGTTCACAGAAAACCTTTTGCCTCAGATGTTGTTTGTCTCTGGCTGCATGTCAAAGACAAGACTATGATATTTTAGAGAGCAGGGTCTCAGGAGTCAGAGCCTATCATGCAGATCTGCTGGGAGGATTTTTGCCTTTATTGTCTTTCACATAACAAGGTGGTACCTAGTTCGTGTCAGTGGGACTCATTTGATGTGATATAATGAGAGATACCATCCTGTCAGTCCTGTGAGAAGTGATAACCAGGTCAGAAAAGTTTACTAAGGATCATGCTAATGAGTTCAGAGCCCAACATGTATTAAGAAAAAGGCTCTTCTCAAATTTTACTGTTAGACAAGCGGCTTTATTCTTCTGCCAATTTTACAGCTTCTTACTCAGCATCCACTTAATTTTAAAAAAGGGAGAGATTCCTAGTTCAGTGTAGTCTCCTGTGAGTACCTGTGGGTTAGGTGGGAAAAGAATACTTTTACCTACAAGAAAAGAAAGTGAAAGGTTAGTTCTGAGTAAGGACTACAGCTCTGGGCAGGGTTGTATGTTTTTCTGATTTTAAAATTTGTGGTCATGTAAGAAACTGATAGCTCCTTGTATTTACAGCTCTCTGACTGAGATTAGAGCAGTTCCTATTTACACATCAGTGGCATTCTAAGATTTTATATGTAGTATAGCTAAAATCATGTATACATGGAAACAGAACAAAATACCCAAAGCCTTCTTCTATTTTATTACATCTCGGGCCTCTGGGGTGGGAGAATGTGTGTTAACTTTCCATATTTTGAGCATTTAACTTATTCTATTCCTGTTCCTCTTTCATGGGGGAAAAACAGTGGTCACAGATGTATTTTTATTTCAAATGAAAGTACAAATTGTCAGATGTTAGACTGAACAACTTGGTGTAAAATGACAAGGATAAGTGACAAGGCCCTCAGGACAGAAACGTTACTGTGCTGTTTTCAGAGCAAATCTGTGCCACCATCTTCACCAAGCAGACCTGGTTGCTTGATAAAATCAGACTTGATGTGAAAGCAGCTGTTTAGACTCTGACCTCAGATACTTTAGTAGAAGTCCACTTTTATTATGTGCCTCAACTTGATTTTGCATCACTAACATCATCAGCTGCCTCATTTCACATTTTCCTCTCTTGCATATACAGCATACACTTACATGTATTGGTAATATTCCAGTGTTAAAAAAGAGACTTATTTTGTACCTGTCTTGTCACTGTCTATCAGGAAAATGTTTTGCAGTCAGGAAAAGAACTCACTAACTGTGGGATTTATCTCACCTACTTCAGGTTCCTGTAATGAACCTCTTTCCACCCAAGTTGGTGAAGAGAACTCTCTTAATAGCAAATAGTGAGAATGGATACAATTCATCTTTCCTGTTCTTTGTCTCCTGTGAGATGAAAGGACTCCTACACTAGAAATACTTATTTATTTCCACTGAGCATAAAAGAGAGCCCTGATACAGATATCTGCAGAGTGAAGGTGTGATGTTCCCTATCCTGAAGGAGTGAACTGTCTTCCCAAAATAGCATTTGTATTCTATGGATGTTTCTACACACGGCATTCAAATACTGAGATAACTTCACACCAGTTCTCAGGGTAGGCTAATGTGCTTTTCTTAGAATGGCTTCTCATTTCTGAGATAAAGAGCTGAAATCTGTAGTACTGTTGCAAAAGCCTGAACAGCAGTGTCTTTACACTTTCAGCATCAGTAAGGAACTCTACCCAGGTGTTCAAGTCTAAAGTCCTGATCACTTCAGTATTGTTCTTGGTGTTCTTGTTCTTCAACAGTTCCCTTGCCAACCCATGAGGTTATGGATTAAATCTCACTTTTTTGCCCAACAGTGGGAAGGTGCTGGAATACCAGCATCTGTGGTTTTGCAGCTTGTCTTGCATGAAATTTCTTTTCTGAGGTGGATTTCAGTAAGCTAACTTTCAGCAGAAAGTTAACATTTTAACATAGAGGGCTAGAAATAAATTTCTCACACTTAATGCTTACACAGGTAATTTTCCAGGCACAGCAAAGTAGCTGTGTCCTTAGGGGAAATTTTCCAGGCATAATCTCTATCATAGTGTCAAAATGTGATCAGTTTATAATTACAGTATAGCTATCCTTTATCCTTATAAGCAACCTGCCCACACTGGTCAGGGCAAAGGAATAAAAAATATTAAAACCATGTATTTTAAGGTTACTTATTTCTTGCCTTATATCACTGATAACATAATTCATTCCTTGGTTTAAGAAGACTTGTGCTTCCTACAAAAAAGAACATCCAGACTGAAGTACCTTCAGGAGACTTCAAAGGGAAAAAACCCTGTAACAGCATCCTCAAATCCCTCAGAATCTCAGTGCTTATTAGGAGCAACTTGATTATTCTAGTTACATTACAGAAATGTGAGTCTTTATTCAGGAAAAACATCATTCATCATTTTCTACAGGAACAATTTGCCTTCTACATCCCATCACTTTTGATGATCAAATTCTGTCAATGTAAAGTCATTCAATACTTTTTTATATTAGAGAATATGCACAATATGCTCTTCGACTGTGTGAAACTTTGAGAAGGATGTCTGAGAAGCTAAATACTGAGACCTCAAGCATGTGTTGTACTCTGAAATAAGTTTTTAACAGTTACTGAATTCAAGGGCAAGGGTCGCACACTCAATTAGCAGAAAGCTTTGCATATTGTCAGCAAGAAGTAGCAAAGTAACCTGCACAGTGTGGTTGCCATCAAGACTGTGTTCTTATCAGATCTTGTAGAACTCAGATGAGGAAGGTCAAGCCAGTGCCCAGGGAGAACTACCTTGAAGGAGAAGCACTGCAGGATACAAGATGTGGTTAATTCTCTCTCTGCTACTCTTTTTTCAGTCTCTAAAGTAGTAAGATTTCTTATTGATCTTGTGGTTAAAAGGAGTCACCTTTTTCCCTTCTTTTTCTTTCCCATCCCTGATAGATAATCAGTGCTATTATTACTTACCCCTTTGTTAGTTCAGTTACTATAGCTTGAAGCCAATGCTTTCACCTAATGATCCAGTAGGTTTGAAGTTTTAGTAGAATTTTTTTGTTCTAACACATTCCTTGGAATTTTTTAAAAGCTCACTTTTCACTGTGTAAAATGATTGCATCAGCATCTTTTTACCCATGAAAAATAATTTGAATAAAAAGATACACCTTTAAAGTTGAATGATCATTCCACATTAGCATATCATAGAATCATAGAATGAGCTGGATCATGTAATGAGTTGAAAGAGACTTTCAAAGCCCATCTAGTACAAGCCCCCTGCAGTGAGCAGGGGAATCTTGAACTAGTGCAGGTTGCTCAGAGCCTCATCAAACCTGGCCTTGAATATACATATCTATATATATACTTATTCAGAAAGAAGGGAATTTCTCATCTGTCACATTAAATGTATGTTGGAATAAAAAAATATTTTAGAATTACAGCATCCACATACGATACTGTCTAGAATGCTTAGTCCAGACCAACTGTGGGTATAGATGAACCTCAGCTGCTGGCATGCCAAACCCTCACCAATTGAAAGGAAAAGAAAGATACCTGCATACAAATTGTCACATCTGTACAAAAACTGGTCTTATTATAGAAACATAGACTCATAGAATTTGTTGAATTGGAAGGGACCTTCAAAGGTCTTCTAGTCCAACGCCCCTGCAGTAAGCAGGGATGTCTTGCACTAGATCTTGTTCATGATACACATTCATAAACAGAACATTCAGGCTCCATTCTGCTGTCCCTTTCTAGCCATATTACAGCCATTGCAGAGAATGCCATTCACATCAGCCCTGCTCCTCTCAGAAAGGTTACCAGCCCTTCTGACCCACTGGCTGAACTTTTCTTTGATCCTGATTTAACCTACTTTGGTAAAAATAGGACAGGTGAGTTTTAAAAAAAAGGTGTCTTTGTTAGCTTACCTCATGGATACTGAAGTAATTTTGGAAGCTAGCTTTCAAGCACATGAAAAAGCTCTCTAAAGGACATGTTGGCAGGGGGTCAGTGACAAGAAGCAATAGAAGGCTGTAGTGAAAAGCTAGCCACTGTCAAAGCTGCACCTGCAAAAATAACTCTCTCAATAGCTGAGGTAACAATTCTGTAGTTAACACCTACAGTGTTCTCACCTCTGTTAGCAAAATGTAAAGAAATGAGAGGGAATAATAAGTTTTATTTGATTTTCTTCAAAGTACTCCTCAAATTCCTTACAATTTTTAATTAATCTCCTTTTACTTTCACATGGAAAAGCACTATAGACATGATATAAAATCCTTAACATATCATTATATAAAATCCTTATCATATCAAGCCTTGGGACCTGAGCTGAAGCATTGACACTAGGAAAGCTTTCCTAGGATCTCTGTAGCATCAATGAGTTCAGGCCACCAACGATCACATTGCTTCATGAACTGCTTGTCACTTCCATGGTTTTTGAGTGTCCCCAGAGCAATTACACTTTTACATCAGATCATCAGCAAAATTATTCTTTTATCTGAGTGGAAGGCAGACTAGAATGAGTGATGCAAGTCACATGAGAAATATACACCAGTGAAATAAAGGAAATTTGTGCTGGAATGTTCTTTCCCTCTAGGTGTTCCCTTCTTAGCACAGCTTCCCCTGAGATTAGGAGTAAGGCAAGGCAAAGACATGGCTGGGAAGTGACAGGTTTATTACACAAAGACACAGAATGATAATGATAGGAATGGACCTCTTGTGATCATCTAGTCCACCTCCACTACCAAAGCTGGTTCACCTATATACTTGATCACCTTTTTGACAGAGATCTGCAAATATCCCTGTTCAATTGACCTCCTTAGGTTTTATCCTTCCTGTTTCTTTCCCTCCTGAGCTCTTCCACCTCATTAACTCCATCTCCTTCAAAATAAGCAGCCCACCCCATTTAGTCAATCAAATCCTTCCCCTTTTATTTTTTCCTAAGTTATGAATATGGTAACTCTGCTTTTTAAATTAGAGTGTCCTGCAGACTCCTGTTTTGCTGTCTGGTCACACTGGAAATAAAGGTTCAAAAGCTGCATTGCTATGTGTGAAATCCTGCAATTCCTGATGTTGTTGTCTTGTTAGAATTGCCTCAAATCATGGTGGAACACCTGGATGCACAAGAGCCCTTTGCTGCTCTCTGTTTCTTTCTCCCAGTTAGCACTGACAAATCTCATGTAGTTTTTGGTTTTGATCCTGGGAGTTTGAGCTGTACTACAGTCTTTCTGGATCACAGAAGTACTTTCTGTTGTGTCTGTTATGCATATTTTAATTACAACATATATCAAGAGGGTTTGAAGCAGGCAGACTTTTTCATCATTTTCCATGTATGAATAAACAAACTAGAGCTGTGTATCTCAAACTGCTGTGAAACTTGGGAAAATATGAATTACAACCACATCAGTAGTCACCTCACCCAAACAGACTGATTCCATCCATACTGACAGGAAACTTACCCTGGCCCATGGTGTCCTCCAAATTCTTAATAGGCATTGTCTGGTCCCTTGTGGCACTGGCCAAAACCATGCTATGTAAGTTCTGGATATTAAAGGGTGTTCATGATCATGTGTCAATGCTCAAGGCAATTCTTTGGCCTTACTTGAATTTCTAGTCATTAGGAGACATGATAAACACAGGCAAATTGATCCCTGGTTTCTCTTTTGGTTCATAAAAGCGTTATGATACAGTTCTTTTGCAAAGGAAGGTGAAGAACATCATTAGCACAGCAATTAATGACAGACTATTTAGAAGTACATCCTGAAGCATGGGGACTGAGTCTGTATTGACTTCCTCAGATTTTTATCCAGGCCACATTCATATTATTTCCACCAGTTACATGGAACTTTTCCAGAACCAAATCTGTGCTGGTCTGATGGAGCCCAAGGAAGAAAAAACAATATTTATATTTCCTGCACAAATTTTCATTCTCCATTCATATCATTAATCATGTGTGTCAATATCTGGAATTTCAAATGTCACATTTCATAGGATTAAAACCTTCAGATCACAAAGTAGCATAAATAGAATTGAGTTATGCACATTTTTGTAAGCAGAATTATTACCATGTGATCCAAAAGAGGATAAAAGAGAATGGGAAAAAGAGAAAAGTATTGTCTTCCCTTTCATTCTGTTCTTATCCACATTCCATTCCTGCACTGGACAACATGCCACCTGTGTATGATATTATACTGCACTCTCTTTTCTGTATTTGGATTTTATTTTTCAAAGCCTGGAATAAACATACCAATATTATAACCTTTCATCTTCCAGCAGGATAAGAAAGGGGACAAGTAATGTAGAAATTGATCAAGAATTCTGTATAAAAGAGAAAATATTAGAAAAGCTCCTAAAACAAGGTCTCTGACATGCACATCTAATTGAAAGTTAAAAAAAATAAGAGAGAAATCAAAAAGCGACACCACTCAGCTTTCTGGTAAAGACAGACATTCAGTTGTAATAATGGCAGCTTTCAAAATGTTGCAGGTCTTCTTGTTTTTCAGAGGAGCTGCTTTAGAGTCAGGGTCTAAGGATCACTTCTGCTCACTCCTGGACACATTTTCTGCTGCCTGCATGGTTTAAGTTTCAGGTCTTGAAGAATCAGACCATAATTTATAGAGCTGCCTCACAGTGTCACAGACTCAGCCAGAATATAATGCAATTAAATATTAGTACAAAAAAATTAAATATGTGTTATATGGTATCTGAAGAATTGCATCTGGTACTGAGAGTTTGTTTCCTGGATGAAAATGTGCCATTGATTAGCACTGAAATGCTCAGTGAGGCCACACCAGAATTCTCTGTGAATCTAGGACAAAACTAAGGAGCTTGAATTAAAGCACTATCTAAATCATTCTCTTACATTCTTCATGCTTCGTGAGTGTGCAAAATATGTTTATACATTGGGTTGGATTTTCTTGGGAAAAAAGGAAAAGAAACAGAAAATGCTTTTTTATTCCCTCTACCTAAAATGAGAGGAGGGCTCACTAGTAACAGAACTTTGTTAGTGATTTGCTTTCAAGAGTACTGCAGAAAGTAACACAGTAGAATATTGCAGCGTGCTTTATCACCACCGAAACCAAATGCCACAAAAGCAAAAAGAAAGAGGCAGTGAGAATTGATAACGAGCACAGGAGAAAGTTCTAACTCCCGAAATAATTTTAAAGCTCAGCAAAAAATGATGGGAGAAGCCTGGGGAAGCAGTCTCATTTTGTCAGCTTGGTTTTGTGGTAATTACAGTGATAATAAAACTAATTACATCACATAACACCTCTGTGAGGCAGGTGAGAGATGCTGGCAGGGAGGTAATGTCAAGATAGCAGCTGAACTTGCATAATAGGGAAGCCAGATGATACTCTTCTCCAAAGAGCTCTCATCTATCCATGTGCAGAGCCCTGAAAACAGGGGGTAAAGTGACTAGAAAAGTTAGTTTTGTAGAAAAGCAACAAGAAGATGCTTGAAGTGATTGTTGTTTGTTTGATAAAAGCTTGTGACTACAAAATGAGTCGAAGAGAATACTTGAATGTCTGCAATAAACAGCTAAAGTGATTGTGCAAGCATATTTGATTATCAAGCAGTCCAGCCTGGATGACATGGTTAGGAGTGACATGAAGTGAAGCAAGTGGTTGCTGATGCTTGAAGAAGTTTCATATCAGTCTGTCCCTTTTGCTTCCTTGCTCTGTACTCCACTTGGACTTTGAGGTGACTCAAGAATCCACCTGGCATATCAGCTTCTGACAAAAAAGCCTACTGAACATTATTCTAGTTACTGTGGGCTATTTTCCTGCCTGTTCAGTGGTTTAAAACACAGCACAGGAGGACCAAACAACTAACAGATGGTGTTGATGGCAGGTTATGAATGTGCAGCTGGGAGTGGCAGTAGCAGGAGTGGGACTAAAATGTAGGAGACCTGGGGGAGCCTGTGCAGTTCTTCTTTGTGTGACTGTTCACTACTTGCTGTTTTCTGTCAGTTTTTCAGAGTACATTACTGATAGCTTTGAGCAACACTCCCTTTGTACTTCAGTTAATATCAGAACATCATTGAATACAATGGGAAAGAGAAAGTGAAAAGATTGCTGCTTTCTCTTTCTAGCTCTCTGAATTACATTGTGCTGCTGACCAACTTCTTCTGTCTCAGTATCAGAGAACTTAACTGCCCACATGACTTTTGTCCTTCTCTCCATGACTGAACAATCAAAGAAAAGAAACTAGTCTTCTGTTATGATCAACTGAGAAGAAACAGATACTTTTACTATCAGTAAGGACAACCTGGGGCAAATCATTCTGTGTTTGGTCCATGTCAGCAAACTTATCATTGTGACGTTTTCTGTTCCACACTGATTTACCTGATGAAAATCACCAGATTGGAAAAAACAAAGAAAGAGAAATTAAAAAAAAAAAAAATCCCTTTTTTTTTTCTTATGACAAAGAACTACTGGAAAATCACCATGTACAATAGTGCCAGTCAGGAGCTGCCTTTGCAGGGGGAAGGTGGAGCCTGTACTGTCTCAGAGGAGAGGTGCCCTGGCCAACTCCACATTAGCAGCATGTAGCTGTATGTTCATGATTATGTGGATTCAGGTCCCATGTGGGAAATTCCCCTGTGGTCTAGCAGTGAGGATCTGAGGTTTCCACTCAGATGTCCCAGTCTAGACATGTGATGTAGACCACTTTGGAGGAAAAGCAGAAAGCTTTCAGGAGCATCCTCATTCCCCGGGGCAACACCCACAGATGGAGGATGCTACAAAGTAGACAGCGACCTCACTGGTTTTTTTTTATCAGTGAAATGCAAAATATCCCTGGGATATGGATGTTACTTGCAAAGAAAAATGTAAATACATACTTCAAAGAATCATGTTGGATATTCCAGGTTAAGATTATTAACAAGATTGCTAAAAACTTCAGGAAGAGCCCAGAGCAATCATCTCTACTGTTTTGGTCAGCTGCATTCAAGAGTGATTCATTCCGACAGGAGTAAGTTCAGAGAAAGGCTACTAGGGAGACCCAAAGTATACAAAAATTTAGTACAGAAAGAGAGCATTAGAAAAGTATCAGTGGATGTTAATGAGTGAAGATTAGGTGGGAATTGGATCATACTCTGGAGGGATAAGCATTAAGGAGGGAAAAGAACTATGTAAGCTAACTGTCAGTGTTGATATGAGAAGAAATGGTGTTCATTTAAGGTAGAAAATAGAGGGTTTGTAGTAATCTAAGTGATATCTTAAATAGCTTTACACAGGTTGTATAGGAATCGCCAGCCAATCTAGCTTTAAAATGGAACTTGTAAAATCATGAAAAGAAAAAACACCCCAGTGAAGTGGCTATGTACTTTAGGAAGATGCAAGATATTACAGCTTCAAAACTCACATCCATTTATACCTACCAAGTGAAGAAGAGAGAGAGACTATGCTTTCTAGCACAAACTTCATGATTTCTTCTGTCAGTTGTGGTGGTACATGCTGTTTTTTTGTCCTACAGCTGATAACACAGATAGAAACATATTGTAGTTATCACAGAAAACAAAGTGGATGTTAACACCTCAGGCGAAATTAAAACTGTGTACATTATGGTAATGTGTGTCTGAATCTTGCAATCCAATGGACTTGCTGGACTCAAATTTTTGAAAAAACAGAAACCCCAAGTCAATTAGGAGCCCAACTCATAACCCGCTGAGGTCAGTAGGACATCTCAGGTATGCTACTGGCTGGTCTTCTCTTCCTTTCTAAAAGAAATGATAAAATAAGGATCTTATTTTTTTCTCCATAAGAAATAAGAGCTACTACTATGATTTTGGACTAGATGGTCTCTTGAAGTCCTTTCCAATCCCTGTCATTCTGTGATTTTATTGTATTTCTATGTATATTCACTGAATTTATCTAAATACATCTACTGTAGTCTAGGGACTAAAATAAACCCATGCTTCATAGTTATCATATCTTTTCACATGACTTTGTTGACTATGATGATGATCTCATGAATCAGACAACTCACTTTTCCAAGACAATTTTGTTGCAGATAACCAAGAAATAGGTATCACTCAGCAAAGGCTGTCTCTTCTTTCACAGTTGCTAAGGGATATACAAAGTATTATTTTAGTTATTACTGAGGGTTATTTAGAGGTAAAGCTCTAGAGATTAATTTAGAATAAGGAAAAGAGTTTTTATGTGAAGAACAGGTAGTGTGTGTTACTGTCAATAATGTTATTGTTGTTTCTTCACTTGTCTCCAGGTCTACATTCAAGTAATTTTTGTGGATGAAATGTTTTTGCATCCAACTCTAATGAGTTGAAGAGGTAAAAGATTATGCATGGAGTGAAACTGGTATTTTTGATACCTTGTATAATGAATACCTTATCTGACCAAATGGAATCCACTCTTTTTCCTTATGTTTTGGTAATGCTGATAATAATGTTCTTTGCTTTACATGATGCTGCACTGTTAGCTGCCATAATAAAGCAATTAGATGTGTTTAAAAGGGGTATTGTAATCTGCACCCAGAATTTATAAAGTGCTGTGGCCTATAGCATTTCTGAAGAATACATATGGGGGAAAAACTGATTTTACTTCTACTATGAACATAATAAAACCTTAATAAATTGAAAGAATTATGATGCAGTGTAAATGGGCTCTAGCATCAATTAAATCATGATGTGTGATTATATTTTGCTACTTGGAAGATAACAATTTTTAATTTTATTAAAATACCAATTTATTTTACATATTCAATCATAGGCATGTACATTTCTCATATCTGACAGAATAATTGGAATTTATTCACTGGAATTTCTTGCTGGTACACAGACATTTCTTAGCTTGGGCTAAGAAAAATAAATAAGAACCTCTCGTGGTACATGCAGAATGAAAATTCATACTAAAAGCAAACAAAAAAAGTTTAGAGCAGAGGCCAGACTATGTTGACTTTCTATGAACTTCAACAGACATTAGATTTTATTCCTACATGCTACTAAGCCATACAAATCATGATCAGATATTGTCTGGAAAGAGTAACTCTGCAAAGTCTATACTGAAATAAAACAAACTGCCTTTGAAATGCCTCATTTTCTACAGTATCACTGAGAGATTTTGGATAAACACAAGACATACATATTGAAGCATGCAATAAGAGACTATATGTAAGGAAAGCACTGGGATGGAGTTAATAGATTTTATCACTTTCTCCAAATCTATCACTTACTTTATTGGAGTGTCCCAGAGGTGTTCAAGACCTGGTTGGATAGGGCTTTGAGCAATCTGGACTAGTGGGAGATGGCAGGGGGGTAGGAATTGGATGAGCTTTAAAGTTACTTCTAATCTAAACCATTCTGTAAGTTACTAAAAGTATTTAACATTATATATCAGGTGTCCATGCCCCGATGCTGTCAGTGGGGAGCAGCTGGGACTTGCCCATGTCTGACACAGCTGGTTCCAGTTGAGTCCAGTTGAGTCCAGTTAGGTCCAAGAGTGCCAATGCAGGACACAGCTGAGCCCCTCAGCTAAGCTGGGGGAGCACTGTGGAGAGTGAAAAAAAGTTTGGGAAAGGGCAACCCATCAAGTTCCTCATTTTATTTTCTCCTGCCTATCACGTTGAGGACAGAAAGTGAGAGAACATATGAGTCGAGCACACAAAGTTAATCTTTGATTGAATTAAGAATAAACCATCCAAAGGTAACATTAATAATAATAAAAAGGTTGGAGTTTGTGTGTCTGTTTGTTTGACTTTGAAACTATTGAATTTTCCAGGGAGCAACCTCAGCATCTACTATAGAAAAGGAGCACAAACTACTTTAGAGGGTGTGAAGTGTGCTTTGAGTTGTAACTGTTCCCAGTGAATTTGGAATGTATTTAATATGTCATACTGTAGGAGCCCATCCAGTATATCTCACCTTCCAGATCAAGAGACAATGGAAAGTCAAAGAGGAGAATTCTGGGTAGAGGACTAAGTTGCTGACAAAGGGTAAAGTTTAAATAAAACATGTTCAGTGGAGTTGAATCAATACTTTATTTGTTAAGGAGAAGTAAAAGTACAAAAAAGCTTGTACGACTAGGCATAAAAAAGTGAGAAATCAATTCTAGTTAATTCAAAATGCTTGAAGAGTCACCTATGCCATTATGTATGAATAATTCAGGAACAGAAATTTATTGCAGACACATATTGTTTGGTTTGGATTTAGTTTTGCCCCTCGTTTGACCTGAATTCTGTAAAGAATGATATTCAACTAATTGAAATAACATTTTCAAGTAAGACAATACCTTAGGGATAATTCAAGACTAATCCTGAAATAAAATTTGAAAGATGAAATGCCTGATAAACTTTATATAAATAATGTTATTTTACAGTGCGTTAAATGTTGTCTGTGAGGGCTTTCTCCTGTGAGTTTTGTTTGCCTGTTGAACATAGATCTGATTTCTTTCCCCCTTCCTTTCTCTCAGGCCCCCTTTATTTGTCCCTACAGCCCTCTCTCTTCCTGCAAGTGCTGATCATGTTTGGAACTGTTTATTACCTTCCATCTTTTACTTTAAAGAGGATGTTTTACAAGACATTAAGAATGATTCAAATAAACTGCAATGGTACCAAATGCTTTCAGATGGAATCAGCACAAACTTATTACACATGTCCTGAGATACTGTATGTATTCCATAAAGGATACAGGTTGATTACACATGTGTTATAGTGACTATGCATGTTGCAGTCACATCTATGATTCTCAAAAACCATGCAAAATGTATGCAAATTCATGGGGCCATGTGGATGATTTGAGGGCTGGAGCGCCTCTCCTACAAGGACAGGCTGAGACACTTGGGACTCTTCATCCTGGAGAAGAGAAGGCTCTGAGGAGACTTCAATAGAGGCCTTAAGGGGCCTACAAGAAAGCTGAGGAGGCACTTCTTGTCAGACCATGGAGTAATAGGACCAGGAGCAATGGTTTTAGACTAGTACAGCCTAGGTTTAGATTAGTCATCAGGAAGAAGTTCTTCACCATGAGGGTAGTGAGACCTGTTCCAGGTTGCCCAGAGAAGTGGTGGAGGTCCCATCAGTGGGAGTATTCAAAGCCCAGCTTGATGAGGCTCTGAGCAACCTTATCTAGTGTAGGATGTCCTTCCTCACTGCAGGGAGGTTGGACTAGATGACCTTTGTAGGTTTCTTCCAACTCTATGATTCAAATATGTTTTATTACTACCTTTTGTACTAGCATTTATTTGTGCTAGTGTAGGTCTATGTCTGTCTGCATCTCTAAAATTTTAAAACTATAAATGGATACACAAAGCCAATCAGCAGTCTCAGTGACAACAATGTATCATCCATCACTGGTTCAGTTATATTCAAGTCCAGTGTCAGTTCTGAGCTTAGAAACCAGCCAAGGGAAATAGTTTCGCAGCTTGCTCTCTAAACTAAATATCCGCCCTCAAACAGGAAATTAAAATCATTCACACACAGCACGACTCTGTTCATTCAATAGAAGATACTCAATGTATTGAATTTATTCAGATTCAGATTTTCAAGAGATGCCTCTTGCAGCTCTTATAAAACTCAGTGCCACCTAACATTGGTGTCTCCATTGCCAGCAGCCAATTTTAGGTATAGCTTGTGGCTAAGTTCTGAGAATTTCAGATGCTTAATCTGGTATATCAGAAGTGATGCTCACACTTCCCTTCCAGAAGTCCTAATGCCCAACATAACTTTATCCTTGGTGCACCTGAAACTCCCTAGAAACTCTCTGATAGTTCTGAATATTTCTTGTATGTCTTCACTCACATGTGCATACATTCAGAAAGACTCAGCTTCACCTCTGATTAGACATTGATAGAAATTATCTGACTGAAAAAATGGACAGAGGAAGTGGCAGAGGTGATGCTTTGCAGAATAGTCCTCTGAGTAGAGCACAGGCAGAGAGTATGACCTCGCTCTGCTTAGGGATTTTAACCCATGTGTCCAGAGATCACTCTAGAGGGGAGAATAAAGGTCATCTAGTGGAATAAGCAAAAGTAAGAGATTCCTGATTTAATTTACTTTGACAAATGGATTTCCCATTCAGTCAGGAATGTGAGCAAAGTTTCCAAGCAAATGTAAGCTTAGCTGAGGAGCCTACTTGCAGGCTAACCTAATAACAATGAGGTTAGGTTTTGTTTCTAATATAAAATATATAAACACTGAGTTTTGTATTCAAAGTGAGAGAAAGACAAAGTTTTTGTTTCTAGGGACCTTTGTTTTAACCATTGAGATATTGTGAGGGTATTCAGACTCATAACCTGAGTAGAACAAAGGCACCATTGAGATTTCGGAGTGGTATATTTTATTGTGGAAAATACATTCTTTGCAGAGGTGTCTAGCTATAGGACAAGGGGAAACAGTTTCAAACTGAAAGAGGGGAGATATAGCTTTGATATTAGAAAGAATTTTCTTACTGAGAGGGTGTTGAGACACTGGAACAGGTTGCCCAAAGGGGATGTGCATGCTCCATCCCTGGAGGTATTCAAGGACAGGCTGGGTAGGGCTTTGAGCAGCCTGGTCTAGTGAGATGTGTTTCTGCCCATGGCAAGATGGCTGGAGCCAGATGATCTTTAAGGTCCCTTTCAACCATATCAGTTCTAAGATTCTACTTATAAGTAGGATAGACTGACTAAGTACTACACTGTGTTCTTGTGGAGTTGCATCTAGCTCCAACATGAATTTCAGCACTATCACTAGAGCATGCTTTCAGGTCCATAAGTTTATACTTTGCAGCACTTTTGTTACAGCTTCTCTGAAAATGGTGTCCAAGCTGGCAACTTTAAACTTTGCTGAGTGAGGACATTAAAAGCTCTGCTTGTCTAAGAAAAAAATAAGAACAAAATAAAGATGTGAGAAAAGCATTTTATCCTCAGTCATTATTATGCTATAGAGGTCTCCAGCAAACCAGAAGAGGAGTTTTCACATGAAATATACAGTTATAATGGTAGGCAACAAAGTTCAGACTTGATATAGTAGGGAAAAATCAAAGGAACTGGGTGTGGGGGAGAAATAACAGAACAGCAAATTACATTCATTGAGCTTGAGCTCAGTGGCTTGTGCATAAAATTGTAATTATACCAAAAATTTTTCATTGAGGCATACATCATTGTCTTCTGGGTAAATTGTTCAGAGATTCAGAGTCTAAAGAAATTAGCTTAATCTATCACTTATTCTTGAAAAGCATTGTCTTGCTTTTATATTCCATGGGAACCCCTGGATGCAAGAAACAAGCATTTGAGGAGACACACAGGGAACTCATACCTAATTCTGTTCACAGAAGTAAAATGCAGGGCAGAAATCTCACTGGAGATTTTGTGAGCTTTGCTAATTCCTCATGCTGTTCATCAAAGTAATTTAATTCTGTCTGGAGTGGGCAGTACAAGTCTATGCTGTAACTGAGAAAGAGAAGGAAAACTGGTTTTCCCACAAACTGGTGAGCATTCCTTCATTGTATTAGTTGTCTCATAATAATTTGCCAATTTACTCCAGCTACATGGTGGGTATTTTTTCTGATGAATTTTAGGTACACATTCTGTCTTAAAATAAGAGCTATCTTTCTTTTTAGTTTGTTTTTAAGGCTGACATTAGTGAGATAAAGCCAGTACAGGATACTAGCTTCAGATTTAATGTTTCTTGAGAACTGTTGAAAGCATATTTGCTTAACCAGCACTGTTCATGAATTGTCTCCACATGTTCGGGGTATTTTTTAGGTGTGAATGGAAATATTTTTCTTTTTTTACCAAAACAATTTGGGATTGTTAAATTTTGTCTTTACAAATACAGTAGGTTTTCTCAAAAGGAAAAAATGTTCAGATAAAGCATTTATTCAAGCAAGGTTAAGCACAAGGGCCAAATAAGTTTTGACACATAAGTGAACTAACTAACTTAGAGATATAACTGCCCTACACTCATTAAAATGAATGGTGAGGGATAGGAAATCAATGGGAAATACAGGACATTCCAGAGGTCATTTAGATTTCAGGTGAGCAGCATCAATCTCTTTTTCTATAGACTACAGAGGAAGCCTGATCTGACAGTATTCCTATTTCAGGCAGGTGCTCAGAATCCAGTGAGAATGTGGGAAATAGCCTCTAGTGAAACAAAAGTAAAAGCTCCTGTAGACTTCAGTGACAGTCAGCATTGGGCTTTAGATCAAGCCTCTTGCCTTGAGCAGAAAGAGATGGCAGCACTTACCTTCTCATTGCTTCAGAGAGAGAAAACAGATATATTTATGAGGAGTCAAGGGTTATGCAGAGCTGTTGATAGGTAAATGAAATGTTCAGCTTATTCTTTTTTTGTGGTTTTATTCTGTTTTGTTTGTTATGCTCTTCCTTTTTCTGTGAGGTACATGAAATATGGAGGCTTCTTGTAGCAATCACATAATGTCATGGATGCTCAAGCCTCCTCTGTCTTCCTAGGACATTTGGACTTATGAGATTTACTGATGGACAACCTGCTCAGAAGGTCTTATGCTTTATGTTTGGTATTCTTTAGACCAGGTTCTTCCTGTTGGGTTTGGATTGGTTGGTTATTTCTCCCTTCCTAAATGTAGTCAATTACTGGGAATTTCATTTTCAATCTCTTGTGACCAGCATGGACCTTTTTCCATAGAGGAAAAGCTGAATTCATCTATAATTTTATCAGTGAAGTCAAATTAATGCAAATGCTAATGAAAGTAAAACTTGTGTCAGGTTTCAAATCCAATAACAGCAATGCACAGTGCTTTATTAGCTCAGTAGCACAGGTAACCATGGGAAATTAGAGATATTATCTTAGTCACTAGAGAACACTGATATTTGATACAATAAAGTGTATATATTATGTATTCATTGATAGTAAAAGAATAAATAAATGCACGGATAAAGAATGTAAATTAGAAGAAGACTGCACCTGATCTCTCTTCTGGTCATGAAGTTCTCTGTAGAGACGATACTT
Organism: Turnix velox; assembly: GCA_013400935.1. Taxonomy (NCBI): domain Eukaryota; kingdom Metazoa; phylum Chordata; class Aves; order Charadriiformes; family Turnicidae; genus Turnix; species Turnix velox. Next base: position 48,488 of record VZTY01014822.1, read on the forward strand.
ATGTCTCTACAGTTATGATCCATAAGCTGCTGTCGTGTAAGGCTCCTCCTGACAATATCTCTGAGGGTACAGAAAGAATATTAATTTTCATATGTCTGTAACTGGCTTTCTCTGCCACTATCAGCCTGGTACACAGTATGTGCATTAGGAACTGTCTGTGCCATCTCTGGTAACAGCTATACTAATAAATTAAGTAGCATCTGAGATCAGGTGCTAATACCATTGTACAATTGTTAAACATACTTCTTGTTTTTTAATGTGCTGCTAAGTAGTTAGAATGGTCTCTTACTTGCAAAAGTATCTCAGAACACCAGGTTCTCTGGTCAGGAATACTTCCATTAACCATTTTGAGATTGGTCACTTGCTTTTGAAAGCAGAGAGGGTCCAATGGCACAGATGTGGGCTTTTCCATGCCAGTTGCTCTCAGTGCCTGGAAAAGTTCCCAAAGGTATTTACTTGACTTTGACATAATCTCTGTGTCTCAGCTGGGCTTTTGGCCAGTTGTTACCCACAGGTGTCAAATATACCAGAAGCAGAAGTCTTAGAATCCCAGCCATGGGTAGGGACACCTCCCACTTGACCAGTCCCTCAAAATCCCATCAAACCTGTTCTTGACCACTTCCAGGGATGGGTTATCCACAGGTTGTCTGGGTAACCTGTTGCAGTGCCTCACTACCCTCATAGTAAACAATTTCTGCCTAATATCTAATCTAAATTTCCTGTCTTTCAGTTTAAAACCCTTACCCTTGTCTTATTACTGAGTCCCTTCCAGTCTTTCCTGTAGCACCAATAGGTACCAGAGACCTTCTGTAAGATCTCCCTGGAGTGTTCTCTTCTGGAGGCTGAGCAACCACAACTTTCTCATCCTGTTTTTGTGGGAGAAGTGTTCCAGCCTTCTGATTAGCTTCAAACAATAAGAGCAGTTTCAGGGATTCTGAAGATACTTTCCCACAGATTCAAGTTATCCTAATGTTGGAATTCTAGGAAAGAAAGAAAGAAAGCTTTGTTTAATCCCTCAGTTACTGAAAATCTGTCTGTCCCTATAAATCCATTATAATCACATATTTTTTTTCTGTGTAGTTTCAAATCTCTGTCTTCCTGTCCTTCATTGTTTTGTTTTTTTAATTTGAACAGGTCTTCCATATTCTGCCTTACAATTGAGGCATGAAGGTTTTCTGTACGAAGTGCAACCTTCAAACAACTGGTTTTCTCAGTTTCAGTACAATACCTTCTAAGGTAAAGGTCCTAGCTGCTGACTCTATCCTAATTGTCCTACATCTGAACATGCACAAGTGCATGTATCCCCCACCACAAACATGCCTCCCATATGGAGGCACACATATCAGCTTTCTTTTAAAACAACTCTTCTGTACTGGCAAGAGCCCCAGATCACTAAAGCATTATTATTATGATGCTTTTTCTCCCCATAAGGAAATTAGATGCAAAGAGATCTTTCTCCATATTTTAGTTATAATCATGGAGTTAGAAGGGACCTTCAAAGGTCATCTAGTCCAAACTCCCTGCAGTGATCAGGGACATCTTGCACTAGATGAAGTTGCTCAGAGCCTCACCAAGTCTGGCTTTGAATGTTTTCAGGGACGGGGACTCCACCACCTCTCAGGGAAATCTGTTCCAGTGCCTCCCCACCCTCATGGTTCTTCATAATGCATAATCTAAACCCGCTCTGCTCAGGTTTAACTTGCAGTTGCAGTCCCTCATTATGATGTATATAAATATAGCAATAAAGAAAGTGACAGTTTTTATTTCAGTCATCTGTTTTTATCTGCAAAATCTGTGCCTGCACAAATTGCCTGTACAGAGGCAAAATCTCCAGTTCAGGGTGATTCTGGTCTGAAAATTGAGACCTTTCTCATCTGTTTTCTCATTTGTCTGATATTTTTGAGTTAAGGATCACCAGTCAACTCCCTGCCTTCATAATCTGAAATCCTAGGAGACCTGTCACAGCAGAGAGGCAGACACCTCCAGTCTCTAGTTGGGTGATCACCAGGAGGGTTGTTGGATACTGGAACAGGCTGCCCAGAGAAGTGGTGAAGGCGCCGTCCCTGGAGACATTCAAAGCCAGGTTTGATGAGGCTCTGAACAACCTGACCCAGTGCAAGGTGTCCCTGCTCACTGCAGGGGGTTTGGGCTAGATGATCTTTGAAGGTCCCTTCCAACGTTATGATTCTAATATTCTATGACCAAAGGGTATGAGGAAATGCCCTCCAAAACTCACAGTCTGTTCTGATCTGAAGGGAATATTTTGTTTCATTCTTTGCTGCAGGCTGGTGCTCTGAGTTGGGTATCTGGACAGCAATGCACTGATTACATAGAAGAAAGGTTTTATTTTTCTTTTCTTTTGGAAATTTATGAGTACTAAGGAAACAGTTTTCATTATTTCTCCCCTAAGCCCCCATCATTGGTCTCAGTTAGGAAGAGACTGTGTAGAGTTTATCTTACTGTCCTCCTCTGCCTCTTTTAATTCTCTTCTGCATCTGTCTCCACAACTGAGTGAAACCTGGTCCTCTGTTCAGAGCAGCTGCAGACTCTCCTGTCCCTCCCACTCTTCCTTGCCATGGAGCCACAGCTGAGCATTGCCTGGCAGTGCCCAGCATCTTCTCATCTGCCAGAGATGGCAAGACACATGGCAACACCCAGCAGCCTCCTAGAGACCAACATGGCACAATTGAAATAGGCAGATCCTGAACATGTGGCTTTTCTGCAAAAACGTGGGTTGGCCACATGTCCAAGCTTTATCGAGGTGGTTTGATGGGTATCTCATTCAGCTTTTTCTCTGAAAAGGGAGAATGGAAACTAAATTGAAACAAACCAAACCAAACCCCAACTAAACAACAATAAAAAAACCAAACCACCCACCAACCAAACAGAAAGAAACCCACAAAGCATGAAATCAATTACAAGCTTAAACCACATGCTTTAATTACAGATGATTGTCTCTGCTCTTTGAAAGAGAAATTGCATGGGTGTTAATTGGGCCATTGAATTTGCACTGCCTCTGAGGGTTTAATCCCTTGGCTTTAAAGGGTTACAGGCTCAAAGCCCAGCCACTGCATTGCTTGCACATCAGTTTAAATGGTTTGGCAGCTGCTCAGGCTCATACTAGGGCAATGACATCAGTGCTCCTTCCTCAGGTTTCTCAAGTTCTACCCTCTTTGCTCAGAGGAGAAAAACCTAGTCTTCACTTCCACCCATGCTGCAGAGAACAATAAGTCCTCTTTCTTCTCTTTTTCCCTTCCTTGTGCTGAAAAATGGCACTTCCTTAACTCAAACATAAATAATCTTCCTTTTTTCAGTGAAGGGTTTGTCTGTTGTATTATTTTCCTGAGTCCAGAACAGTCATGCATTGCCTTGGCAGAGTGTCCCTGATATGGATGCAGGTAAACAGTGTTGGCTGAAGAAACCTGTGCCAGTTGCAGAAGGATGTGGGCTGTCTTTACTTCTGCCAGCTCACATTTGCCAATTGGGTGTCATCCCCAACAGAAATCAACAGAAAGATGCCGTTTTGGAAGAAAAAACATTTCTTGATTGACAGGAAGGGATACCAGGCTTTTATGTGCCTGGGAAACCACATAAGCATTGAAATGCAGCTGCATGTGAACTAGATCTGCTTGTAGAGCAGGCTGTGACCATCTAGGTTGTGACACAAAGAAAGGTGTGAAAAAGTGTGAACAGAAAACAAAGACTCCTGCTGCTTCACAGTTATCCCTTAAGCACAAGTACATGCTCCTGGAGGGCTATAGACACTGTTTTTGGAAGCAGCTCTGTGGCACCGTGGCGTAGCATATATCAGAGGGCAGGTTCCTCTCTGTTCTACCTTCTTATTTCCATATATCTATGTTCAGACCACAGCACATGTTTCTGTGTCTGGCCCATCTCTGTGCTGCTCATTAGCTCATGAACATTGTCTTGTTTCTCTGTCAAGAGTTTTGTTTGTTTTCTGATTGCCATCCACAGTTTCCACTGGGAAATCAGGGCATACAGTTGGACTTTATCATTGTTGCTTTGTTGTTATCACAGTATGATTTAAAAACCAAACCAAAACAAAACAAAACAAACAAAACCCAAAGGCACAAAAATAAGCAACCAAAGGGCATGTACCACACTTGTCAGAAGGATGATGCCTCTTTTGACTGTCTCTGAGAAATTATCTCTGCATGTAAAATTAAGTATTCTAGATACTCTATCTAACTGTCAATTCCTTCAGCTCTTCCACTCTTAACGAGCAGAAATAAGATCCAGGAGCTAGAAATGTGTACAAACAGATAAGAGATGTGACAATATTAATCTGAAGCATTAAGACAGTGTTGAAGTTTCTATAGGAAGCCTCACAGTACATGATGCTATTTTTTGCAAATGTTGGTCTTGAGAGAGATGTGTTATTTTTTTGTTACTTCTAATGCCTAAGATAAAAATGCTTCATTAATCTGTTAAAATAGGAGGAGTTGGTTATTGTTGCAAGCAAAGAAGACAGGGAAGGGCTGGGAGAGAATAATTACTGTTTATATTAGAATTATGTTAGAATTATATTAAATTATGTTCTGTGAATCACATAGAACTTACATTTGTATTTGTGAGCTGGTAGCAATAGAGCATGGGATGAAATATTGTCTATGATCAGCTACTCTATTTGTTAGTATAATCTCTTAAGATGGCTGTGCCCTGTGCAAAGACTTTCTATTCTACAGAGCAGAATTTATAGATGGACTCTCGTAGTATGAGCAGTCATCTGTTTTGGGGAGAAACAGAGTCTACCCTTAAGGCTGCAAGTTGTGGAGAATTACTTGATCTCAAGGTCAGAAGTGGAGCTTGTTCTTTGTTTGGCTTATTGAACCAAGAACTGGTCTGATACCTGCTGAACCTGAGGTTTAAGCTTGAACCTCAAGTGCAAGCAGATGCTTGCCTGTAAAGGCATCCTTTTTTATATCCTCATGAGCAGTTTTCCTCCCAAACTGAGCTACTAATAGCAACTGTATCTTTCCTTTCTTCCTGTGTTTGCAACGTGGATATAAATCCACATGAGAGGGAGACATCGTTTAATTAGAAGGGTCTAGATGAAGGCTAGAAGGCTTATACAGGAAACGATTAGTAGCATGCAGGTAATTTATCTGCTCTCTCACTCCTGAGACATGTTTACTGTTTGGATATTCATAGTGATCATTAGCATGGATAAGTGTTGCTTTATTTGTATGAACAATTTACAACATGTTTTCCTAATTTTTTTTTTCCCTTTGGTTGACTGCTTAAAAAGCTGTGGAGAAATCTCTGTTGGGAAAAATTACAATAGCTGTTATTTCAAAGTACCTGCACCTCCAAGTACAAATTGTTTTCTTTGTGAGCATAAATACTAACATTTTTCAGGAAAATAATAGACATTACAGATCCTGTTTCATCTATTTGTCATTCATGTCCATGACTGCCTGTGCTGTCTTGGAAGGTTGACAGGGGAGGATACAGCCATTAGCTGCACAAATGGGCTGAGTGTTTGAGCACACATTCCTTAGTATCTTGAAATGGAAAGGAGTCTTTCTAACAGGATGTCTGAGTGGCATCTTTGACAGGTTTTTTGAATCTAATTTGAAGCAAAGTTTTAACTGCCCAAAAGAAAATCCTTGACTGTCACTTAGAAGGTTAATCTTTTGAAGACCTTATGTTTCTCCTGCACTACTGGAGGTTTTGTATGTGGAAAACATTTTTTGTTCAGTCATTCTCCCTCAAATCATGATAGGAAGAAACAGGGAAGGCAGGTGTCTACAGGTGAACAGAGGGGAGTGAATAAGGGATCCTGTGATGTGCTTTTCTGCTGAATTTCTGCTGAATTCCCCTATTTATCTGATATGTCATGTGACCAATCCAGCACACAAATGGCCCACCATTACTGAGTATCTTAAACTTTGTACAAAACAAAGTTTAACAACTTGAACTATTTACAAAAGACAGACTTGACTGACTCTACCTCTGCCAAATATGCTCCTACTGATCATTCACAACCACCTTATCTGTGTTTTTAGTGTGTGGATTCTGCAGCAAGGGCCTCCCAGAAGGGTGCTTGAAACAGTCAGGTTTTCTCAGAGGATGTGGATCAGCACACAAGTAGCATTTTGGGGAATATCTATGTGACTGATCAGAATTCCCACACTGGAGAACTCCTGTAGCAATGAGTCAAATGAGCTGCTGAGAGCTCACTCCATTACCTTGTTTCAGATGGATCTTTTCTGTCATCTGTGAAGTTAATAAGGAGGGGAGCTTATGGACCAGTTTTATGGGAACTTATGACTTCTCTTTACACAGATACAGCCCAGATACCCAACTATATCACATTTACAATAGAAACTTGAATTTGATCTTTATTTCAATTTTATCGCTTAAATTCTTTAGTTCTTACCTCAACCTTAAAGACAATATTAACTCAGTACCTTTGGATTCAGTCTTACCAGGGATGTAGCATCCTCTAGTCCTTCTCTTTATTTTGTTGTGAATTATTTCCTCTGTTTCAAAGAATGATCACTGAATTTGTGTCTTTTGGAAGCAGACTGTTGAATTTTCACACTAGCAGGTGACTTAGAGAACTGAGTTAAACAATTTTACATCTGTCATAAGGTTTGAAAATACTGATTGTTGTAGCTACCTCATTATACTTGATGTATGGGTTTTTTTGCTGGCTTTGGACAGGATCACCAATAGCCCATTGACTTCCTTTATACTATTGTCTTTATTGATCTAACTGATCCTGCAAGCAGGTCCATGTGCTTTTAGCTTTGAGAAATTCAGCATAAATTTTTGACAACTTTAGAGTAAAAAGAAACCCCACAAAAGTAAAGAAAGTCTGTTTTCATATAACTGAAAAAGCACCCCTAAATAATTTATTTATCAAGCCCTAGCAAAGTGTTTAATTCTTATTCACAGTGAAAGGCATGCAGCCAGCTTTAGTGCTTGTCAATCTATATCTTTTAAGGCTTAGACCACGCAAAACTGTGGTCAAGAAAACATCCTGTAAGATTTATCCTATTTGAGATTATATATTCCTTTCTGATTTAAGAAATATGAGATATTCAAAATTATGTATTCCTCACATGTCTCTGGTTGGAAATAATGTGATCTGTTGCTTTGAAAATATCAGCACAATGCATCTACTATTTTTGTACTAAGTCAATGTGAAAGAACATGAGTTATTCTATTCATTATCCCTTTTGCAAGATGGAGTGAAATGTTTGCAGTTTGAACTTGGGATAGGAGACTGTATCATTTAAAGAATAGCAGCTGGTGATATTTATGCCTAGGAGAGAACAATGTGTGCTCATCCCTAAAGTATCTCCAACTTTTATCTTGGCAGTGAGCCATACCACATATAAAAGATAATCAATGGGCTGTCTCAATATTTATAATGCAATTTGCAAGATGAATCTATTTGTGATTGAGCTAAATCTGTGAACACAGCGCTTGGGAAGAAAATGTCTCAAGGATGACAGGAATCTTAGTTTTACTTTCTCAGAGATACTTATGTAAATATATGAGTTATAGACAGAACAGTCAAAGAATAGGGCTGAGGGCACTAATGCTCCAGTTTTAATACTTCAAATACTTGAAGAATAATAGAAAGAATAAAAAATAGAATCATAGAATGTATTGAGTTGGAAGGGACCTTTAGAGGTCATCCAGTTCAACCCCCTTGCAGTGCGCAGGGACATCCTTTAGTGGATCAGATTGCACAGAACCTTGAATGTCTCCAGGGATGGGGCCTTCACTTCCTCTCTGGGCATCCTGTTCCAGTGCCTCACCACCCTCATGGTGAAGAACTTCTTCCTAATGTTGAGCCTAAGCCTGCCCTGCTCTAACTGAAAACCACAGCCCATCATCCTCTCACTCCCTGCCTTTGCAGACAGACACTCCTCAGCTTTCTTAGGCCCCTTCAAATGCTGGTAGACCTCTATGAGATCTCCCCAGATCCTTCTCTTCAGCAGGCTGAACAACCCCAATTCTCTCAGCCTGTCCTCAAAGGAGACATGCTCCACCCTCAGATCATCCTTGTGGCCCTCCTCTATGTCTTCTCCAATAGGTCCATGTCCTTCCTGTTCTGACGGCTCCAGAGCTGGACACAGTAGTCCAGATGGGGTCTCCCAAGAGCACAGTAGAGGCTCAGAATCACCTCTCTTGGTCTGCTGGCCATGGATCTTCTGAAGCAGATGTGGGATATGGGCTGTGAGTGCTTATTGTTGGCTTATGTCAGGCTTTTCACGCACCCGTACTCCCAAGTCCTTCTCCATAGAGCTGCTCTCTATCACGTCATCCCCCAGCCTGTGTTGATAACAAGGATTAAATAAGGATTAAAAGGTCCATGTCCTTCTTGTGCTGAGGGCAAATGTATGCGGTATTGCACACAGTCAATTTTATCCTTCTTGCTGTGTATTTGAGTTCATTTGAGTTTTTGTGTGTGTCTGATGTCCCTGGTATTTCTTGCATTGTGGTTCTGTAGGAAGCAAGGAAAGTGATCTCTTTGAAACTCAGAACAAAGGTTGAAGTTCCTTCCTTGCCATCACTGCATACTGTGATTTCTGAGCAGTATTTCTAAACAGAACCAAATAAAGCAGCCTGTCAAACTTCCCTACAACTTTCTAAGTTACCTTGGGGTCTCTCTTGGAAACCTATGAGCCTGATTGCAATGAATCACTTTAACAGCCAGGTCTGCCACTGAGGAGACAGAGCTGTCACTGCATGAATGAGAGCTCTGCAACACAATAATGTCTAGAGTTTATATTGACATAACTGGATAAAATTACATAAACCAAATTTCCACTTTTAAGGTGCAGCCTTAAGGGCTCTGCTTTTGAAATATGAGCTTGGAAAGTTTTCCAGCTTTGTGATGTACTGCTAATAAGGTGGGAAGACAATAAATTAAATGAACTACTAATATGCTGCCAGATATCGCTATTCACAGATGACTGCTACAATTATTGCTAGGTAGTTTGGCATGACTCCAAGACTCCTAATGTATAGTCTAGGACACTCAAACAAATGAGCAGCTCCTTGGTTATGTGCTGCCGTAAGCACTGCCAGCTTTGCACTGACTAGGCATATGGCATCATCCTCCCTTAGAAAATACACCTCACTTCTATTTCAGCTATGGGCAGTATGAGGAATGATGTTCCATCACTGGAAAAGTATCCTAAGTGACTTACTTCCAGGTGACAGTCTTGCATTGATTTTAACTATGGACTATGCTGTTTAAATTGCTCTTTAATGTTCATTTTTTGACAGTTCTTTACTCTTAGTTTTTAGCCAGGCTTTTTCTTAGTTGTATCTGTAACTCTGTGGCATCAAAAAGAAGTAAGTACTGTATTCCTCCTCATTTGGGCAGGAGGAGAATTGCCCCAGAATCCATGTTTGAAGGTGAGGAAATGGAGGAAAGTAAGAAATGGGAGGTGGAGCTTTGATAAAAGCCCCTTAGAGTCTATGATTCTATCTTCTACCACCCCTTCATCTCTGATACACAAAAGAGTCAATTATATGAGTGAAGGAGAATGTGAGCTCTTACAGACATCAGCTTTTGCTGCTTTACATGGACTAGGTGAGTCACAGTTACATTTGTCATGGTGAATTCTGTGTAAAAGCACCAAACTGGAGAAATTATCTTCAACTCAGGCACACTGAAGTAGGCTGAGACATAGGTCCTTCGTCTAGACCTGTTACACACATGCTGAGGAACACTAGATGGATCCAAGATGAGGTGTGACAAAGTCCATATCCTGACTGCAGTCCTACCTGCTGAGTATCAGCCCTAATGAACTCTCTGGATTTGAAGCAGAAATAACAGGTGCACATATCTTGGGCAGAAGCCATGATGTGCCCTGAAGAAAGGTCAGGCAACTGAAACATAAGATCACAGGGATAGTCCTGAATGTATATATTTCTATATCACAGCATGAGTGTTCTACTTTATTCCAATAATGATGAAAGTCAGTGATTCTAGGATATAAACAGAAATTTAAGGAGTAGGGGAAATACCTTCTAAGCAACTCTATTGCTCTTATGGGTATGAAAAACCCCAAGGCAAATTCAGAGAGATAGTGCCTTGTGTTACACTACAATGGATTCTCCCAAGATGTTGCAAATTTAGATGAGATAGTAAGAATTTGTTCTACATTTGCATATGTTCTATCTTTCTGAGGTAGAACTCAGAAAGTTGAGCTCATTATTAAATTAACAAAATGTCTCATTTCCACAAAACAAAACAGAACAGAGAAAAAATTGTTTCTTAGGGGATCTCTAGAAGGACAAAGTAACAGAGAACAATTCTTCCATGGGGTCTAGAAGGTTGAACCTAACCCCTCTTTGATATTAGTGGTCAGTAGTTGTGTCAGGATACATGTATTAACAATTATTGCCTAACTGAAAAGATCTGAATAGATCCTTGTGCAACCTTTTGGTCTGTTTCTGGCACATTCTTATTATACAAATTTATAGATGTCATCAAAGTCATAATCTTTCTGCACCTATGCTCAGACACTATAGTAATGACCAGAGTGGATAAACTGTTTATAGCTGGGCTTATGCTTGGGTGAGCTTCTGATCACCTGGGTAGAAAGTATAGATCTGATACTGCATAAAATTCTGATTAGTGACAAAGAATATGTTATCTTTTTTTTCCTTTTAATATCCTTATTATAAAAATCATCTACCCATCTTCAGGTAGTGAGAAATAGGAAAAAATTGGAAGCATGGAGAGAAAGGAGTGACAGCATTTTCAGCAGCACTTTGCTTAATGAGCATTATATTATAGTGTGGGTATGCTTGCATAAATATTTTCTTTCTGTTCATAAATTACATTCTGGGAACATTGTGTGTAAAGATAAATGCTATTAGCTTTGTGTGTTAGCCTGAATGTGTTTGAAACCAATATCTTTCTAAATAAATGAGAAATGTACCTGGCAGCAAGATCTGAAACAATGTGGACACAAGAAGATTAAATTAGATAACATTAAACTAGACTTGATGAGACTAAAGATGAATTTTAGAGTGTATAAACTTTTTCTCCATAGGCACAAGGTGAGAGATTAATCTTACCTAACCTTAACTGTCTAAAAGTTAGCTATCTGGACTATCATTCAGGATCATACAACTATCAATGAGGAGATAAATAAGCACTTTCAGAAGGTCATTCTTCCCCTCTTAAGATGTCTGTCTCTGGAGATCCCAGTCTGTGTCTTTTCATCACCTGTATAGTGTCTAGCTTACTGGCTTAGACTCCGTGTCTAACTTGGAGTGTGCTACTATAAACTGATGTATTTCCAAAGTCTTCAAATACAATTCTGATTACTCATGGATCTACCTTGCAAACTGACATTGCTTTATGCTTTTTTTACAGTCAGAGCTGAAATAATCATAATTTTTTAAAACTGAGCAAAGCTTAAATTTTATGGAACTGACATTTTCACTTGGACCTCTAAATTATGTCAATAGTGAATGCTTTATAAAGCTTCTTCTCTTCTGAGACACAGTTTTTCATTCTTTGTTTACATGATCATATAATTGAGGAATATGAACATTTCTCTTTTTTTAAAAATAAAATATATGTACATGTATTAAATACAGATATTGTGAAACTCTTCAGTAATAATAAGAGAGTTAAAGAGAGTCACTTGCAAACTGAGAGGGTCTGAGATCAAAGCTTTTAAGGAGATCACAGGGATAGAGAAAGCCCAATGAGCACACATAAAACATTCTAAAATCAGAATCTGGGAAAGTATTTAGGGAAGTATCACCAACTTTTTATTTATATTTTCTTTATTTGTTTGTTTTTTTTGTTCTAAGTGCCCATTGTTGACTACTAAGAGGAAAAAGATCATAGAATCATAGAATGAGTTAGAAGGGACCTTCAAAGATCATCTAGTTCACCCCCCTGGAGTGATCAGGGACATCCTGCACCTGATCAGGTTGCTCAGAGCCTCATCAAGCCTTGCCTTCTGTGATATATTGAAGATAGTGGTCTATATTGATATAATACAGCCACTTTTATTACTTATACCTAAGTTAGTATGCTGAGATTGCTTTGGGTTTTTTTCCCATTGCAAAATGTAAATATATAGTTCTCTATTATTATTAACAGAAACATTTAATGTTCTACAGTATTTAATGTTCAACTTCTGTAGTGAACCCAGTAATGTGATTATAAGTTCACCCCTCATAGGCTTTGCCTTCTGTAATTGTGCCAGGCAGTATTTTTAGTAAAAGAGAACTTCCAGTACTAATTGGACTGTGAGTAGGAGTAGAAAGAAATTCAGCAATGCATAGCTTCCTTTTTTTTTTTTTTCTTTTTCTCACTAAACCTGATTGATATGTGTTTTCAAGGAAAATCTGGCTTGCTTTAGCTTATCTCCAGCCAACACGAGGCCAAATCAAACCATGAACTTCTGAACTTGAAGAGACTGCATGAGCAAGTCACCTTTTTCTATTGAAGCCTGTTTGTGTTTCTGCCCTGCTGTCATTCTGTGCTACTTACAGGAGAAGCTGTCCTGTTTTATACCACTGTTTATAGTGTGGACCCAGTGGCTCACATTGAGTCTTCTGGCTGGTGTAATTGATTTCAGGACACTATTTGAAATACAACCAAGAAATCAACTCTGCCCTTCAGCACTGCTGACAGGTCCACTTAGGTTGGAGTTCATTCACTAAATATCTTTATAAAAGGTAATATGAAATTGTGGTTGACAGTTGCTTCAGAGGCAATTGCTTTTGATCAAAAAATTTAGATTAAAGGTGAAGCAAGGAGATAGAAGGGGCCATGCTGCCCATGCTGTAGTGCTCAATTTTCTTTTTTCTCTTCAGCAAAATAGTCTTTTGTTGATTTTACAAGACTTAGGAAATCAATCACAGCTGTGAGCTCTTGAGGCAGATGCCCAAACCTGGGAGTGAATAAAAAGAAAGTCAGGGCTGATTTGATGCAACGTTTTAAGTGTGTGTGAGATGAACAATGGAAAATTATAAAGAAGAACTTGTGTAGGACAGAGTGAGTGGCAAGCAGACTAAGTCAATGGTATTCAAAGAAAAACTTTTTAGTGGGAAGAAGGCCCATTGATATGACAAAGCAGGGACTACATTCTCTCAACAACATCTTCTAGATCCCTTGTCCCCATTCCACAATTCACCACACCATGTGAGTATGCATGTCCACTGTGCCTATTCACTCTATTCTCAGACACCTTCAGGGAACCAGAAACAGGTGAAGGGAGAATGTGTCACATCACTGATGGCTTTATAGATGGATTTGATTGAGGTCTTTTCTTTTCTCCTGCCAGAGCAGATAGTTTTACAGAGCTGTCTCTGTTTCGCTTTGGGGAAATTCAAGATTATCAAATAGGAAAGAGACAAAGTTTGCACTGAGTTGTTAAATGATACCTTCTCTTTAAATTAGGTGACTTGACATAGGTAATGTGGATAATTAAGAAGCATTAAAATATTTCTTCCATTTCTACTCATCAAGTGCTACTACTATCAATTCAGGGTTTGGGTTTTTTTTTATAACTCATACTACTCTGCCTTTATTCAAGAAAATCAGGACTGCATTGAGTGTGAAAAACCCCCAAATCTCTAGGACTCTGAGTCATGGTCCTTAATTGAATCTATGACATACTTGCAGAGTGATATGTTTTTAGTTGAAGTGGATGCCAATGGATTAGCTCTCTTCTTCTCAGAGCTTTAAATATAAAGTTTTTCTCCTTTCTTTCATGCAGTGGTTTATACTACAGAACAGTTTGTTTCAGCATTACAATCATGAAAGGCAGAAAGCTGTCTGGGAGAGCATTTCTGCATATTTAATGTCTTCTGAATATGTGTAGGTTTTAGATGGAAAGATATGGAAAGGAAATGAGGAATGAAGTGTTCTTGAACCATTGAAAATCCCCCCTTCCTTCATTTTCCATGATAAATTTTTTCATTCAGCCTGTGACATCTGTCATACAAATATGTATCTTTTAGGTAGTTATGAGAGCACTCACTATGTGTTGTTAAGATTTTACCAAAATTGTATATAGTATTTGATGAGTTTTCACAAATGTAAATATTTGCTTTAGGAGGAAACTGAATTATGTCCTAATCTCCATTAGGTATCTCGATTATCTCCCTACCAACTAAAAGATAAGCCTAGGGTCACTTGTTGACATAAGCACTGACACATTTAGTCAGATGGCCTCCATTCCATAGGAGACTGGAACCAGTGAAGAATCTTCTGATTAAATATCTGCAGTGTCTCTGTATTAATTTGATGAGACAGCTCTTCCTCTCTAAGTTACACCTAAATTTATTGTCCTCTCCCTCTGCTTTTCCAGCAAAATATAAAATAGGTCATTAGAAATCCTGTGCTTGTGCATGTGTGTGAAATGTCAGTATGAAATTATGGATACAGTTACACAAGTACAATTTGGAAGCTACTTAGTAGCTGCTTAGTACCCAAATTTGTACATCGGGGCATGCAGAGCTGGAGGAAACATTAAGCAATCATCTATAGATGTTCATTAATTCAGAAGTATGCCTACAGTTCTGACAGGCATTACCTCATCTCAGTTCCCAAGGAAAAGATCAAAGATAAAGATTTCACAGTATCTCCGTGTGGGCTGCTTACACCCAGCAGTACCTCCTGAGACCCCAGAATGTAGCACCTTTGAAGAGTGGGAAGAAACAGTCCTGTACAACAGCTCGTTCACCTTTTAATGAACAAAAAGAAGACTAAAGTGAAATTAGCATAGATGATGGACAACTTGCTTTATACCTAAGAGCCAAAATAGGGTCAAAATTATATGGTAAAACCCCCAGAATTTCAAGAAGTAAGAAAATTGTTAACTCGAAAAAAAAGACTGTTTATTTTGTCATTTCAAGTAGCTTAAGCACAACAGATAGAGGAAGGAATCATGCAAGGAATGATGTGTGCCATGATTGGGACTCCTCTCTGATAGGTATTTGAGAAACAAATAACCCATTATGATTTTATTTGTGATATTTTCTGCCTGTGAATACCCAAAGATATAAGAATACATAGGAAGAAGAACATTTATGACCTGCAGATTCTGGGTGATGCAATGTGATCCAAAGTACAAGAGAGACACAAACTCTTGGCATGTATTATTTTGCTGGACCACAACAGTGGTGGTGAGATAGCTTACTTAATTTGCTTCATATACATGGTAGGATACCATTAAACACTGTTCTCAGTTGATTTGGGTTTTTTATATAAATCTGAATACTAATCAAGTTTTCAGGCTAATTCCTGCAACTGTTTAGGTAACCAGAGAGTTAGAAAGTTTTCCTTTTGTCTACCATATTGAATTTTTAATAATTTTTACTAAAAGTTCTCCTTCTAGCCCTTCATTTAGTGGACACAGAAAATAATCAATCACTACTTCATATNTGTTTAGGTAACCAGAGAGAAAGTTTTCCTTTTGTCTACCATATTGAATTGTTAATAATTTTTACTAAAAGTTCTCCTTCTAGCCCTTCATTTAGTGGACACAGAAAATAATCAATCACTACTTCATATTGAATATGGAAGTACTGATATCGTGGGATTTTCTCAACATAAAGGAAACAAACGAGTGAAAAAAAAATGGGAAAAGAGACCATAAAGAAAGGAAATAGGTAACAATGAACAAATACCAAATCAAAGCTAACATAAGACCCTGTAGTAGAATCCAGGTTTTCTGGTCACCATATCCTGACCCTCCTCTCATCCATTTTGGCTTATAATGTAATGTTTTCCTCTCTGAGTCCAGCTTTTTTTCTGTTGTGCAGATATACACAAGGAGCAGTGTTTGCAAACTTAATAGGCCACTAGGTTTAGTGCTAAGCAACTGTTATCTGAAGATTAGGCTTGATGAGGCTCTGAGCAACCAGATCTAGGGCAAGATGTCCCTGGTTAGTGCAGAGGGGTTGGACTGGATGGCCTTTGTTGGTCCCTTCCAGCTCATCCAACTCATTCTGTAATTGATTCTAAGTTAAGAGTATAAAAACTTTTTCAGTTGATTATTCAAGACACCAGCCTGCGCATGTTTACCAAAGACTGTTTTCAGCTTCACTAACACACTGATATTATACTACACTTCTCCCACTCTATATTCAGATCAAAATCACACATTTCTAAAATGCAGTAGGTGTTAGAAGAAGGTCCAGCCTTCGTGTATTCACATTAAACCTTTCTGATTTTACACCATCAGCCAATCCAGTCTTTGTTCTTTTCCTTCAAATGCTTGTTGATCTTTAAATTAGCACTCCTGCAAGTTTCAGTAACTCCCAGGGAGCCAACACATGTGCACAGCGAGTTTGATGCTTGCTCCAGTTCCACAGAAATCACACACAGATGTGCCCTTTTATTTCCTTTGTGATGTTGAGATCACCTAATCACACCAAGGCTTCTTTGTGAATCTGCCTCCCTCACAGCCCACCCATTTAGACAATTAGGTCTTTGAACACTGAAAGGTGTACACTGAGCTTTTCTGAAGCTGCCTAGACATAAAGCAAGAGTTGTGCATAAAAATTACATCTTCAGTTTCCAGTGACATCTTCTACAGACAAAAATCTACCAGGGAAATGGACACCAATTTTCTATCCAGGATATCTACCTTGCTGTCACTGTCTAGTAATTAGCACAATCACCCTATAGAAACCAGGGTGAAAAGGTCTGGAAACAAGGAGTCTTGCTTCATGCTGGTGCAGTTGAAACTAGCCACAAAAGGCAAGTTTAAGTCTGAGTAGTAAGCTCTGTAGTGTAACAATTAGTACTCACAAACAGTTGTTCTGTACAATTCATGGTCTAGCTCATGCCTGAAATAAATGAGGCAATTTGCATATTACCCTGTTCCAGAAGCTAAGTGAAATTATTAGGATATGTGTGAGCATCTCTGTGCCAATTCTAGAGGGTGATCTCATGCAGATGTAGTTTATGAGGAAGAGTTTGGGGTTTTTTTCGATTTCTAATTCCTTCTGCAAACAGAATAGCCTTCAATGGGTACACAAATGAAATATATTTACTTTCTTGAAAGTTGGCCAATACCAGGAGTATTTTTATAAGTGAAAAATGTTAGCCTTGTGCTTTGCATTATTTACATTCATTTTTTTCAGCTTACATTTGCAATATCTGCATTTTGTTCCTCAGAGTTCTGCTCAGAAAAATTATTGCAACTTGCCTCTCATCCATCGATTTAACAAATGAGATCATTGTTACAGACACAGATTTAGAACAACAACAAATGGCTATAAAATGCTACCAACGGCTGGAGCAGATGCATGGAATGACCTTTTGGAGATTGCTTGAGGAAACCTTGTAAAAATCTCTTTTTGTTGGCTAAACCCATGTTTACTGCATAGCTAATGTTTTTCCACTGCCTTATGTGCAGTTAAAGACAGTAATTTGGACTGACACCAGTCATAACTTTTCATGCTTCGTGGCAGCCCCCACCTAAGCTATTAATTTACCACCTGCTAAAGTTCCTGAAGAAATGAGCTGTCAACATTTTTTCTTAAGTTCTAAGAGTGCTTTCAAACAAAAGAAAGCCTTAGGAGAAAGAAACATGTACAATCTCCCAATGAGTTTCATCAAACTATTTCATACAGTTCCCATGGGATTAAATTTGAATGTAGAAAATATTCAGCAAACTTCTGAACATGGCTGAGTCTTGCACTTTCAGTATTTGCTCTGCATGTTTGAAATTCACTCTTAGTGATATTACAGTAGCTAGGTTAAATATGATGGGAGAATAAAGCTACTATTCATGAAGATTCCTTTGGAATTTTATTAGCATAATGAACATATAAATCAGATAGAAGATGTCACATTCCCGAGTATAGAAGTTTTAATTTGAAAATTTTGGTTGGAAAACCACAAATATTCTTGAAGACTTAGGTCAGAAATTGATCAGCTATTTTTCAGGCATGGAAGAGAATACTTAAAAGAAATCCATTCCACACTGGCTGGAATGTGAAGCAAGCTGGATGGTATAACTGTATACTAGATCGAATATTCCACATTTTTTTGTTATTTAACTGCTTGAATCTTCTGCCTGCTAACATGCACAGAAAGCCACTAAAAGCAATTTGGGGAGCTTTGAAGTCAAATTCACATCCAACTCATAAAAACATCATTTTTTCCAGGGGGAACCCAATTAATTAAGTTTTTATAATATGTACTGTTCTATGTAAAGCTATTCCTTTTGTTTCACTGTACTAAAAAAACAATTCACTCAGATCTGGACTTAGTCAAGTGTTCTTGCTCTGTCCCTCTCTATGACCAATATGAGCTCCAACTACAATCTGTGTGATGCACTAATCTCTCTTACTATTTGTCCTCATTTTACTAATTCCTGTCTTCCAGGATTGCTTCTGCCCTATCACAGGGTAATTCATTTGTACATTCACTTTTACACTCATCTGCAAGCTTGTCTCAGTTTGAAGTAAAGAGCCAACTTTTTGCTCAATCATTTTATTTATTAGCTAAAGCATATTAAGGTACAAACCCTAAAGTCCTTGTTTGGGTACCATGTGTGGCATATTAAGGCACAGATTCTGAGGGGTGATCAAGGACACTTTATGGAGCTGCTGTGTGGTTTATATAGCAGCTTGTTAGCAAGCAGGAATTTTCCATCCTTGCAGTTATATTTTATCAGTTACTTTCCCAACCTAAAATCTACCACGTAAACATACCCACCACCTACAGTAACAGGTGTCCTTCTTGTTTTTGTTAGAACAGTTTCCCAGTGCTGTTCACTGCTCCCTTGGCTTCATTCCTACAAGTGCCATTGTATCTTTCCTCCAAGGTCGATTCCCATCTGCAGAGCTTTACAATTCTACTCTCTATATACCCACATCTTCTAACCAAACCACAGCCTAAACCACATCAGAGCTGTGGGTTAAATCTTATTAAATGTTCCTGTCTTTCATAATTAGACATACCTAAAATTCTTTTTCACAGGCATATTCATTCACTAGGCAGTTGAAAGAAACAGCTGTGAACAGAATAGACACCCTACACTGTGAGTAACTTCAAAACATAGGTCATGACAATTAGCACTCCATAGGACTGGTTTCCATGGCTTTACACATAGAAGGAACAATGTCCTTTTATTCTCAGGGAAGCTAGAAGGTATTTTGAATTCCACAGAAGTGATCAGATAGTTCCACCCAAGGTGAAGTAAGTCCTTCATTAAGGTACCTAATTTAGGATATCATTACTTTATCCCTCCACTGTCAGAGCTGAGCTGAGGTATTTCAGCCTGTCTGTAATCTACAACAGGAGATATAATTTGCTTAATCCTCTGCACTGCATATAAGGAACCCAGAGACTTTAAAGGTGCATTGATCAAGTGTCTAATCTATGGGACAGAAATCTCATCCATTATCCCTTATCCTTTAAGACCTCAAGTAATCCAACTGTTGAGACAAATATAAACTGTATGTGTACAGTGTTACTCAGTTTTCCATTCAAAGTTAAACACTTCACTGAAGAGGCCTGAGGAAAGAAAAAGGTAAAATGCTCTGTTGGATTGAGACCTTGTTCTCTCATCAATTTGCCCAAGGTTGTTTTGTTTCTAAAAAAAAGATTTTTTCTGCTTTTTGGAACAGCTAAGGCAAGAGCAATTAATTACTTTTATGGGAGTTTATGGATGCTTTTCATAGCCTTAGGGTATACACTTTATTGTATAGTAAAACACAAACATGGAAAAAACCAAGGTTTTTTTGTTTATACAGAGTTCCATGGCTCCAATAGCTTTCAATATCTCTACTATAAGTGAAATTCATATTAACCTTTCTCAACAGGCTTTGCTCTGTAATTACATTTTGTATTGTGCGAGAGAACTGATGCTTTTAAAAAATTTTATTGCATTTATTACTCAAGTACTCCATGAAAACATTAAACATTATTACCTAATTAGCAGATCAGTAATGCAAAGAACCTCAAAGTAGACCAAAGTTGGACTGGGCCAATTAATAGCCTGATACATACTGAGGAACATGTTCCTATTTTGTTGCAGATGAAATACAGGGATTTAAAGAAATGAGAAGAACAAGCCTGACATGCAAAGGTTTGTATCTCATGGTTGTCTGGACACACAGAGAGAAAACTTTGGCCATAACATCAGGTGAACTATCACTTGAAAAGTGGAAGCAAGTTGTGAAAATCACATGGAAGGTAGTGACTCTGAACAAGGACTGAGTGTCACAATGTAGATGAACTCTCTCTTGCCAGTACAACTGTAAACTGCTATTGCAGTCCAGGATGTTTGAATAAGAAATTTTAACACAGAAGAGAGCACATAATCAAATTCCTGAACAGAAGGTGGTAGAGAATAAAAAAGCATTTTTTTCTTTTGGTCATGTTATAAAAAGAAGAATCTTCTAAATCTGGAGAAGTAGATAAAATTTATGGGGATGGGTGAAAAACATTAATGTTTAAAACACTGAGAGTTCAAGTTGTTCAGTTGATCAAATAGAATTGCAAAAGGTAGCACAGACATAATTTCAACTGATGTCTCAATGACTTTTTTGTTTTTACAGAACTGGTCATAACAAAAAATAATATCTGAACATTGAAGGTGGAAAAAATCAAATTCAGAGTTCCGAGGAAGGCTGCTGAAAGTAAAGGATTCTGTATTTGTATTTTTCAATACAATCCATAACTTTCTGGAATTCTTTGTTAACACACCAAGATCAAGGTCTCAGTAAGTAGTTTCCCACAATAGGCATGAACAATGAATCAGAACCCATCTAAAGACACTGCTATTCATTCAAAACACGATTCCACTCCTTCCAATCTTGCCCATCTTTTTTCTCTCTCTTCATGCTCTGGTTTCACCCTGCTTCTTTAATTAGACAGATCCTGCTTTCTAACTTTGGAATAGCTCCCTTCTCACCTCCCTGGTGAGATTCCTGCAGGATTATCACACTGTTTTGCTTCACTGTATGGTCAGTCAGTCAGTGGTCAGAGCTGGTGTGAAGGAGGGGGTAGAAGTGTAGCATGAGAAGTGTGGAATAGGAATATTTCTCCTCTAGGTGGGAGTGAGACATTAGAGTAGATGATTCATAATGAACAGTATCCTTGCAGTCTGCTAATTAACAAGTCAATTTTCCACTGAAATATTGTAGAACTGAAGCTTCAAAGTGTTTTCATAACTGTTTCAAGTTTTTTCCAATGTAACAGAAAATTTATTACAGAATCACAGACTAAACCCAAGTTTCTTCAAAGCAAGCATTCAAGGAAATTTTGAACACTTTAAACAAATAATTAACTTAGCATTAACTACGTTGGTATTTCATTTTTCATACTATTTTCATGTAAGATTTTAACTTAATAGACATCTGGTTTTATCAGTCTCCATGTGGAATACAACGAATGTTTAAATTGTTGTGCTGTTGACACACAGCACATAAAAATTGAAATAATATTCCACTGTTGATAAAGTTCTTATTTCAAATATGTGAAAAATTAGCTAATGCATAATGCTAAATCCTTAAATGTGATATATTTGAAACTGAGTTTTGTATGGAAAAATCAGTACAAAATTAGTAAAAATATCAGCCTCTTAAAAATTTCAAAGTACAATACTCATCCAAACATAGATCTCTACTCCTCACTTCGTAGTCATTGTTTGGTTCTTTATCTCTCTCTATTAATTTATTTTAAAGACTGGCTTTGCCCTGCTTCTTGCATTTCTAGAATTATTTGTTTCAGATCAGTTCTTACACATGAGTTGGATTCCTTAATTGTTACTATTATTACCATAATGATAATTATTATTAATAATTCTATATTAAATGTAATTTTAAATTATATAAATAGTTTCTCATTCAGAGGATATGATGTTTATAATACTATAGGAGCAGGATCATTGATTTAGTTATAGCATTGCTCTTTAACTTTTATTATTGAAATCTTACAATTCCTTAGAATCATAGAATCACAAAATTACTGTGGTTGGAAGGGACCTTTCAGATCATTAACCTAACTCTAATAAGAGCCCTCTCTAAACCTTATCTCTGACCTCTATGTCCACCCATCTCTTAAGTACCTCCAGGGATGGTGCCTCAGCCACTCCCTTGAGCAGTCTGTTCCAAAGCTTAATGACTCTTTCAGTGTTAAAAATTTTCCCTAATATTCTAATATGCATTATTGCTGCAGCTGAGGCTGCCTTCTATATTGACATCATCATTAAGCTCACTTGTGTTGGTGACCAATAGCTCCAGTATTGCATTTCCTCTGGCAGGACTGTCTGTTACCTGGTTTAGAAGTTACCCCAAAGGCAATCCAGGAGTTTCCTGCATTTCCTACAGATTGCCATTCCTTTTCCAGCAGACACTGGGGTGGTGGATGTCCTTCAGCAAAGCAAGAGCCAGTAAATGTTGATTCCTCCTGTAGCTGGAGTAGGAAGGCTTCATCAATGGGCTCCCCTTGACCAGCCAGCCAGTAGTAGAAACCAACCACAGGGTTCCCTTTTGTTGCCTGATTTTCTAATTTTTATCTAGATAAATATCAGTATTGTCCTGCTAATAACTCTTACGAAAGAATAAAGCCCTACACGACTATGTCATTAGTGCATACTGGTTGCTAGTTTAAGACAATTCAATTTGTTATCAAACATTACAGGTATTTTAAACCAAAACAACTTAAAAAAACCCAAAACAGAATGCTTAATTTTCCAATCCACTTTTTAAATTAAAAGTTTTGAATATACTTTTTAAGTAAAGTTATCCTTCAGTAGCAGAAGGATTCAGTAACTACTTTTAAAGAATGGTAGCAAATTTCACAGGAATTAAGAGATCGGGAAATTAATCTCCTTGCTCCTCAGTTATGAAATCCCATATTTACAATCTTACAGAGATTTATACATATTCATGACATTTTGGGGACTTTTCCCAGTGAAGAGAATTGAGAAAATGGTATTAACTCTTTTGAAAATAAAGGTCCTAAGATTCTTTCATTGATGTAAACAAATTAAAATGAACTTAAAGAAAATCTATCCTCCCTAGTTGTTTGGAGACACTGGTTCATTTCATGCTAAAATCAACACTTTTATTTGGTCTAAACAAGAATATATGCTGTGAAAAGGTCTGCAGTTTTCTAAGACACAAATCAAAAAGCAATACTATTTTGTCACTACATTAATTTTCTCAGTGTTCTAATTCAGTTTGCACTTTGGCTATAGAGCTGATGAAATTTTAATTAATTTATTAGTTTATTTTATATTCGAAACTGCTACTGTATCATAAATACTCCTGCGGCTGAAAACAATTTGAAATGTTTAAAAAGAAATACCAAGGTTAACCTTTCAATCTGGATTCAAGGAAAAATAATTGTTCAGCCATTAGCTATAGCAGAATGCTAATATAACTGCCAGGAATTGTTAAAAGAAAAATGCTCGTGCCATACTAGAAGCAAAAAAATAAATAAATGCAGCCAATTCAGAGTAAATGAGAACATATTGACCTAATTTCCCAGGGACTGAAAAATCTGCAAGAAGAAGACCTACTGGTATAAATTATGTATTTTCTGAGTCAGTAAAGGAGACAGAAATGAGTGGCTGGTGACCAAATTTCCCCTGATGATTATCTTTTTTACTTTTCTTCTAGCCCTTCAGTGAACTGGAAAAAGTTAACAGTATTGCATTATCAGCATCAAATTTCTAATGAGCTGGATATCTCCAGATGAGAAAATTTGGCATAGAATAATAAACAATAGCGCAGGACCAGGAGGGAATGGAGGAGGCTGGATTCCTGTAGTCAGCTTTCATTAGCATGGTGAAACTTGGAGACAACTTTATTTTGAATAGAATTGTAACTGTAATAGCAACTGGGAAGTAAAGTTCATCCATTGTTCATAGTACATAACCTGCAGAGTCTTATCGGAAGGTGAACTGAAGCACACAAGCAGCATCCTAACTTACAGAAGGCAATTCAGGAGTCTGAAGAACTCCACCTTTTTGTCATATTGGTAATATTGGGGTGAGTTTAAATGCCAGGATTCATTAGGTTTTTATTTGGTTTTTTGACATTAATCTTGTGATTGTCTTTTCAGCCTTAAAATTGAGGTGACTATTTGTTTTCATTTCCTATCTCCATAATCTCAATGTCTGGAAAAATTTATAGGACACAAGGAGCCTGAACATAGAAGAAAATGAAAGAAAGTAACAAACCTCTCATAGAATAGAAAGGTAGTTATTCATGTTTTTATGCAGCTGACATCTCCATAAGACCTACAGCAGCATTAAGCCAGCAGATATGACCAGAGCAGACATTTCATATTCCTCCCCTCAGCTCTCCTTCAGTATTCTGCTGCTCCCAGGACAAGAATCTTCTGTCAAAGCTTTAAGCTTCATGCACGCTAAACACTGAATTGGCCTGATTTTGTCATTACTGACATTTTTCACCACAGTTTTTGACTTCAGAGCAGAGTCCACTGATCTGAAACAGCTTTGGAAGTGTGCTGCAGGGTGACAGGTTGCCATGAGGTTTGCGTTAGGGGATATTCGTTCTTGCTTACTGGAAGTGATGTCATTTTAAAAGGTTTTATGTGATTTACTTCATATTGCTAATTGCATCACCCACAGTCACTGATCCTCAGCTTCAAAATCAAGACACACAGAGTAGTTGTGTCAACATTTGTCAGTGCTAGATCTCTCTGAAGTTGACTGGTAATATAGAATAATAAGAAATGCCTGGGTTGGAAAGGACCTTTCAGATTATCAAGTCCAACCATCAACCTAACTCTGACAAGAACCATTCCTAAACCATATCTCCTAGCTGTGTGTCTCCCTGTCCCTGAAATACTTCCAAGGATGGTGCCTCAAGACTTCCCTGGGCAGCCTGTTCCAGTGTTCCCTTCAGTGTAAAAAATTTTCCTAACATCCACTCTTGGCCTTGGGTTCCATCTGTACTCTGTGCAGTGTCACAAAAGACCTGATATATGCTTGAATTTGCTTTAGTAGTATGTGTGTGTGTATTTCATTTTGCATTGTTAAATGGTTCAAAGTGGAGCAATGATTCTGTGATTCTGTGAATGATGGGAGAGCTGCTGCAGACTTTTAAAATGATGGGTTTCTATACCCCAAACCTGAAGATGTGAATTGCATCCTATGCTGTGGGCATAGGAAGAAAGCATGAGGACATGCCTGCAGATATAAAATCTGCTGCAATCACATAGAGGAATACTAAGGACAAAGGGGCTCAAAACTACCTTTTATCGACTGTTTATCACGACAGGATCCTGAAGCAAATTCTTTGCACAAGACCAGTTTTGTTTTGGGTGGAATTGAATGATTCACTCCAAAATAGGGCCTTGGAATATACTAGCATTTATGCAATCCAGAGGATGAGAACTGTGAGCTAAGCTGTCTGGCAGGGTGAACAGATCTTCCATATCATCAATGCAGCCATCCTTGGAGTTGGGTTTATATAAAGGTTAGCTTATTTTTATTTTGCTTATGTGAAATGACGACAGGGAAAAGATAGAGAAGGGTTAGCCTTTTTTTTTTTTTCTGCCACCTGTAAACCAATTGCTGATAGATCATTAGCTGTGGTAAACTGCCCATTTATCTGGCTTAACACATGATCTACTCCTCAGTACCCTAGAGCTTAATCTAATGTTCTTAACACTAAATTAACTTAGAATGTGAAATTAAAAGAGAGGGAAATTGCACACTTGTAGTGACAGAAAGCAGATTGTAATGATTTCATATCTCTGGCCTTAATGTAGTCGGTGTAAACCTTAAAAAAAAAATCTATTATTGCCCAGATAAGTCAGTAATTTAAAAGATAAATCAGTAATGTCTGAATTGCTGTTTAATTTTCATTCTTGTTTTCCCAAAACCATCTGTCTTTCTGAACAGGGCAGTGCAATAGATCCATCTTGCATTGTGCATGCCTTTCATATTTATGGTAGAAAGTTGCTGTAATTTCATTTTAAGAATGTCATAATCAGTAGTTCAGACCTAACTCACAGATACTTTAAAATAATGGATCTATCTGATACTGAAGGAATATGAATCAGAGCAGTTAAAATTTCTGTCACCTGCTGATGGAACATGGAGATGCATCATGGTTATTGGGGATGACTGTTTATTTCCTGGAGGAAAAAAAAATGCAGAAGAAGACACAATCCTCAGTACACATAATTCACATTTCCTTATGTCACAGCATTAAGACTGGGTATTGTTTCTCTTTCCCTCTGATATGGACTCCCATATCAAGTTCTTTTCAAGGTCCTGGAGTTGAGGATCCCTTAGATACTGTCTTATAGCCACATAAACTCTCTGTTGTCAGCAGAAGAAAGATGTCAACATAGTGGCCTCTCAGTGGCACAGAACAGGCTGAAGAACTCAGAGACTGAGGCAGAGGTAGTGCCAGCAGGGCCAATGCTTCTCATTTAGAGAGTGTCTACCTGTTGCTCAGTTTAGAGTCAGGAAGCTCAAATTCTGTTGTCACAGTGCCATGGAAGTTATTCATTATATGAACAAAATCCATTTTAAGGTTGCTGAAAGTCATTCTAAGAGCCCTGAAAGATCATGCAACTGTCTTCCTTATTGGTTACTTGGTTAAAGCTTGAAACCTCAGTCAGTTACATATGACCAAAGTGCTCCAAGCTGATTCACTAAAGCTAAAATATTAACCACTTCACCCTGTCCAATTGGGTTCAAGTTTTATTGCAGTTTCCCAAGACTTATAATAAACAGCTTCACTAACAAGCTGCTTAAAGTAACTGCACCATAGAACTCTCTCATAGAAATGAGAGATCAGTTTATATTCTTTAAATATTTCAAAGAGGCTTCAGGAAATGAAAAACTTTGTGGTTTTTAACTGCTCACAATAATTCTGTCCTCTTTTACACCAACAGCAGTTCTTTTTAAGCACTGACTTTAAAACACACCATTTATGAGCCATTTTAAGTGTGATTAGAAGATGTTTCTGGTTTCCAATTATTATTTGCTGAAATCAAAATAACAAAAACTACCTTTTCTCTTCCCCACATTTCTTGCTAAAATCCTGATTTTTGAGTGCAGCAAACAAACATCATGTTCTTTTCATTATACTAAATAATGATGAATACAGTCATCACCTCAGCTCATAAATTACTTGCTCATTCACAGTTATAGCGGTTTTGCAAAGACATTTGTTTTCTACTAATAATGAAATAAAACCAGCACTGAAAACACAAAGAACAAGTATACAAAGTATAGAGAACAATATGTTCTAATATCCTCAAACTTCATGTCCAGTGGACTGGACTTTCTGTCCAGTTCTGGAGCCCTCAACATAAGAAGGACATTGAGCTGTTGGATGAGGGCCACAAAGATGATCAAAGTGTTAGAGCAATTCTCTTATGAGGACAGGCTGAAGGAGTTGGGCTTGTTCAGCCTGCAGAAGAGAAGGCTCAGGAGGGACCTCATAGTAGTTTATCAATACATGAAGGGGGCCTACAGAAAGGCTGTGATAGGACTTTCTAATAGGTTATGTGATGGAAGGACTAGGAATAACGGATGTAAATTGGAACAGGGGAGACTCAGGCCAGATATAAGAAAGTAGTTCTTTATGGTGAGGTGGTGAGACACTAGAACAGGTTGCCCAGAGAAGGTTGTGGATGCTCCCTCTCTAGAGGTGTTTAAGGCCAGGCTGGACAAGGCACTGAGCAACCTGATCTAGTGGGAGATGCCCTTGCCTATGGAAGGGAGATTGGAACTAGATGATCTATAAAGTCCTTTCCAATCCAAACTATTCTAAGCTTCCATGATTCTATGATTAATTAAACATTTTAATTTACTGTGTATATTTACAAAATGGTGCATTAAAGCCACATGCTCAGCTTTAAAGAAAACTTTGTAGCCAAACAAGTGACAGGTCTAGTTTGAACTGATGAAAAAAAAATTTTCTTTTTAAAATATCATATTCTAAATAGCACCTACTCTTTACAATAGTAAGTGGCTGTATAAACTTAAAAAAAGTCAAACCAAAACAAAAATTGAGTGAAAAAGCTTATTCTGAAATAGCATTGACAAAAAGCAGTAAGGCATATATCTACTGAGAGACAAATACTGAAAATTTAAAATTCAGCTGGAACTTGTATCACAGGCATCCTCTTGAGCACTGACCTAGTGACTTCAGTGCTTTGCCAGGCTGGTGTGCTGAGGGAGTCACCAAAATCACATTAATATGATGAGGGGACCACATCGATATGCTGCCTGATGTTATAAAGCCTGGGTTGTGGGCTGAACAGTTATTACTGAACTAGCAATCTTTGGAAAAGCAATAAATAAGACATTTTAAATATAATGACTGCATTGAAGGCATTCTGGAGTGGATTTGGTGACAAGGTATGAACACTGCTATAGAGCAAGAACCTTTAGTGAGTGACCTTTACTAATCACTTACCAGGGTCAGATTTTCACTGATTCTCAGCCTGGAAGGGGCTGCAGGGCGACCTCATACTGGCCTACCAGTACCTTAAGGAGGCCATACAGGAAAGCTGAGGAGGACTGTTCAGAGCATGTAATGATAGGACTAGCAGCAATGTTTTTAAACTAGGGTAGGGCAAGTTTAGATTGAACATTAGGAAGAAGTTCTTCACATAAGGGTGATGAGGCACTGGAACCTTTTGTCCAGAGAAGTGGTGGAGGTCCCACCCCTGGAGACATTCAAGGCCAAGCTGTATGAGAATCTGCACAACCTGATCTAGAACAGTGTAGTTAGATTAGATGACTTTTGAAGGTCCCTACCAACTCAACTCATTGTATGATTCCAAGGGACAGTTATACACACCTTGCCCAAAGGCACAGGTTTTAGACAAGAAAAGTCTTCTGTGAGAGAATGGGAATGAATGAAGAAAAGCAGAAGAGAAGACAGGCTGTTCTCTGAACTCCTTCTTTTATTGAAGAAAACTATTAATCATGTCTTGGTAAAATGTAACCCAATATCAATGAGCAATTGATTTGTATCTGTTTGACACATCACTGTTATTTGTACTGTTTCAAGCTCAGCTGCATTCAATGGCTACACTTGCCCTAAGAAATACTAATGAGTATTTTGTGGACTTTCAAACATTCATGGTGATTTAAATTGTTAATGTGTTTATATGGTCCTACATTCCCAGAGTCAAAATCTAAACTTTTTTTCACTGTGAGGGTGCTCAAGCACTAGAACACATTGTTTAGAGAGGCTATATAGCCTCTATCATTAGAAATGTTAAAAAATTATTGGACATTGGAAATATTTGGCTATTGGAAATATTCAAAACATGACTGAAAATTGTCATATGGATGAACCTGCTTTGGGAGGGGTAGTAGGACTACACAGTCTCCAGAGATATCATCTAAATTCAGGTGTTTTGTGTCTCTATTCTTGTGCCTACCTGCATGAACTAGTTGGGGTCTTCAATGATTGTTTGCAAGAGACTGCCCTGGCCCAGGTATTTCCTTATGCAAATTCATTATCTTCTGTGTATGAAGAATTGTTCTGTTTTCCACTTTAGCATGTGCAGGTGAAAATGATCTCTGACTTTCACTCCTTTACAAATAAGCCTTAAAGAAGCAAGAGACAATTTTGTGGCAGCCTCAAACACTGCTCCTTTGGGGCCTTAAAACATTTATCAGTGTTTAATTTGGAGCAGCAGCAGCAGCAACAAAAAAAGGATATTTGCAATTGTGGCAGCTAAGAGTTTTGATCATTAGGTGAGTAATCTGATGAAGTGAGCTGAGAACAGGCAAACCAAATAAAGACCTATTGTTCAGACAAGTAATAAATGAACTGCTGCTGCTGCTGTCAGTACTTGGAGATGCATGGAATTATTAACAATATTTTAGTGGTACGGGTCATATCTCAACAAGTTAAATCAATAACAGCCCCAAAATCACTGCTGAGTCTCATTTGTAGTGGAGGACTGGCATAGCTGACCCTGGTCCCCTCCAACAAGCACGCTGTCATTAACAGAATGCATAATGAAGGATAAAAGCAATATTTCAAACAGCCTTAGAAGCTGGTTTACAAATTAAAGCTTCATCATGTAAATTCACAGACTGAATAAAAAAACTTGTCCAACATGCTGTTTGCTCTTCAATGCTATAACCACCAGCTCTGTACAAATGACAATGAGGGCATGTCCTGCCCCATAAAACAAGGATAAGAGTAGGAACCTTGCTGTTTCTTTTGGCCTAGAAATGAGGTGAGATGAATGAGGGCTGTGTTAGCTCTCTCTTATTTCTGGAGGGGTTGAGTTGCTCTGTGTGTTGGAAAGATGAAATCAAGCTTTGCTCTATCCTTGTCACTAACCAGTCAGATTCAAAAGCAATATAGCTTTCTTACCCTACTCAAACAAAAGTATGTTACAGAAAATCTATGAAAATAAGCTTCTGGACCTGAATTTTTGATTGTTTGCTTTTTGTTTGTTTGTTTGTTTTATAACTTTAAATGCCATTACAGGAATTATTACCTTTGTGATGTACTAGAACCATAGTTTACTGATTCTGAAGTAAAAGAAACAGTGTGATAAACAGCTGAACAGCTTCCACCAAAATCTACAGCCTCTGCATCATGCACCTTTTGTATAAAAATTAAAACTTTTCACTTTATAGAAAGATTCTGTACAATGAATAGAAGCTTTTAGAAATTATGCCCCATTTCTTATTTTTTAACAAAAACCTATAACACCATATTTATCTTCACTTGTTCTTGAATATTACATATCATTGCATCTGTGGTCACCTCTGTGTAAAATAGAAGGCACCTGCAAAGTTCTTTAAGTAAGTGCTTCAATGTTTTTATTACATAGTAATTTTTTAGTGGTGGAAACTGTATGAGGTAAAACCTTGTGGAAGAAGTAGGTATGAATTTTTTTGTAACTGAATTAAGATGTGGATCTATATTTTGATTTCCCTTTTCTTTCCTTTCTCTTTACTGCTTCATAAAAGCTGCACTTTGTTTCTATTTCTATTTATATAGAAGACAGCAACTGAAGAGGATAAGGAGAAATAATAAGAGAAAGTAAAACATTAATCAGAAACAGGTTGCAGATGCATTTAAGTAAATCTCTGAGTTACTAATGATCAGCTTAGATTGACTTTGCAATTTAGCAACCTGTATGGTGTGATTTCCAGTTTGGAGAGAAATGGGAACTGTCAACAGAAAAATAATTTCATTTAACCTAAAGTTTTGTGGGCAAAACTTATTGGCATCGACTTTAGCAGAAGGAAAAGGATCTCCTGTCATTTTGAGGTTATTTAACCTTTTAGTCTAAACTTGTTTCTTCTAAATTACATAATTTCTAAAACAGATAATGCTATTTTGAAGAAAAGAGTTCAAAAGCTTTATTTTACTGAAGGGAGCCCTTTGAACATTTTGGAAAAATTTCCCAGTTTTGTTGGTTTTAATACTGTTATTTTGTGCATTAGTTTGTTTTCATTTGACCCAATTGTACAAAGCCTTCTCAACATTTTACTTTTATAAATAACTTTTAATCCTGTTCTAAACTTTTGTCAATTTTTTTTAAAGAAAAAAAGCTAACTGGTTATCTGAGTCTTGCTAAATTGTTCTCTGATGTTCCAAGGAGTTTGAGACATAAAGCAAAGAAGAAAAGATAATTTGCAGTGAATTTGGTAATGTCTGGTCTTATGCAAAACTGTCAGATGCATGAGCCAGGAAAGCTGGTCATATTCTCTGCTGCTACCCAAGCCAAAGAAAGATTGCTGATTGTGAAGTCAGCCTCAGTTCCATCAGCCTTGTCTCAGAGGACAGACAACCCAGACCCTTCATCACACTGAAGGTCCCTCTCTGGACTGTCCCCATGATGTCCACATGTCTCTGGGGAGCCAAAAAATTGACACAGAGCTACAAGTGTGGCCTTACCAGTTCTAAATGAAGGGGAATGATCATCCATCTCAAACTGTGAGCAATACCTCTCTTAATTAAGCCTTGGATACCATTATCCTTTGCAGCAAAGGCACATTGCTGGTTCATGTTCCACTTGGTATCCTACAGGACCTCCAGGACCTCCAGGTTATTTCCACCAAGCTGCTTTTGGCTGGATGGCCTCCAGCATATATTGGTGCTTGGGGTGATTCTTCCCCAGATGGAGGTCTCTGTACCTCTCCACACTGAACTGTCCCACCCATCTCTCAGTTCTAGTAGCTTTGATTCTTCTCTAACTCATCCTACCTTACTTCCTGGATAAAATAAGGACCTAGTTAGCAATAGCAATTTTCTTTTTTCATGCTCTTATTTGTGTGGAATCACACTTTAACCGTGAAGAGGGCCCTTCATGATCAACAGGTCTCTGGAGGCAGTGGAATAAGGAAAATTTAAGCAGAATATCAAAATCCAGGCAGATCTTGGGTGAGATGAGGAGTTATCAATGAGATGGAAGGACCCAGCCTTGTCACAGAGCACAGCTTTGCCTGCTATTCAGCTATAACAGTTCACTCTCCAGACACCTGGACAGCTTACTGAAGAAATTGTTACTCCTTAAAGAAACACATCAGCAGATTATCTAATATCCCAAATATTGAAATATTTAAAATAGAAAGCATAGTGGCTGCGATGCTTTTTGTCTCTGAGGTGTTTCCAGGAGAAACAGTGGATTTGTTAGAATTCTCAATGATATGGAGAGGATTTAGGTATGTTAAATTTATCCCCTGTTGAGTGCCTACAGGCAGCTGAAGTACATGTTTTCATCTTTTATCCAAAGCTTGGTTCCTGGGAATGAGTACTACCATCCTCTCCTTTCACCATAAAGTTGCTTTTAAGCATTTACAGGCTTTCATTGCTTGATGCTGTCCCTTTGAGTGGCTTAAGCATTTAGGAGTTTATTAGAAATAGATGTAAGAAAAATAAAACAAGTTTTATTAGAGCATTACATTGTACTGCAAGACCAGCAGAATAAGTAGCTCAGTGAGCTGACGAAGCTCAAGGGACAAACAAATGAATGATCTCTGATTAAGGAACAGTGAAAGAATAATACAGGATAGTGAATCACAGTTTGCTGGTGGCAAGAAGAAATAAGAGAGAAAGATAAGTTCAAATATTTTCAAAAAAATACCTTTCATTGAAAAAAACTCAAATATCTGCATTTATGTCCCAATGGGAACAAAATTTCATGCTTATTTCCTCCTTTCTTTTATTTTTCCTGTCATTTCCATATGTCCTGCAACTTGCATACATGAAGAACCCAGTAAAAAATGTATTAATTTTAATGCAATGGGGTTTTTAGACCTGCAGCAGCTAAATAGGAATAACATTGCTCTTTAGTCATTGACAGTGGAAATAAATTTAGTACATAATTTTATTTTTATCCTCATTTCTGAACTGCCTGACTGCTGCTGGTGAAATTGCCATGAAATCCAGGTCATATATGTGTCTAAATAAAAGGCAGTCTTCTGACTTTAATTTATTTTTTAACAGACAGCTGCAGTAAGGTACTTTTTTATTTTAAATGGGCAAATCCAGCAAGAAACTTTGAACACTCATAGCAATCTTGTTTTCTAGTGGTGTGGGTGCCAAATGCTAAGCCTCAGTCTGAATGTATTTTCCTTCATAGTTCAGCATAGCTTCAAAATACAACATTTAGAAGTAACATTTTACTGAGGTAAATGTCAGGTTTCATAATACCTTTTAGATTTGTTTTCTTTTGTTTTCTCAAATGATACTGAAAGAAGTCTTGAGTACCATAGAATCTGCATAGGATAATAAAAACCCCTAAAGAGATGAGATGAAACTCCATCCATATTTCAGAATTATCATATCACACTAAGATTCAAGACACATATATTTAAACTCAATTCATGTGCAATGGTTTAGACCAGCCCCACTATTTGAAAAGATTTTTTAAAATATAAAATAGGAAAAAGAATTTGCACCAAAGTTGTGAGGCTTGGATGCACACTGCTTACACGCCTTCATGAAAAATTTCAGGCTTCTTCAGCAGTCATTGTAGAAAGCAAGAAACATCTACAGGAAGTGAGGCAGGGATTGCCTGAGATCTTTCAGCCTCTTTAGTAGGATTTCTGCCTTGTTTTTTTTCTGTTGAGTGGTCTGGAAGTACAAAAATCAACACAGGTTTGTAGCAAATAACCTAAGTTTAATAAGCTAAGTTCAGAGAAATTAATTCAGACTTTATAATGTATGTTATAAAAAGAGTTGGATATAGTTGAAGAAGCTCCTGTTTGTAGAACTGCACAGATGACAAGATACATGCTTCTACTCTGTATCTCTTTTGAGTTTTGAGACATCATTGACTTTATAGAGTAGGTGTCACTAAACAGACTTTATAAACTATTTTGGATGACCTAGAGTATCCTGTGTAATCCCATCTGTTTCTGTGGCATGTGGGTCACCCATAGAGTTTATGTTTTGGCCTTTTGTGAATTTGGGTGCCTTAGAAAACTTAAGCTGCCCAGAAGAATACTGAATTAAACAAAAGCATCATAAAAATTTCACAACGCTTTATTTTTCTTTCCACTACTATTTTTTTTTGGGTAGGATTCACAGCAGAAGTGAATCTTCAGATGAAACCTAAAGGCAAGAGATAGCTAACAACCCAAGACTCATGCACTAAAGCAGGGAAGATCCCATACATATGTTTGAAACAAGATCATGCTGGTTTTTCAAGGCCAGTAGGTAAGTGTTCATGACAATTCATCTTAAGAGTGCTTTGATGAGATGTTTCCCAAGGTTTGCCTCTCAAAATTCATTGAATTATTCATGAACACTACAGGTTGATTTCATCTCTACAAAAAATTCATGACCTCTTTATTCACTTCCTTGCTACTGTCAGGCTCCTCTGGGCTCAAAAACTATTTTAATAAAATGTCATTGCATCTACCGAGAATCATGGAATATGAACTTTTCCTGAACTAAGAAAAGAGCCAATCACATTCTGAGTTTTTCAGTATTAGTTGTTATTATATAAAATTAAATAGATTCCTCACCATTTCAGTATCAGATGTCATATATAATTTTGTGAAATGCTACAGGAAAATAAAACACATCTAAAGTGTAAAATATGAGTAAATCTTCATTTCTCACTGTTTAAGAAAGTTGGAATCAGTAGCAGGAGTCAAAATGCATTAATTATAGGTAGAAAATATTTATAAATATCTATTGCAAGATGTTGAGTACTGCGTTTTTCCTGTAAACCACAGTTATACTTGTCTGAAAACTCTCTTCCTTAGATGATGGATTTATAAAATAGATAAATGTCAAGATGGCAAAAATATGTGCTTTTTATTAGATTAGATATTTGGAAGCTATTCCCATGAGGGATGGTCAGGTGCTGGAAAAGTTTGCCCAGAGAACTGGTGGGTGGTCATATCCCTGGGGCCAGGCTCAATGAGTACAGCCTGATCTAGTGCAAGATGTCCCTGCTCACTGCAATGGGGTTTGACTAAATGACCTTTGAAAGTCCTTTCCAACTCAGTGCATTCTATGATTCTATGAATCTGTAGCTGTGGTTTCTTATTTGAACATGGCTTACTTGTCCTGGCTTACTTACCTAATAGAGTCATGACACTGTGGAGAGAAGAAAGGGAGAGAAGAGGATAGTTATATTTAGGAAAAGTTTTTCCTACCTTTGATTTGCTAAGATTTAGAGCACGTGCTTATGAGTTAGAAACCCCAACTACCCCATTTTCCCTCTATCCTTCCTGCCTCTCATCAGTCTCACAAACTGTTGTCATTCTCAGTAAAGAAAACTAATGATTAAACAGCAGTACTCAAGCAACTGCTGAAACTTAAGTCTCCTCATTTACACGAGAATGAAACAGAGAAAACTGAAGCAATCACATTCTAATACAGGGCTGGAGTGCAGCTCCGTAGAGAAAGACTTGGATGTGTCAGTTGATGACAAACTCAACATGAGCCAACAGTGTGCACTCGCAGCCAAGAAGGCCAACCAAATCCTGGGTTGCATCAAGAGGAGTGTGACCAGCAGGTCAAGAGAGGTGATTTTACCCCTCTACTCACCACTGGTGAGACCACACCTGGAGTATTGCATCCAGTTCTGGAGCCCTCAACACAGGAAGGACATTGAGCTATTGGAGAGGGTCCAGAGAAGGGCCACGAAGATGATCATAGAATCATAGAATAGTTTGGGTTGGAAGGGAATTTATATGATCAATTTATATGATCAAAGGGTTGGAACAACTNAGGCTGGACAAGGCACTGGGCAGCCTGGTCTAGTGGGAGGTGTCCCTGCCTATGGCAGGGGGGTTGGAACTCGATGATCTTTAAGGTCCCTTCCAACCCAAACTATTCTATGATTCTATGAAGTTTCTTTGGGTTTTGATTATTTCTTTTTTAATTTATATAATCCAAATCAGATTCAGAGAAGTTCTAGGGTGAGAGCTTTAATACTCTTCTATAATGGCTTAGTAAATTCAGATTCTGTTTGGAAAGTGATAAGGTTCTCCTGTATGGGTACCCTGCTGTGAGCGGAACAAACAGTTTTCAGACACAGAGACCTATGAGACAACAAATACACATGATGCTCTGGAGAGGGCATGTGGAGATAAAGGTACATTTTTATTTACTGTGAAAAAAATATTGTTTCAAAAGATCTTATTTCCAGACAGGATCACTTCTGCAGAGCATCAAATTTAGAAAAATGCCTGAGGCACCGAAACAGATGTGGGCTCCGAGCTTATGCTTCTAATTTGCAATTGTAGAGTGTTCACAAAACTTTGCCACCCACTTGAGTTTGTTATTGTTCAAATGTTGTGATGAGAAAAGTTCTGCCAGTACACTAAAAGATGCAAGTCATCTGACTCATCCATACCCTGTATGCAACTTCCTTGGCTGACAGGAGCATTTGAACTCCAAATCACAAATCATGGGCTCCCCACTTCTTGGGGATCTTTAAAGATCAGGATTGGGTGGATCTGTAGTTTATGAAAAGTTTATGAAGAGAAAGTTGTGTTTCCAGGTGCCAGTCCTCATACAAATGAGGCACTGAATGACATTGTGTCCTTGAGATAGAAGTTTCAGAAATCATAACTGCTCATTTGGTCTACTCCAGCTAAGTCGGTAACAGCCTTTCTAGTCATCTGTAATCAATTATCCACGGATGATAAACCTTGGATAAAAAAAGTACTTTAAATGTATTTTTAAATTATCTGCATCAATAACATGCTAATAGCAGAAATCAGGCTTGAAGAGATAATAACACATTGCATGGACAGAGACGAACCCAAGGGTCTGATCCACATAAAGATCTGGATTACTAAAACCCACTTAGCAGCAGTGTCATTCAGTCCCATGTGAAGATTTCCATTTCTGCTGGTGCTTTCTCACTGGGTTCTTTCAGCAATTTTCTCTACAAAAACCAAATATTGATGGGCTAACACTGCCTAAAGACCCCATCCCAGTGCATCTTTCAGATGCATAATTACTGATTCAGACATCATAAAATCAAAGAGAAAGGTAATATTTTCATTTCATCTCTTTTCATTGCATTATTTTTATCTAGCAAACAGCTTCATGGCTTGCTACAGACTTCTCATGCAGTGAAACATTATCTTTTCCTCTAATACTTATCATACTTATCTGGTTGGAAAGGGACCTTAAAGATCATCGAGTTCCAACCCCCCTGCCAAAGGCAGGGACACCTCCCACTAGATCAGGCTGCTCAGTGCCTTGTCCAGCCTAGTCTTGAACACCTCCAGAGAGGGGGCATCCACAACCTCTCTGGGCAACCTGCTCCAGTGTTTCACCACCCTCACTGTAAAGAATTTCTTTCTTATGTCAAGTCTAAATCTACCCCCTTCCAATTTATATCCATTGCTTCTAGTCCTCCCATCTGATATTATGTTAAAAATTCCTCCCCCTGCCTTTCTGTAGAACCCCCTCAGGTACTGATAAGTTACTATAAGGTCCCCCTGAGCCTTTTCTTCTCCAGGCTGAACCACCCCAACTCCTTCAGCCTGTCTTTGTAGGGCAGTTGCTCCAGCCCTTTGATCATCATTATGTGCATATACGTTTTATTGGACTTTTACTTAATTTTTCCTAAGCCAATTAGCAGCATTCACTGGGCCATGTGGACACATTTTCTCATGAGTCTAGTAATTTTGGTGTATAAGAAGGCATCTAAAATCAGTTTAGGACTGCATAAAATTTCTCTGCTTGGCCAGTTTTTATTAACATCTGATAAGCCAGCATTGTCTGCTTTTCCTTTTAACCTGCAGTGATTTTTTTTTGCCACAAGCAGCATGACTGTGACATACCTTTGGCTCAGCATCAAGATAGTGTTTGTATTAATATTAGGAAATACGGTAGAAAAGTTTCTCTTATTAAATCTCATATTTCCTGCTGGCTTTGAGAGTTCTGGGACATCCCTTCTCAGCAGTAGGAGAGTCAAGCTGAACAGTGGAAGTAAGTTCTGAGTTGCTCAAACTGCTTACCTTTTTATGTGAGAACCTGTTCGCTCTAACATGATGCTGTGAAGAATCAGTTTCACGAATTTCAGTGGGACTGCAGTGATTTGCAGAATCTGTGGGCACATAGATTCTGTGTAAGACTCAAGTTACTTAAAAAAAAAGACAAATGTGGGGTTTCTGTTGGTTGATTTTGTTTGTATTTATTTGTTTATATTATCTTCTACATTTGTTTAAATGATTGTAGTTTCAGGAACTCAGGTTTTTTTTTGTTTGTGGGGCTTTTTTTCTTGTTTGTTTTTAAAGTATACAAAACCATCAGGTCAAGCTTGCATAGGTTAAAGCAAATGGTGCATTCCATGATGACACAAGAATTTGTCAAAGAATACAGAGGAGAGTTTAAAATACATAAAAATTAAAATAAAAACAGCAACCATGGCCTTCATTACAAACTCCTGAAAAGCATTTTAAATATCCTTGTGCTTACAGCTGAAAATTAGGTACAAATGTGAATTTTTGTTGCAGTTCATAGATGTTCTTATTGGTGAATTGGTTTGTCTGGCTGGCAATTAATTAAAATTTCTGAGTGCATAAAATATTCAGTTATAATGAGCAGATTCCAGCAGTTTGATGGGGAGCAGTTCTAGGTATCCATTTTGGTGATTCAAACATATGTCACAGCGTAGAAATATTGGTTTGAGAAGCCTGCTCTGTTTATCCCATTTGACAAGGAGCATGTGTTCTTTTTGACCCCTACACATACTTGGCTTATTTCTGGAACAATGCACAAGTCATGACCTTTTTACAAGAGTCCAGATCTTATTTTTTCTCCAAGTCTCTGTTTTTCATCAAGAATCTGAAGGATGCAGAAGAAAGTGCATTTGAGGGACTCACTAACCCAAGGTTAAAGAAGGTTTCTGCACAGTCTCTGGGAAACTACTCTTGGCAGAAGCCCTGCTTAAAGTATTTGAGAAACAGCATTAATGAAACAGAGATGAAAACATGTCATGTTTTCCTGAGGGTCTAAAAATTACATGGTACCAGATACCTGCGTGTTCAGCTACAAATTAATCTGGTTGTCCACCTGCAGTGGCTTAAGTAGAATTTGTTTTGTGACACCAGCCACAGGGGGCAATGCTAAGACAGCTATTATTACTTAAAGAGAAGGGAGAGATTAATAACTGCTTTGATTGAAAAAAACATGATATAAAATGAAAAATATGAAAAATCGATCTCTCTGCTTTTCTAGTTGTTTTTGCTGAGGGATCAGTTGGTACTTGAGGACAAGGGGATTTTTGCTCAATATAGTGTTTATCACCAAGTTTCTTTTCAGCTTCTATAAATCAATATTTATTACTTTTAGGAAAGGAAGTATATTTTGACAGTCTAGAAGGTTTTCTACATGCCTGAAGCCTTTCAGAGACACCTCTGAGTAGATGATAAGAGCAAGCTATGTAATTTATGAAAATATTTACATGTTTTTATCTTAGCAATATTGTTTTAGAAGGCAGACTTGATGAACAATTATGAATGATTGGCAAGAACTCTGGCATTGCCAAGATAAGATAGACTGTTTTATGATCCTTCAGGTGAGGTCTGTTCCTGTATGAATATCTGCTGTGTTTGGTATTGACTGATGCTGCTGAAGGCAGGTAAAATATAGTGGAGCCCTTTGGAAAAGATTACGAGTCCTTAGCATGAAGTTCTTCTGAAAAGGAGCTCTATTTTTTAAGGATCCTCAATCTCTAGTCATACACTAGGGGAGAAGTTCCAAAGTTTCCATTGCCTGCCTCTCTGAAGCCTTGTATCCAGACAAAAAGAATCACAAGTCACAAGCAGAAATCGGTCAAGATGCCCCAAGCATAACACAAAATTTCAACTTGAAAAACATTCAAAGAAAAAAAATCCCTGCTAGTAACCATTACAAGCCTTTTGGGCAAGGGGGATTGAGGCACCAAATTACTGTTCTACAAGAAAGGTCATTCTGAAATGTGATCAAGTCTAAGGAATTTCACAGAAGCAAAGCTACTGCTTCTCTGGGGCATTCTGTAGAACTAAAATGCCTCTTTTGAGAAGCTATGCTCTTAACTCTCTTTCTCTTTATAAATTTTTAAGGATTGAGGAGCACCAAGACAAGACTTTTCAGCAACTATCATTCATGCAGAGAGTCAGCGTTACAATATGGGATGGGAGGTGTAGGGTCAAAGTCAATGTATATTTGGGGATTTTTCCTGTAAAAAACCTCAAATGGAGGCATGCTCCTCACACTCCAGTTCATAGACATGCCTCCCAAGGACACTGACAAAAATTTCTGCAGGTACTTTACTACCAAACTAATCAAAACCTAAGAGAAAACTTCCTCAGCTGTTTTAAATTTTGAATATGATGATGGTTAAAAAATTCAAGCTGAGTACAAAGCTAAATACAAATTCTGATCTTTGGGGTTTTTTTTGTTTGCCCTTTTTTTTGTCTATAATGCTGACACATATTTAAAAAAGAAGAAGTCAAAAATTTTGAAGGGAAAAACAGAATCATAGAATGCATTGAGATGGAAGGGACCTTCCTAGTTCATCTGGTCGAACCCATCTGCAGTTATCAGGGACATCTTGTACTAGATCAGGTTTCTCAGAGACTCATCAAGCCTGGCCTTGAATGTCTCCAGGAATGGGGACCTCCACCACTTCTCTGGGCAACTTGTTCCAGTGCCTCACCACCCTCAAGGGAAACATCTTCCTAAAGCTTTGTTAGTACTATGTGTGTGTGTGTGTGTATAAGAAAGCTTTAATTCTAATACTTCTGAACTGATGTGTAGAGATTGGATTACAGCAAACTAAATCTTGCATAGAAAAGACAAGTCTTATGAGTGATAAACATACTTGGGGCTGACCTGAAAATCAAACCATGAATCTTCTCCTCTTTTCTAAACTCCACAGAAACTGCAACCTGATTAGGGAAGCTGGGCTAAAAAATATGGTTATGCATCATGGTCACATAAATTGCTGTCACAGGGAAAGGTTGTACAAGAAAAGAACAGAGATATCTGGAAAAATCTCAGAACTCTACAGTATGTCAGAGAAGTGAATTACATAGTTTAGATTAGTGATGGGCTTTGTCGGAGTTAAGTGGATGGTTGGACTAGATTTGAAATCTTTTTTCCAGCCTAGGGAATTGTGTGATTCTTTGTCTGGTACTGGGATAAAAGAAGCAGTCCAGTATATGAGAGAAAAATAAAGAATTGAAAACTAAAATGAAGAATTAAAAAATAAATTATATTTAAACAAAAATAAAAGGAAAATTGATAAATAGGGGCAAATTGAGAGAAAAATGCCTAATTTTACAGATGAACATAAAAACATCTTTCTGGTGTTACCAGGAACTGTGAGTCTAGAAAATTAAGTGAATGTGTGTTGTGGCGTGAGGTCTTTGCAAAGGGAAAAAGAATATTTGATGGAAAAGAAGAAGAATAAACAACAAAAGATAATGGATCTCTGTGGAAAGGAAAAATGCAGGCTCACACCAGCTGCTGAGCTACTGAGCACCCTGAGGACTACGCAGGGGTTTTTTTTGCTGCCTCTTTATGTTGCTTTCTGAGGTTATTCCTCACTTTATTTTAACAGCTGTGAAGGTGAAGCCCTGAAGGTGTCAGTGGAGATATAAGGGAAGGAACAACTTACAGGCAGTGGCTGCTCCATTATTACCTTACACTGAGGAAGCAGGTGAGCAGGACAGGTGACACAGTTGGTCATGTTTTTCCAAGTTTTATCATTTTCTGACAAGAATTGGAACAAAATCCATCATATCTGGGGGCAAAATGGCTTACTTTGTGACAAGCCTTTTTGCTGTACCTTTACCAAGACAAGATCTGGGAGAATAAAGAAGATAAATTTCTCCTTGAGCTTGCTCTTGCCAAAAAAGACATAAACAACAATTACCAAGAATGCAATCACTTCTTTCAGTGGTCGTGTTTTGTTATTATTTGGGGGTCTTTTAGGGGACCTGCTTTGAGTTTTGGGGATTTGGGGGGGGGTTTAGGTTGCTGGGTTTTTTTAGGTTTTTTTTAGTTTTTTAGTTGTTCTGTTTTTAAATCTGACACCTAATTCTAACCTCATAACTCATGGATTTGAATTTACATAATTTGTTCAAGAAATGCTGACAACAATTTCTACAGGTACTTTACTACCAAACTAATCTAATTAACACCTTTCTAAATACAGTCTAAGTTATCTTGCCATTTAAATTGCTTATCACTCCAGACCTTGACAGATGAGACTATTATTCTCCTGTTCATGGCAAAGCATAAACACATCCGAATTCCCCTTCTTGGATTTTGACAGTTAACAAAATGGAGCTTGCATGGAAAAATAGAAAAGGAGAAAAAGAAAAAAAAGCTGGAAATAGATGAAGAAAAATTATCATAGATGTATCAGGAAATTAAAATGGCTGTCATGAAAGGCAGATCCTCTTGAGAGATTTTGATGTTGATTCATGATACCATATTTAAGGTGTTAGATCACAAGTAGGAAGACCTGATTTCATATGCTTGCAGCTCTACAAATCCTTTACATCATAGTTCATGCCCTTGTCCTGTGTCTCTTTCTCCAGCTTTAAAAGTGAGACCATTTCCTTTTCTGCAAGAATAAATTGATGAGCAGTTAAGTACCCACTGTTAAAGGAGCCCAGTGACTGAAACAAACTCACTGCAACATGTTAATTAGACTTCAGTGTGTAGGACTAATATCAAGATGTACTACATCAGGAAATATATTTAAAAATATTTTTTATTACTATAAAAGCATTCAGAGCTATATCCTCTATGAACAAAAATTATGCTCTTCATTTTGTGAAATTAGCCAAAAATTAATAATCTTAGCCTATGTAAAGCTTTGAAAATCCATCTGTCAACAGTACCAAAAACCTACTAGTCTTTGCAAACCCCTGCATTTAAAGAGGGTAAATGGCTTTATGTGGAAGATTCCCATTATCCATGCAATGATTCCTGATGGCAAGTGTTCATCATCCAAATTAGGAATGCATATGGGAGGACTTGTCTATACTTAATAATAAATATAATTTAACCTGGACATGCATTCATTGGAACCTTCTGTTAAATGATTTACTAAGCAAAACATTGGCTACTTGTTTTGTTCTTAAGACCGAAAGAATTATTCAGCCCAAGGGAATCGCCTGGTGAATAGATTAATATTCTGTCAGGTCACAGGCTGTTTACATCATGGCTGAGGCTAAACTCAGCTGAAGTGGGAATGGCCCAAAATCGATCTTTTGCAAAGGTTGTGAAAGACAGAAGCTTTGTAATTGCATACACAGTTATTCCAGAAGTGTACAAAAGTATTTTTCTGCATAAATCTAACATAAATCAGCAGAGGATTATGTGCTACTGTGAGCTCTCAGAAAAGAGCGGAGAACATATTTTATGAAATGAGGGTGCCTTTGCTTAAATTACACAAGAAATAATCCTTTCAAATGATGAGAACAGAGTCACACACAAGACACATGCATAAAAGGAGGACAGAACTATCAGCCACTGCACGCCAATGTTTTTCCTGTGCTGTCTATCAGAGGTATCACATCTCAAGGACAAGGATGAGAATGAAGAAAGGACACTTCCCTCAGTCACCAATGCAAATTATGCCCAAGGTGGAAATAATGATACTTTAATGACCAACTGTAATTATGAGATTATGATTTCATTACAGTTCCTTGAAACTTTTTTTTTAAAAAAATGAGTTTGCAAGCCTCCATAGTACTCCTAGGGGGTGAAAGTGAATCCCGACTCTGAAAAACAAAATGGATTTAAAACATCAGGAGTCTGTTTGTAGAAAATAAGACACTAATTTTATTCTAGGAGCTCCCTCACTTTTTAAGACTTGAGCATGTACAAAGGTGTTGTGGTTTAACCCCAGCTGACAGATAGAGCCAAGCAGATGCTCACACAGTTCTCCCTGGAAGGACAGGGGAAAGAGGGAGAAAAGGAATGCAAAAATCCCAAGTGGG
This sequence comes from Turnix velox, assembly GCA_013400935.1. Taxonomy (NCBI): domain Eukaryota; kingdom Metazoa; phylum Chordata; class Aves; order Charadriiformes; family Turnicidae; genus Turnix; species Turnix velox. The sequence continues at coordinate 92,890 of VZTY01014822.1, forward strand.
GTGAAAAAAGACTGTTTAGTAGGACAGTAATAGATAAAGGAAATTACCACAGCCAGTCATAACCATAATAGTAAAAGAATATAAAAGATAAAGGAATAGAACACAAGCCCCTCTTACCACAGGGTCAATTGGTTTCAAACCCATTTTGAGCAGATGGATTCCCACCTTCCAGCCAAATCTCATTTTAATACAGATTTTGGCATCCATGGTGCAGAATATTCCATTGGCCATTTTATTTGCTGCCTATTATCCTTCTCAGCTTCTATGGGAAGCTGGAAAATGTTCTTGAACAGTATAAACATCATGTAGCAACAACTGACATTCCATGCCTATCAAATCTGAAACACAGCAATCACTAGAAATAAAATTGATACTCTCAGTTGAAACCAGGAAAAAAAGGAAACTGAGTAAGAAATTATTCATAGGCCAGGCCAGGTTCTTAAATAAATGCTTTCAAATATGTCTATGCCAGCAAAGATTTTGGGATACCTAAGATGATATAGGATAAATTTGAGGCAAAAATGAATGTTTTTTGAATTTACCAAATAGATGTCTAAAACAAAAGCAAAAAGCTCTTCTCAAGAAGAATGTCTAGGGGACAAACTGAAGACGAAAAAAAGGTAAGAAATGTATCTGTTAACATTGTCTGAGTAATCCTGTTCATGATCATGTGAATATGAGGCAATTTTTTCATATCAGGATGATGCTATGTTTTATTTTTCAGTGTGAGGCACAGAATCTAATCCTCAGGAACTTCTCAGTAGAAACCTGTCTTCTTATCACAACTGAGCTATTGTTATGATTAAACACTAATTATACTGCATGCAGTATTATACACTTAAAAATATGTCACTCTTCCGTGTCTGAGGAAAAACAAACAAAACCAAAAGTATGACTTGAGCTTTAAGAATGTCTGCTACTGCATGTCTGCTACTGCATATGTGTCAGAACTGAAATTTCATACTGTGGAACATGTTCAGCAAAGAGAGATCAGATCTTAAATGCCTCAAGTCAGGATTGAGGCCATAAGGAGGCCAGTATCAAACAGTAATCCTCAAGAGCAGCACTTTCTATTTCATCTATGTCTGATGAGACACTGTTCTTCTGAATTCCTTCATTGAGAAGAACTTATGGGACCACTGCAACCTGTGCATGATCCATGCATGTTATTGAACTTCTTTCAAAACATGTCAAAACTGTTGTAACTGATTTTGTAGTTAAACTCTGACCAGCAACTCTACAGTAAAGTCACTTGCTCACTCCCCTGAAGCCCATTTAAAGGAAAAATTCTATGTAACATTGAAAAAGTCATTGAGGAAGGTAAATATTGCTTAGCAGAAGCTAAATCAATATGTATTATCAACAGTCCTCTGATACCAAATCTTGAGCAAAAACATCACTAGAAAGAAAAATTAACTATCCTAGATGAAACCATAACATATGGTTCTTTTTGGTCAGTTGGGGTCAGCTGTCCTGTTGTCTCAAATTAATATGCTGCTATTCATACAGACGACTCAGTTAGGGGTTCTGAGAACACTGTGGGAATTAAAAAATGCCCTGGGTACTTTACTCATTCCTGAGATGCAGCTACAGGTGTAATTTTTGTGGCCAGCACCAAGTAACTATGAAATATGAAGGTGCAAGGCTCATAACATCACACATACTGAGAGTTACCTCAGAACTGTTAACTGCACTTAGCCAGTTATAGTGTCTCCCTCCTCAGTAACATCTATTTCTTCTATCCTTGCCATTGTACTTTCCATGCTTTTCACAGTCTGCACCTTTCTTCCTGTTATGGCTTCTGTATATTATTCTGTCAATCCTTTCACCTTGTTATCTCATTAACTCATCTCACTCCTGCTCCTTTACTGAAGAAAAGAGATTGTCAACAAAGGCAGCAATGCATGAACACATATAGGTCAAAGTAGTCGTATTAAACTTGTTATCTTTCTGTTCTTTGTGTTGCTGAAAACTTTAGCTATGAGATTTCTTACAAAATTCGATGTTAGAAATAAGATTCCTCTTAAAATCTGGCAAAAATCTGACTTTGAAAACATGACACTGAACTGCCTTAACTCTCCAAAAACTGCTTCCTTTGTAGTGACCTGCAGTATCCCAACCTGCCTCATAAAGATGAGGTCATTGATGGATGTTGATCCTGATGATGTTGAAGTCCCCTACCTTCTAGATTTTGGTGACCTCATGTGGGTTCTTCAGTACCTTTTTTTCCTCTGTCTCTTCTGCTTGTTTTCTCACATAACTGATTTGGTTGGTTTTTATATTTGTTTGTTTGTGGTTTGATTTTTTATTTAATTAGAGATATGATTTCAGATGTAAAAGTGCTTTAGAGTAATTGAAGAGAATTTTTCATTTCTCCAATCTTTGTGCTTAGCATCTACCACTTACTGAAGCAATATCTAAAAAAAGCTTACATTTAAGATCATGATTTTAGTATGACAAGCTCAGCCTCAGAGTATGAAATATAATTAAGCCTTATTATGGAGAAATGTTTTGATCATATTTTGAATCCTTGATTAAAATGTAACTAATCTTTTTACCATTAAAGTAGTTAAAATGTTGAAAAAGGCCACTACAACCTTGCTCAGAAATTATTTGCTTTTTCCATAATGGGTCTGTGTGAAAAGGGAAAAAAAACCCCTCCCCTGAAAAACCTTTAAAAATTACTTATTCAGAATCGTGTGTGAGATGAATTTTGCAATTGTTTGAGCAAATGAAGTGCACAATATACCTTTTTGGCCTTGGGATTAGATAGGATAGATTAAAAGTGCAAAAAAGAAATGTCTTGAAACCTAGGCTTTAATTACAGTGAGCTGGATTTCAGGGCATTTCCTATATTCTCCTGGGAGAAGGTGAAAGAACTAGAGGAGGATAAATAGTTTTATCATTTGTTTAATGTGAAGGTTGTCCCCTTGAGGTGCTAATCTTATTCACTTGTCATCGTCAGTCAATTTATGATGCAAGAGGGAAAGGTGTGGGTGTGGGCTTTCAAATCACTGAGTATTATGTGTGAGTGTGTCTGGGAGCAGCTTTGGTTCTACTGTAGCCACTTCAATTGACAATAGTAGCAAAAGAAGGAAATGTGAAATCCTCTTTCAAGCCTGTCACCTTAAATTATAATTTTCTGCGGACTCTGCAGATAAGAATTACTGTTCCTTTCATAGTAACTCACTGAGTTTGACAAAGCTGGTGTTGGCTTTCCAATGCCTGAGACAAATAAGGCTTTTGGTCTCCCTTCAGAAGGTTTGGCTCTTAAAAGAAACATTTACAAACAAAGAGTGTGTTGGTATTACATAAATCACCATATAGACTGTCATTATTGACTTGAAGAAGTGGGAGGGAATATAGCCCCTGTACATACCAAGAGATGGATTGGGAAGAAACTAGTAACAGTAATACTGCATCTTTTGTCATTATTTTTTTTTTCCTTCAGTTGCTTTACACTTTTCCATAACAGCTCCAAGACTTTCTTGTCAATAGCTTAAGAGCAGTATATTGAATTTCCTGCCTGAGCTATCCCTTAAAAATGTAAGTGATGTTTCAGACCAAAAGCCCTTCTAGAGCAAGCTCCTTTTTCTACATGGGCATCAGCAGACCCTAAGAAAAGGAAGAGCAGGGCAAATAAACTTGCCTGGAGTATTCTCTTAACCTTTGTCTCTTTTCTGCTTTGGGCATTTCCTGAGCCTGATGGAGAGCATCAACTCTCAGAAAATGTCTTTTCGTCAGCCTCCATGGTTCTGACTAACCTCGGGAGATGTGACTGCTTTGATTCAGTTGTGCTTAAACTCGTGCTTAATGAGAAAAATATGATTAAGAAGGTGGTATTCTGGAGCTGGGACATCCCTACAAAGAATTTCACAGGGTTTTGCCAGCCATCACTGCCACAGAGTTTGGACTTCTCCTGAACAGGGAACAAGAGTGGATTTTCCATTTTCAGAGGTGATTACCAAAATGTAACCTTTGAACTCTGCTGGTCAGAGGTCAGGATAGATTTCTGCAAGTGCAAGTAAGTATAGGTGCACTTGGAATACAAAATTTAAAGAACAGTGATGGGTTGTCTTGCTTGGTTTCTGTTGGTTTTTTTTTTCCATTTTTTAATTTCCTTTTTTTAATTTCAGTGGAGCCATAGCACACCACCAAAATGTCTATAGGAAAAAATAATCTCTCCTGTTTTTTAACAGAATAATTTCCTTTTTGATACAGACTGACAGGAACTTTTTTCAGTTAATTTTGATCATTATATATTCAGTATTTATACATTTTTAATTATTACACATTAAGATAAAATCATGACCCTTTAAAGCATTAAGTAGTTGTATGATGCATACACTTATGTCCAAATATATTGAAGATTCAAGTTTTGAAAGTTTATTTACTAAAATTTTAAGAATTCTAACAAAAGAGACAAACTAGACCCATGTGTATAAAAAAGGGCCAACTTAAATTCAAGAGCAAACTTATTCCCATGCTTTGTGGTGGACTGTCTTAACTAGACTTGGCCAAGGATAAACAGGGAGAAGATGTTGTGGAAAACCTGTGCTGGAGGAAAATATTGCAGATTTGTAGTCTGTCTGTGTGGAAAAAGAGCAATATGTAGAAAAGCTAGAGGTCTGTGATGAGATTTAGGGGATGTCAGTTTTGGGCATGATTATGCTACTACATGGTCATAGTCAAATCAGGTCTTCTGTCTGTTTCTCTTAATTTCCAGTCCTGGTTGTCACTTTTTGTTTATATTCTAAGTTTTTGAGGGTGGGGATCATTTCTTTGGCTGTTTGTATAGCATTTAGTATTCCAGTTCCAGGTCTAGTTTCAGGCTTCAAGGCACTGTTGTGTATATATAAATTGTATGCAAGTTTACATGAATAACATGAATAAATGCATTTGTTTTGTAAATAACTTGTTGTTACAATAACAACCACCCATCTATTCACTCTAAAAAGTTATTTTATAACCTGAATTAGATTACAACATTCCCTCTGTAGTCAATACTTGAGGAGAAAACCATCCACATAAAAGTTACCAGCCACATACATTACACCTAATTTAGCCATAATAAATTGCCTTCAAAAAGTATCTGTTTCTCTGTGTAACTGATGGAAGGATTTTAAGCAAGTGGCATAGCCCATATTTTCTATTTTTGAGTCTTTATAGTCAAAGGGGAATAAAAATACCGGCCTATACCTGGTGCTAATTTGGTATGTTTACAATATTCTGACATTACATTAGTATTTGGTAAATTAATCTGATTTGTGGTTGTTGATGTGATATGTTTATGTGAACTAAATATTTCCCTGTAGCCATCCAGACTGTTTCCTATGTTGGCACAGAATGTATTTTTTTGTTGACAGATTCATGGATAAGACTTTCCAGAGAGTAGTATTTCCATAAATTTCTTGGATGCTGTATTTTTTCTAGAATTTCCTCTCCCCTTACTGCTTTTTTTTTTTTATTGGTTGGTTTTTGCAAGCTATCACATTTTGATTCCACTGAGTTTTTGGGTTTGGATTTGGGATTTTTTAAAGGTGGCCATGTCACTGATAAAATGCTGAGTGACTGGGTAAGAGGAGGGAAATGATCAAGTTATCTTGTATTCTTCTGTATATTCATGTTTGTATTGAAAAGCTGCAGCTTCAAAATTCAGAGAGGAACTATAGGATAGAATAATGGAAAGGTTTGGGTTGGAAGAGATCTCAAAGATTATCTTGTTCCAACTCCCAGCCACAGGCAAGGAAACCTCGCACTTGATCAGGTTGCTCTAAGCCCCATCCTGTCTGATACTGAACACTTCCAGGGATGGGTCATCAACAAATTCTCTGGGCAACTTATTCCAGTATCCTGTAGATCTGTTTTAGATTCATAGATCCGCTATTTTTTTGCACCAACAAGAAATAAGCATTATGTGCATCTTATTCTTTTTTTTGTGGCTGGAGGATCCACTATTTTTTCTGCAATGTTAGGGGTTTAAGACAATCATTGCTTACTAGAGTGCAAGTATAGAGTCACTGTTACCTGCAGCAGTTTGTACTTTGTATGCTAGAATTATGAAAGTCCCTGTAATGCTTTAGTAGCTCAGTACTGAGGTGGATTCAGTAGGGGGGCAGAAAGCCCCACAGAGAAGATTTCAGCTCTGTAATATTAATGCTGCAGAAGACACAGCAAAATAAGCACATTAGTTGGAGGATAGCTCTGAAAGTGATGTTTTTTACATTTAAAATCTTTAACAGAGCTGCACAGCCCCAGCAAGGGTGAAGCAAGAGGACACCCTCAGTTTCTGGTACTGCTACCCACTGCCCAGGAAGGAAGGTGCAGTCACAGCTTCTGTCAGGAGATCAGGAAATCCATAGGTGAGGAGTGGATGTAGCTGTACATGTCTTACTAATCAGCAGATCTCATTAGGAATTCATAGCCAAACTATCTAGAAATTAGCCAAATTCATGTACTAGGAATAATCAGGACTAAGAATAATGGATGTAAATTGGAAGAGGGGAAATTCAGGATGGATATAAGAAAGAAATTCTTTACAGTGAGGGTGGTGAAACACTGGAACAGGTTGCCCAGAGAGGTTTGGAATGCACCCTCCCTGGAAGTGCTGAAGGACAGGCTGAATGAGGCATTGAGCAATCTGATCTAGTGGGAGGTGTCTCTGCCTATGGCAGGGGGGTTGGAACTCGATGATCTTTAAGGTCCCTTCCAACCCAAACCTTTATATGATTCCATGATAATAGCAGTGGCATGCAGAGAGCTCAGAGCTTACATGCACTGCACAGCCTTGCTGGGACCTTGGGGAAGCATCTGAGCAGGTATTCTGCAGCACATTACCAGAACAACATTGCCATCATTAATGGACTTTAAAGCCAGGGAATGTCCTTCTGCTCTGTGTGGCAACTTTGTGAGTTGTATTCACCTGCCCCCTAGACCCCATGGTGCTATCAAGTCTCTGCACTGACAGAGCACAGGTCCCACTTCGATTCATTTGCTTCTTTTCTCCTTCAGCAGTGTGTAGGAAAACAGCTGGTGAGGGAGTTGGTTGTGCTGCTTGACACTAGCTGAGAGCTCCCTTATGCCATGGAGAATTACAGACTTTTCTGGGGATCTCTGAGCAGCGTAAAGTGACAGGGAAGTGAAGAGGGATTCTGACACAAGGCTGCACACACTGTTTTCATGTGGAAGATCTTGAGGTGGAGCAGGTGCTGAACCCAAGGAGCAGGACCATCTCTCTGGGGTGTTAGAGATCATATGGTTATATAAGCCTGGCACAGAACTCTGAGGAAAAGTCAGGCAGAGAAAGGAAAAGAAGTACTTAAAGCAATGACTTTGGGACTTGGATAAATATGTTCTAAAGTCCTGACATGACTTTCTCCATCTTGATCTATGCAGATCTTTACTCCCCTCTTTCCAGCCTGCTGGGTTGTTTTTATCCTTTTGACTTCACTCCATAACTCTGCCTCTAAGTCTCTTCCTCCCTCTCTGAATCTCTGCCTCCTTCCCTCCATCTCTCAGGAGACATCAGGAACAGCAATAACAGTAGAGCTAGAAAAAAAAAAAAGAAGACAGAAGAGAAATGGTGAGCAGCAAATGAGCTTTTTGGGAAACATTCCCTTTTAATTCCTGTGTAGCTGATAAGATTTGTGCTTTCTAGTTTGTTTATTCTATTTTAATTTTTTATACAGTCAGTTCAAAGAAGACATACCATTGCTTCATGTGAAATGCACTGGGAATATTTTACTGGAATAATAATTTTTACTCCCATTTTGCCTCTCTCTAACTCCAACAGTGATTGAGACTCTCTTACCATTTATCTAGTAGCTCATTTTACTGTAATTTAGTTCTGCATTGCTTTTGATGGCTTAATTACTTTCTAATTATTTTTGGCTGTGGGAGGAAGCTGGGTGAAGGCAGAAGCATGAGCTGTTATATATTATTTGTAATCTTATAAGATTACAGTTTCACTCCAAAATCAAGGGCTTCTTTTTGCTTGGCGTTAGTGGAGAATAATAATCCAAAGAGGCAAGGGAGGATGGTGAATTGTATCATTATTAGCCCTATTTGGACTGAATTGGTGATTAAAATTGCATTCATTTAATGCCTGTCAAAAAATGGCTCCGTTTCAGCAATTATTTTCCAGTTCACCCTACCAGCACCCAACAGAATCATCCTCTCTATACTTTTCTTTTCTTATAAATAAGGGGTCCTGTGTTGCTGTTGAGTCTGTTGCATACATGAATAACATAAACAACAAACTGCAGCATCTAAAGTTAGCAGCATGAACAGAAGTATAAGGCTCCCAATTTGTAATTCTTTTCCACACCCTGGCTTTAGTAGGTTTCTCATTATGCACTTCCCTTCCCACCTCCTGAGGAGGATAATCTGAAGAATGTAATGATGCAGGTTGCTCCCACTCACTATAGAGTGACTGGACTAGATGACCCTTGAAGGTTCCTTCCAAGTCTACGATTCTACGCCTGAATTTCTAGGGAATCCCACACAGTCTTTTTCAGAGCAAGGATTTCCATTCCAGGTTACTTTGATACATACCAGGTGCTCCAGGTATGACTTTCATGTAATTTTGCTTAGTAACTCCTCTTCACATATCCTCCTCTTGTCCTCATCATTCCCCAAAACCCCCCAGCAAAAAAACTCCCAGACGTTCTGAATACAAGCTCAAAAACTGTCACAACAATGAAATATTATAGTTTTCATGAAGCAAAACCCAGCAGTACCATTTAATCCAGAAAAAAAATATCAATATGCTGCAATATTGGATAGCATGCCACATTCTGGCTTTATCATTATGCACCTATATCTAAAAAGGTATATGACATACTGATCTGTATGTGTATATATGTATGTACTCATGAGGTTTAAAAATACAGATTAATCTGTGATTGTTTTAACCTGAAATAGAAAAGAGTGTTGACATAGGTTATGTGCTAAATGTTAGTGCATACACATGCATCACACAAATGTATGTGCAAAGGTAATATTGTGGTTCTAGGCTCACTCATATCCAAGAAGCTAGAACAGGTTGCACAGGGATGTAGTGGAAGCCCCATCCCTGGAGACATTCAAGGCCAGACTTGATGAGGCTCTGATCAACCTGACCTAGTGCAGGATGTTTCTGCTCACTGCAGGCAGGTTGGACTAGTTGACCTTTGAAGGTCCCTTCCAACTCTATGAGTGTTTAAGCTCCAAAAATGTACTTAAAAAAAATAGTTAAAGCTTCAGGCATCAGGCTCCTGGTGAGGTGACATTAAAAATAAAATTAAAAAAAAATAAAAAAAAAAAGAGCTGGCATTGGTATGTTTATGACAACTTAGAAGAATGAAATATGGACAAAGAGGGGGTGAGTGTAAGTTTATTTGTACTGGCTAATACATGGTTTTCTTTCTGATTCACACATTTTGAAAAGACATTTAACAGACCATGGAGGACTTGGAATAATGAATGTAAATTGGAAGAGGGTATATTCAGGCTAGATACAAGAAAGAAATTCTTTAGAGTGATGGTGGTGAAATACTGGAACAGGTTGCCCAGAGAGGCTGTGAATCCACCCCCCCTGGAGGTGTTTAAGGCCAGGCTGGATAAGGTACTGAGCAACCAGATCTAGTGGGAGGTGTCCCTGTCCATGGCAGGGTGGTTGGAACTAGATGATCTTTAAGGTCCCTTCCAACCCAAACTATTCTATGATTCTTTGTTTGCCAGCTTTGGCATATTGGGTGACAGCATAATACATTTAGCCTTAATCTAACACATAACCCAATTGTAATTAGAATCTAGCACATTTTGCACATTTGGCTTTATTGACCACTGTAATGCTGGAGGAAAGATTTATGAAGATGGCTTGAAATACCTCAAGTGCTAAAGCAAATAGACAGAAAATATTTCGCACTTGAAAAGCAGCAGGGTAATTGTCCTTTTCTTTTGTGATCTTTGTAGAAATCTCTCTTGGTCTGATGGCTGCAATAAACCAGTCAGAAAATTCTCTGTGCCATCATCGCTAAGCTGAAGGATTTTTGAAATGTCAGCTACAAAGTAAGGCTGTAATAGAGTGTTAGATTTTTTTCTATTTTTTTAATTTTTTCATATGCAGCTGAGTTTTGTGAATATTCTAAGTTCAGGACAGAAACAAAGCAATTTCTCTCCTGCCTTCTGATGTGTTCCTGTTGAGGCCTTTACTAAATTAAGCGTGGCTCTGAACCAGTTTTCTGGGTTTTATTCTTAATGTAGATGGATTGGTGTCCTGTGAGTTGGTTAGTTTTGAGATGGAAATTGAGTAGTGCCAAAGCTGGCTTTGTTCAAGGAAGCTGCAATCATATTTACAGACGTTTGAATTCTTATTCAAGAACAACACTTACACTCCTCCTTCTAAGTGTGTGAGGCTTGAAGAAGCAAAGCAGAAATACTGAATATCTTTCTCACTGACTTCAGTATTACATTGGCTCTAAATTCAGGTAGCATTGTCTGAGTCTGCTTCAGCCAAAGGAAATAAGAAATCTATAATGAAAGCTTAGTCACTTCCTCTTTTCCTATGGTTATATTTTCATTAAAAGAAGAGAAAAGGAGAAGCAGTAACTAATTTTGTAACAGCACTCTTAACTTCTTGACTAGAGTGCAATTTGAGATGACATCACATAAACCTAGGTTTCTATATTTTGTGCAGTAATTTTGGGTATTTTCAAATAGAGACTAATGAACATTTAAGCTGTTGTTGTACTTGGTAAAGTTTCTTGAGATTATCACAGAATCACA
>VZTY01014823.1:0-12769 GCA_013400935.1 Turnix velox
TGATTCTATGATTCTATTTCAATGTTTCCATCTAAATCTTTGCTCTTTACCGCTCTGAGGAACCTCTTCTTCTCCCTCCTGGCCTTGGTGGACTTGACAAAGGCTCTCCTCACGCTGCGCACGGCCAGCTTGTAGCACCGGTTCTTCCTCCCTCGGAAATGCTGAAACAAGACCCAGAATTTCCCCTTCAGCTGAGAAGATGGCATGAAAAACCCATGGCAGGACAACAGCCTGACCTTGTCCTGCCTGGAGACACCTGGCAGCACTGCCTGGGACAGCCCTGCTTTCAGACAACCCTGACACCCAAATTGGGGGAAATATTTGCTCTACAGTGAGTTATAAAGACAGGTTTTTCAATCTCCTCAGGTGCAGCAATGAGCCACTTGCCCCAAGCTGACAACGGGGATATTTCACACCATGAATGTCACATTCAGGATAAACTACAGAGTCTGGTGAGGAATTGGAAAAGGGTAGAGGTTGGTCAGAGAGGTTGTGGATGCCCCCTCAATCCCTGGAGGTGTTTAAGGCCAGGCTGGACGAGGCATTGAGCAACCTGGTGTAGGAGATGTCCCTGCCTATGGCAGGTGGGTTGGAACTAGATGATTTTGAAGGTCCCTTCCAACTCAAACCATTCTATGATTCTATGAATTCTCTTTCTTTATACAATGGCTGTCATCTTGAGCACCCCCTCATCCAGTTGCTGGAGCCATGAGCTCTCCCTACCCTCCCACATGGGCTGTTCTTGCGTATGATCCTGGTGTATTTTATATCACTAGTAGGATTAACACTGGTTACTTAACGTTATTATATAATATTAACCATTCGGTCTTATTCTATCCAACCCTCCTGCTCCTTTTCTGCCATTCTCCTCCTTCTGTGCCTCGGGGGGACAGAATAGTTATCCAAAAGGCAGTAAAATGTGAACCCCTCAAACCATAAGGGGCCGGTACCGGGAGGCGACACGTTGGGGACAGGTTGAGGACACTCACCCGAGCGTACTTGAGCACCTCCTGCACCCTCCAGAATCGGTCGGTCAAGCGGCTGCGGAGCCAACGCGGAGCGCTCAGCAGCACCATCCCCGCGTCCCCCCGTGTCCCCCCGTGTCCCCACGGCGGTACCGGCACCTTCCGGGGCGGGGACCGGGGAGAGGCGGACCTGGACCCCGCATCTTCCGTCTGCAACACGCCATGCGCCGCCAGGGGGTTGTTGGTGCATCCTGGAAGGTTGTGAAATTTGAAATGAGAATTTCTAAGCACCACGAGATGGTGCTGTCGTTATGGGGAAAATCTTAGCAGCGAGGGAATGTGCTCTCAGGGAGCTGCTCTGTCCCATCATCTTTTAATTATTTCCAATTTCAGCATCTCAAAGCCACGACGTTCCTCTTAGAAATTGCTCCATGACTCGCACCAAAACTCCTGATACCTCCTCACCCTCCCGCATGGGCTGTCCCTGCGGGGAGGACACGATGTGTATGATCCTGGTGTGTTTTATATCGCCAGTAGGATTAGCACCGGTTACTTAATGTTCTCTTGTGTAGGGAACCACAAGATGGTGCTGTCATTATGGACAGTGGGGAAATTCTTAGCTCTCGGGATGCTGCTCTGTCCCATCGTCTTGAATTATTTCCAATTTCAGCATCTCCTCTTAGAAATTGCTCCATGACTCGCACTAAAACACCTCTCCCTCTTCACTTCTTCTTGTTGAGGATGTGGGAAGTTCACAGAATCGTTCCTACAATCACCAAAGTTTGTTTTACACAAAGTTCTCTTGGTTTATTAGAAGCATCATTAGAATGTGTGAGTTTTTTCTAAAGAAATAATGCAGGATAGAAATAATAGAAAAAGAACTTTGAAAAGTTTCTCTGGATTTAGCAAAGCTTTTCAGAATTTATTGCACTTTTTTGACTTGTTAACCACACCACCCTGCCCTCACTAAAATTAATATTCTATTTTTTCAACAAGAATCAAGCTGCCTGGGGAGAATTTTTAGTTGCCCAGCTAAAGAGTGCACAGTTTGAGATTTAAACTTAACCTTGATTGTGCTTCACATAGTTTTGGGTGGATTTTTTTTGGTTTGTGTGAACGTCTTGTCCTTTCTCCACTTGGCAGGCGTGTCAAGTGTGAGAAATATGACCTTTTTAAATGGAAAGACATTGTAAATACTGAGAGGTTTCACTGGCCTCTGTGCCATTTGTCACATTTATTACACACAAAGCCATCTGGTTTTCCACCCAGTCTCAGGGTTTTATTAACACTGTCTGGGCAGTGCCATGGCTGAAAGCAGGATGGATTTGATGGTTATTTCCCTCTGGATGTCTGCACAGACCTGAGAAGAGATTTTGCAGCTTCTTATCCCTGTGTCCTCCCCCAGGAGTCATTCAGCCTGAGAGAGCAGGGAAGGAAATGGGTGGAAGGAGATGAAAATGGACTTGTCATGCTCTGTGATGTCTGTTTTAAAGGTTGTTTCTCTCTGCATTTTTCAATATCTTTCTCATACATTTATCACTGCAAGACTTTCTCACTTCATTCCACCTCCCTCAGGGAAGGGACTGTCCAAACAGAGCTGCTCCTGGGCTTCATCGTTTTGTCAAAATCCAAACTGATCTGTCAGCTCAAGTGCTTTAGAGTTCAATTTTTAAACATTTGGATTAGTGAGTGCACCTTTCAAAAATATTTCAGCACTTGCCATTCAGAAATGAAAAAGCAGAGGAACATCTGGGTGTTAGGGAAGCAGTTGTCTGTTGGTTTTTGACTTACTGCACAGAGTTATGGTAAATGTGTTTATAATTAAGTTTAAAAAGTAATTTTCATGTATTTTTCACTGTGAAAATCAAGAAAAAACCTTTTTTTTTGTAACTTTTTTCCCTAGGGCAGGACATTCCGTGAGAAATAGCATCAAGGGGGGGACAGGCATCCTGGATCCTTGCCCTGACTTGGGCCACAGATGAGCTGTGCCTTCTGGTAAGACCTTTGCTACCTCTGTTTCCTCTAGAGTTGAAATTTCCTGTGATCACACAGAGGAGAATGTATCTAAAATGCTACATAAATGTGTGGATATCAGTGGGATTTTTCATTCATCTTGGTCATGAGGCAGGTGAAACAATTGAAAATTGCTACAGGAGTATCGATACGTTCTGCAGACAATGGAATTCAGGGAAAATCTCAGGGGTAAACAATGATTATTATCAATTTCTCTGAGTTTTTTTTAATCTAGAGGGAAACTGTAGAAAATTAATCAGAGGTGGAACTGAGAAGGGACTGTCTCGACCCCTGAATGCCTGCTTTGAGCTCGGCGCTCAGTGCTAAATGAGCCCATCACAAGGGGATGGGAAGGGTTGGCCAGAAACAGCCTCAGAATCTGCTCTGTAAACACAGAGCCCAGAGCTGGCTCTGAGAGGACGCTGCTGCTGGTGCTGGAGTGGCAGTGAGAGAAGGCAGCAGAGAGCACTGACACCACACACTGCTCCAAGGGCTCCAGTGAGGCAGAGCGTGGAGAAAGAGCTGCTCTTCCTCATCACCACTGGCCACTTGCTTTGGATGGGGTTTGAGCTGGAATATTGACTTGGGTACAGGCTGAAGATGCTTTGAAGCCAACTGTCTGAAAGCCTGGTGTGCTCAGCAAACAGCAGTGCTCAAAGGTGGAGGAGGACATTAAAGCCAGGAGCTGTGTGGAACCAAGCAGTCCAGCAAAGCTAAGGCAGCAATTCTTTGGCACCCCTTGGGATCCTAATCCTAAGAAGAAGAACAAGAACAAATTCAGAAGAACTATGGCAAATTTATAGCTATTGCTAAACTTCCATCTACTTTGAAAACAAGGTTGGGACAAGTCTGGAAAGCATTCTGTGGCAGGATGTGGCCAAAAGAGGGCTTTCCTTCCTCCCTCCATCATATTCTCTGGCTAAGAGTTCTTGTCCATGTGTGCAAGAGGCCTCTACAAGTTACTTCCCAGCTGAAGAAAGCATTTTGGATAAGGTGTGGGTTGATTAGCAGCCTTCTTGAAGAATGTCTGTCCAGGACACCGAGGACTTTGGAGGTGACAACCTCTCTGAGAAGTCTCAGATGATTCCCAGCCTCCCTCCATACGACATCAACGACCAGCTCCTTCCCAGGGAGCCACGCAGTGCCTGCTGCTGCTTGGCCTGGACCCTGCTGGTGGTCACCATGAACTCCTTGGTCTTTCTCATGAATTTACTCCTGATGTTTGCCATCTTCACCACTGTCCTGCTTCCTACCATTGTGGTGGTGTACTTTGGCTTCCAGTGCCACTCTCGGGTAAGTCAGCCTCGCTCCACCCTCTGAGGCTGGGCCATCTCTAGGGGGTTTATTTTAGAGCAGTAAAAGCAAGGCTGGGCTCTGAGTTTTGACTTTATTTTCATGAGGGGTGTGTAGGTGCACAGAGTTTCTGTGGGGCAGGTATGGAGTGGGCTGAAAAGAGCAGGTTTTTGGTGGTTCATGTGGTTCATGGCAGGTTGGTGACGCAGCTCTCAGTGACACTGCCATGTGTGTTTGTCTGGGGAAGTACAGCCTTTGTGCTTTCTGGACTAGAGCAGTTGGTTGACACCCACATATTGTGCCAGAAAGCTCTCACTGGAGAGGCAGAACAGCAACAGAATGTGTCTGTGAATGCCCAGCTCCTTGGGGCAGTGTGGGACCCCTTCACCCTGATCCCCCATGCACTGCATTTGTTACAGTTACTGAAGTGCAAAGTGATCAGATGCAGTATTTCACAGCAAAGCTTCCATGAGATACCCATCTGAACGTTGGCAGGAACGAGCTGGGCACATTTTTAGTCCTCCCTTCTCCTAGTATTGTGGGAAATGGAAGATTGATTGAGCAATAATGTTGTATTCTCATGAAAATAACAAGCATCTGGGACAGGTCACAGGTGAACACGCTCCTGGCTCCACAGAGCTGCTGTTTGCATTTTAATGTCCCTATATTTCTCTGTTTTCTGTGACCTCTGCTACTGAAAGCTGCCAACCTGAACTCCCAGCAGAGAGAAAGGACTCGAAATCCAGACGCTGTTGGTCTCCTCATTGCATAGAGCCTGAACTGAGGGGAAGATTATTTAATAATCTTCTCAAAATGATGAAAATAAGGATGAGCATCCCCTGCTTCAGGACCAGTGTGCAGTGCTCTCCTTTCACAGTGATGCTGGAGTCATTGAAAGCTTGATTAAAATATGTCAGTCACATTGTGAGGCCTGGAGGTTGCTCAGCTCAGAGAGAGAGAAAAGAGGGGTGAAACTCCCCAGTGCTGTTGTCACCACTCCCACCCAGCCTGGGGGCTGTGACAAGCTCTGTCTCTGTCCCTGCAGGTGCTGCACTCAGCCGCCCGCTACTGCAGAACCATCTTGGATGACAACAGCTCTTCTGCCCTCATCATCCTCGGCTTCGTCATCATGTCCCCTCTCATTGTGGTGGCCATGGCCATCTACTGCAGCCTGGCCAGGCGTCTGCGCCTCTTCATGTGCTTCCAGCCCTACAGCAGGGCTCTCTACAAGGGGGTCAAGTGGCGCTGGTACGAGGAGGGAGGTCCCTGCAGCTGGGCCAGGGGGTGGAACACACAGGTCAAAGCCTGGGTATGAGCTGGAGGCACCTGAAGCCTGAAGGTGATGCTCAGACAGGTCATCTGGCTCCCCCTCATGGTTTGAAGTGATGTCGTGGGTTCCTCTGTTGTATGATGTGCCATAAATCACACCTGAGTGTATGTGAAAGCTGTGGTGGGTAGGGAAAAGCACAGCAGCTTGGTGCATCGTCCTTGAAAATCAGTGTGGGTCTCCATAGTGCTCAGCTGGTGGGGTCTGTGTGCTGCTGGTGGGGTCTGTGTGCTGCTGGTGTTGCTGGTGCTGCTGGTGCTGCTGGTGCTGCAGGCTCTGTGCTCCCTCTGCCTCTTCCCCTGCCTCCCAGATACATCATCTCCAGTGTTCCCTATAAATAAAAGGTCATGCAGAATCTCCACCGAGGGAGTCTCTCTGTTCAGCCTCCAAGCCCCAGCTGCGTCAGAAACGGCCACGTGGTGCCGTCATACCCCGGGATTTATCTCTGCAGGTTAAAATGCAATTTCTACTTGATTTCTGTGCATCGATTTTTCCAGCCTGGGCAGTGACCAAACCCTGGGGGAAAGCTGTGTTCCACCTTCGCTGTGCCTGTGGCAGGAAAGGCACACACGGAGGAAGAAAAAGCTTGGGGCGACAGAAAAGGGCTCTGGCTGTTAAAGAACATCCCAGCTCGGAGCTGGCTGTGGAGCCTTTCCAGCTGGGGAGCATTTAAGGAGCAGCCACCTCGCTGTTTGTCAGAGGTGCTGGCTCTATCTGCAGCTCCGTGGCAGCCAAGACGTGGCGCTGAAGGGGAAGGTTAATTCCTCCCCCTCACCCCAGAGCACTTTTCTGTTCCCACAGTTTGCCAGCAGGGTTAATAAAACGACTTGTTTGTCAATTCCTTTTTTAAGCTGCGTGGCACCCAGAGGGAATTGTTTTGACATCCTGCCCCTGGGAGACAGGACATCCCTGCGTGTTCCCCTGCCTGTGGGCTCAGCATCACACGGGTGGAGCCGACGGGAGGGAGATCCTGACACAGTCCGGGCTCCTCAGAGCCGGTGGGCAGAGCTCCAGCAGGTAGAGAGCAGACAGGATGTGCAGAGATTTGGGTTTCAATGGTTTGTGTGAACCTCGGGGAGAGATAAGAAGCGAGGCCAGAGCCAAATCCCAAAGGAGCCGGGAGGAAAGCTCGGAGCTGCCCGTCTTGTTTCTCTGCTCTCTCTGTGCTGCCTCTCATTGTTTGCTGGTGGGAGAGTGGAGAGCTGAGGAAACCAAACCCTAGACCCCGACCAGATGAAGCAAAGCAAAAATAGAAACCAAGAGAGCAAATTTCCTCCCAGACAGGAGACTCTTGTTGCTGGAGTCCAAAGAGTTTTGCTTTGTTTCTGGGAAGTCCTCCTTGACCCCTTCACCAGCTTCTGCTGGCTCATCCAGGTGCTTTCAGTGCCAGCTGTGATGCTGAGGCTGGGGGTCTGCTGGGCACGTTCTGGAAGGTCCTGCTGGGTAGAGAGAGCAGTTCCAGCCCATTCCCACAGACATCAGCAGTTGCAGAAGCATTTGAAGGACACTGTCCCTCCATTGCCACTTCTGCAAACATTCATGCCAGGATCCCCCATCCTTGGAGAGGGTCAAGACCAAGTGGGACAGGGTTTGGAGCAACCTGGGCTGGTGGGAGGTGTCCCTGCCCAGGGGAGAGGGTTGGAAGGAAACCTAGGGATGAAAAAGTCCCCTTTCCCAGAAAGCACAGAAGGATAGAGAAAAACAACCCAACCCCAGGCTTGCACAGAGCAGAGGTTGTTCTCATGTGAAACTGTCTCTGACCCTGGGCAGGGGTTGTTCAGAGCAGATGGACCATCTCACTGTCCATCCTGCTGGATGTGGCTGTTCAGAAAAACACCGTGAACATTCTAGAGGCAAAAAAAAAATCCACCTCTCTCCAAATCCCAGCCAAGTGTTTCTCTGGCATGAGACACTGCAATGAGGTCACTGTTGGAGTTCATCCCGCTGTCTCCATCATCCACCACCAGAAAGCAAAACATTTCTCTTTGGGCTTGAGACCCCCTGACCGTGTCTGTAGGACAAATCTGGCTCCACAATTCTGTGGGCAACCTCTTTATCAGGGCCCTGCCTGCTGCACAGGGACTTTGGACATTGACTCCAGGAGACCCTACACAGACCCAGGCTCCAGCTTTCCAAAGCTGCAAGGCAGGAAAGTCTTGTCATTGCTGATTAGTGAACCACAGCAACAAGAGTGAGTCCAGGGATCACTGCACGAAAAGCTGAGGGGCTGCTTTTTGATCTGAAATCCTGGAAAACATTTGATTTCACTGAGGCTCAGAGGCCAAACACAGAGGGGTGAAAAGGCTGTGTCTGTGCAGGTTCTCTGGCCAGCAAGGGCTGATGAAAAGCAGGGGCAAAGGCTCTCTTCCAGGACCCAGCCTCAGAAGGGGCAGGGAGGAGAGTGAAGGACCCCCATATCTTCTCTCCTTCCAGGGGTCCAGGTGTCCTGTGTATGTACAGGCATGAGCAGGAACAAAAGCTCCTTTTTCTTCTTTAGTTTCACAGCTCCCTCCATTCTGCATCTGTTTTATTTCCTTCCCCCTCCGTGACACCTCTCCATCACGTTTCCTGCATCCTCCTCATTCCTGACAAGCTTGTGGAGGCCTCTCTGCAGCTTGTCAGTCAGGAAAAGAGGGAGAGGGTATGAAAAGAGACACTCAGACCTACTCCTCAGTGTCTTTCTGGGGGAAAAATGAGCACAACAGCGATACCCTCGACAGGTGGCAGGATGCAGAGGCTGAAAAAGCTCCATGTGTGGGAGAACTCTGCTCAACAGGATCTGCCAGACCTCCTCTGCCTCACAGGCATGAAGATGTGAGGGCAGCTCGGTCTGAGCAGGACTTCTGCAGCAGTGGCAGCAGCTGGGAGTGATCCATGTCCCCAGGGTCTCTCTATCTGCAGCCTGGGGTGGCCTCATCCTCCAAGAGCTGTGGCAGTGGGAAGTGTGACCTCATTGCTCGCTTCGTTTGCTCCTGCAGCTGGGAGTGGGAAAATAAGCTCAAATTATGGATTTCTGCATTTTCAGCAGAGACCAGGATCTGAGTTTAAGTGTGTAAGGATATTCTTAGTGTGTGTTTTGCCATTTCTAAGTTGCTGACACATGTTTAGCTGTATTCCCAGTGCCCCAACCCCTTTCTGGGGGGGTTTCTAGGTCCTTTCTCTACCAATCCACCACAGAGGGGATTTCCACCAGGGTTTCTTCAGAAACCTCGTGATGGACTTTGAAGGCGTGGGAGCCTCAGCAGTGCTTCTTCTTTAATGGCTTCCTTTCTTGTAGGGGAGTGAGGAGTGAGTCAGTTCTCATCCAGGGAGACTGCAAAGACAAGTGCACTTGCCTGAGGGTAAATTTGGGGTTCCTCTGATCACATATTTACCAACTAATCTACTGAGAAACGTCTGCAGCACTTTCCCAGCTCTCCATTTGAAGGCGTGGGACTGGCTGTTATGTGGTGGCAGAGCTCTGGGCTGTTTGCTGTTGAAGTGGACCATATGCAAGATCCAATTATAGATGTAAGAGGTGTGACTGGGGCTGGATAATCCTACTGATATGAAAAATTAAACTGGAAAGCCATAGAAACATAAATAAATTGGGAGCTGAGAGCAGCCAGCTCGGAGGCACTCCACTGCCATGGGCTCAACCCTATTTCTCCTGAAACACTTCACATCCAAGTGTTTAGATAACATAAACCCGAGTGTTTACAAGCTTCTCAGTCACCTGCTTTCTCATGAGCAATGATAATTATCCTTTTTCTCTTAAATTAAACATGTGTAGACCTACGTACAGACCCTGTGGCTTGTGGGGAATGTTCTGGAAAGCCCTTGGTGCTGTGCTGGATATCACTGGGGGAAGCCCAAAAGCAGGGTCCAGGTCTGGGTGTGGGACTCTAAGGGCAGATCTTACCCAACAAGAGATACTTTGGTGTCTTCTTTCTTTGGACACAGCTGTGCAGAGAGAGCCTGAGGCTCCATGGCAGGGTGGAGGAGCAGGAGGATGTTTCCTTGGGACAGTCTGGCCTCTTTGGGGGGGGAATATTCTTGCTCCCATTGTCCTTTCATGGCTGGGTGAGGCATTACAGCACCCAGCCCCAGAACAGAGGTGCATGGTCCTGAAAATAGAGAAGGGGATTGTTTTGATTGCTTTGTGTCAGTCCAGTCACCTCTTTCTTCATGGACTGCTGGAATGGCAGCTATTTCCCCCGTCACACGTGGGAGGACCATGAGGCTGGTGGATGTGCATGAAGGGAAGGAGAGCTGTTTGTGACACCACTCCCCAGCACAACCCTCTGCTTCCCTCAGGCTTCTTTGTGCCATGGGATTTCTAATTCAGGGATTCCTGTTCCACCAGCCTTCTTCCCACTGTGAACAGCAACTTGTTGATGGAAGGAAGTTCTTTTTACTCTCCTTTCCTGCTTGGCTTTAGCTTGATGGAAGGTGAATCTTTTCTCAGCATCTATTGTGGCTTCTCTCCTCCCATCCATGGCTTGCAGGCAACAAAGCTGCCAGCCACAAGGCATCTACATCTCTAGAACTTGCTGAAAATTATCAATTGGCTCATTGAAGGAGGTGCTGGGGTCTGAGCTGTGACAAGGGGAGGCTATGTGTGAGAAAAGGCATAAACCCAGGGCTTTTGAGGTTGGAGAGAAAATCCCCACCCTGACACGAACCAGCAGGGGAGGGAAGACAGGTTTCCCAGCACTGGAGGAGCAGAGAGGGAGGTTGTTGAGGTCAGCTGGGCTGGAGGAGTCCCACTGACAGCACAGGGAGTCATTCCCCTCCCTCCCACTTGCTTTTAGATAAAAAGGACAATTGTTTTTGTGTTTGAAGCTTTGTTCCTGCTCTGATGGGGTTTTGCCTCATTACAGGGAGGGGGTGAAAAGCTTCAGATGAAAAGAGACCCCCCCCAGGAAAGGTTGTCTTGGGTCAGTTTAGTTCTGAACCCTAAAACCTCATTTCTCCCCTGGCAGCTTGGGCCAGAGAATGTCCTCTTCAAATCCCAGAGTGGGTGCTGTCTCTGCTGTCACAACACAAGTGCTCAGCTGGTTCCATCCCAGTTTTCAGACAATGTTTATTCTGAAACTCAACTTCTCCAGCCTCACAAGCTGCTGGCCTTGGAGTGAAGATAAGATGACCCTTTGCTCCCCAGCAGAGGAGGAGGTGGAGAGCAGAGAGGCTCTTGCTGTCACCTGGGTATTGAGCTTTGTGGAAAATCAGCCTCATTCTCTCCCAAATTCCGGGCTGTGAGTAGAGAGCGTGGCTTGGCTGGGATTCCTGCAGCTGTGCCTGGAGCAAGAGGAAACCCAGGGCCACGTTCTGCTTCCCTTTCCCACTGTGAGGGGATGCAGGGTCTGATAGGGGCTCATCCACACCACTGCCTGCTTCCCCCCCAGCAGGATTTAGACAAAACTCTAAAAGTAGAGCCCAGCTGACAGGAATAGACTGTCCTGTGCTGCTGCTTTGCTCTGTCCCATGGATGTGCTGCAGCACCTGGGGGTGAGACTCTCTTCTTTCTGCTTCTCCTTGTGCAATCACTGCTTGAAACATCCTGGGTTGCATCAAGAGGAGTGTGACCAGCAGGTCCAGAGAGGTGATTTTACCCCTCTACTCNGACTAGAAACAATGGATATAAATTAGAGGGGGATAGATTTAGACTAGACATAAGGAAGAAATTCTTTACAATGAGGGTGGTGAAACACTGGAACAGGTTGCCCAGGGAGGTTGTGGATGCCCCCTCTCTGGAGGTGTTCAAGACCAGGCTGGACAGGGCACTGGGCAGCCTGATGTAGTGGGAGGTGTCCCTGCCTATGGCAGGGGGGCTGGAACTCCATGATCTTTAAGGTCCCTTCCACCCCAAACTATTCTATGATTCTATGAGCCAGAGCTGGATGGAAGGATTCTCTCATCCAAATAAGCTGCTGTAAGTTATGACAGAGTTAATTCAGACCTTTAAAACCCCCCCTGAGCATTCTGTCAGAGCCTACAGAGCCTTGACAAGTTGTTGGGCTGTAGAACTGTCTAAACAATTACTGGCACAGTCCAAAGGAGCTGGGTACAGAAGCTGAAATGAGCAATAGTTGACAAGCCTGGCTCCTGCAGGAGGGACACTGATGTCCTCCTTTGGCTGGGTTCTTTCTTTACCAGCTCCTCCCTTGGGTGCTCTGCAGTCAAACAAGGCTGTCCCTTTGCATGAGAGTCCCCTGCTTGCGTGAGGAACACTTCCCCTGCTGTGTCCTGCTCTCCTGTGGGTGACCACATCCTGCTCCTCACCATCCTCTCTGCCCCAGGCTCACACGTTAGGGCATTGCTGAGAGATGCTGGAGGCTGAGAACGTGCTGTTGGATGGGACACGGCAGTTTAGTGCTGGAAACTTCTCAGGAAACTGCCTTGGAAGGAGGTTGTCCTCATTTGAAGTTTTTTCCCAATTGTCTGGACTCTCCAAACAGGATGGAGACGGGGGATAAAAGTCAAGCAATAAGGGAAAGGTCCACTCCAATGGGTGGCCTCTGGTTAAAAATTAACTGCTGCTTTCAGGCTGAGAAGTGGGTGAGACCTGCAGAGACAGTGTGGTTCCTGGCCAAGCCTCTGTGACTTTTTAGGATGCTTTGGGATGAGGAGTCGCCTCTAAGCTGGGGCCTGACCTCAGCAGGGAATCATTTCTAGTCACAGGGTGACTTTTGAGAGAAAAATAAAGCTGGTGAAGGCAGGGAGCAGGGGAGTAAACACGTCTATTTCTGTAGTTTGTCTTCCAAGTCAAACAAAAATAAGAGCTGACCTGAGGCTGGAGGCTGCGTGACGTGGTGTTAACTGAGAACCATCAACATGGGGCCTGATCCTCCCTGCTGGGGTCACAGCAGTCCAAGTTCATGCCCTCCAGCCTGTAGCTGTTTAAAAGTCAAGTGTGACACGGTGGGGCAGGCAGTTTAAAAGCTGGGTGTGACCAGAGGCTGCAGCACCCAGCCATGGGTGGTCAGGGTTTGGAGGAACATCTGGGGTTGCTGTGGATGGTGTTAGTGACGTGGTCACTCTTTGAATCATAGCATTTGTTGACTTATAAAGATCTTCAAAGACCATAGAATCATAGAATCATAGAATAGTTTGGGTTGGAAGGGACCTTAAAGATCATGGAGTTCCAACCCCCCTGCCATAGGCAGGGACACCTCCCACTAGACCTGGT
>VZTY01014823.1:13651-28311 GCA_013400935.1 Turnix velox
GCCTGATGTAGTGGGAGGTGTCCCTGCCTATGGCAGGGGGGTTGGAACTCCATGATCTTTAAGGTCCCTTCCAACCCAAACTATTCTATGATTCTATGAAGAACTTCCTAAAGAGGTGTTGGAATTGAGCTGATGCTTGGGCAGGAGCCACATTAAATCAGTGACCCCTCAGGGATGAACCTTCCCTGGACTCCAGGGGAGATCTTTTCCCCATATCCTTCTCCCAGTGCCACTGAGCTGCTTCATTTCCTTTCCAAGTGGGGAATTTCCAACGGGCAGCACTAGATAGCCCCTCTGGACAAAAACTTGTATGTAGTTCTGAAAAAAGAAACAAAAAAAGGGCTGTGTTCCCAAAAGCCTGTTTGTTCCAGCTGCAGTGATTTGTCTGGGAGAGGATATTGCATCTCTTCAGAATTGTTTATATCCCCAGAATGTCGGGGCAGCTGCAGCACAAACCCACAACTGGCCAAGGGGACTCTGCAGGAGCCTCAAAAAATGTCACAATCAGGAGGGATCAGCTAGTGGTGGCTTGATAATTTTCATTATTTTTACAATAGTTCATTGTTCCTCAGCTCTTCTCTGACTTGGCAGGGTGGAAGGAGATGATGGTCCTGAGTGAATTCCAGCTGGAGAACATGAACCCAAACCCTTGGCCAAATCCTGATGGTGTTCAAAAAGGAACAGACCCTATGGGTTCCCACCTGCAGTGAGGGGAGAGAGGACCAGCAGGCACATGCACCCATCTTACTGGAAACAAGGTCTGTGAGTTACAGTAAGGTTTAAAAATAAAGTGGAATGGTGTAAGATATAATTATTTTCCAGGATGGGCTTTTTTTCCTGCTTCCAGCTGCCCCAGCAGCAGGGTTTGCTGGGAGATAAAGGAGGGGTGAGGCTGAGTGGTGTTTGCCTTGACAGGCTGATAGAGAAGGGAATTATTGTGAGGTGAGCAATGCTTCCTTGGGAAGTGAGTAATGGAAGGAAACCATCTCTGTGTACCCTCAGCAGGAGTCCTTGAGCCCTGGGTTCTGGACCCAGAGTCTTTCTGTCCCTCTTTCTTTGCAGGGCTTTGGGCAGAAGGACAAGAACAGGGATGTCTGGGTGAGTTTACAGAGGGGCAGCACTTGCTGCCTCCAGCCCATCCCTTCCAGGTCCATAACATGAAGCAGAGCCAGACCAGCCAGGACACACTCCCCAGGAGGGAACAAGGATGTGACTGAGTGATTCCTTCACCCTACAGCAGTTAGGAAAAGCCTTTTGGCCTCTTGGCTGCCATCATGGTTGGTGTCTCAGCAGCTGAATTGAGAAATGGCAACTGATGATTCTGCCTGGGCTGGTGAATTAGACCATGCAGTGATTTGGGATCTTTAGTTTGTCTCTGCCACATTCTTCTGCCCCACCATCCAGTCAGAGATTTGTCAAAGTACTCATTTCAGGCAGATGAATCCCCCCTTGACTCAGAAGTCAGACTTGAGAATGTATTTAATGCCACATTGAAGGGAGATGATCACAGAGCAAGTACTCATTGCCCCCCCATATACTGCTCCCGGTGGGATCTGGGGCTTCTGCCCCTCTCTGTGGCTTCTCCAGCAGCTCCATTCCTGGGTAGGGGCTGAGGGGTGGCCTTGTTCCCTCTGAAGGGACACACTGAGTAGCTCTAGGACCTGGAGGAATGCTCAGCCTCCTCCTCCCAGCAGATTAGCCAATATTCCCAGGGCAGGGCACACACTCCCCAGCCCTTTCTACTTTTTCTTCCCTCTACATACGTGTTTCTCCTTCTTCTACTTCGTTCCAGAACAGAACAGAACAGCTTTGGATTTCTCTGAGCTCTTTTTTTTTTTAATTTGGTTTTTTTTTTTTCAACTTTCCTCCCTCCCTGGTGGCTGGAGCTCTTCCAGCCTCTCGCAGGGGCCAAAGTTTTTTCTATAGGGTTTTTTTTTTNGGGCCAAAGTTTTATCTATAGGGATATATTTTATTATTTTTTTCCCAGCTGCAGGCTGCCTGCCACTGACTCCCTGCTCTCCTGGGGAGAGGAGCAGCAGCAGCAGCAGCAGCAGGGGTGCTGCTTGTGCTTCTCTCCTCCAGCAACTCCTGTCAAGATGGATTTACGACTTTAAAAGGAGTGTGTAGGGGGTGGGTGGTGGAAGGAAAATCGCCTGCAGGAGCCAGAGCTTACACCACAGCCCAGCGGTGGGATCTGGAGGCATGGGCAGCCTTCGAGTGGCTCCTTGGGATCTGGTGGATCCTTGCACGTGATATGACTGATCCCTCACCTCTCCTCTGCCTTCACAGAGCCCAGCTTTTGGATTTAAGGTAGTTTGCCCCGGACCAGACTTTGCCATGTTGGCCAAGGCAGTGATTTCTCTCTGGCTGTGGCTGCAGTTTGCTGCGGGACAGGACACACCTGGGAGAGGTGAGTGCCTGGGAAGGCAAGGCGTTCCCTTTCTCTTTATTTTCCCCCCATTTTATATCTTCTTGTCCTTGAAGCTTCTCATAAACCCCTTTTCAGAGTATAAGCTGAAGTTCTATTGCTTCTTTAGATAGCTAAAGACACCTCTATAAACACCTAACAACTGCATTACACTTGTACGTTACTTTGCTGGCACGAGGACAGAACAAACAAAAAACCTTTCAAAAAGGTGATGAATTAGAAAGCAATTTTATCTTGCTTGTTTCCAGACGTGGAAAAGAATCTGTTTGAGAATCTGGCAGTTTAGTAAACCTTATTTAGAAAATCCTCATTGCTGAGATGCCTGCATTGATTAAGAGAAGTAAAACCAGTGATTGATACAATAAGACCTGTCGTCTTGTTCTCTTGCTGATCTCTAATTCAGTCTCTCTATTTTCTCTTTAAAATGTTTTCTCTTGGACACTGCTCAGGGAAAATATCTGAGGGTCAGACTGAGGGAGCTGGCAGCAGGAGAGGGACAGGGAGGAGGTGGAAGTCTGGTCTGTGGTGCTGGGCAGCAGGCTCAGAGCTCACTGGGATGGCTAAAAGCTGATGCCATTCTTTTCCTCAAAAGGGGTTCTGTTGTGTGGCTGCTGGTTGTAACTGGTTTTCATGGTACTCAGACTGTGTAATCCCTGTGAGAAGAGGGGTGAGCCTCTTTCTTTTCAGACAGGAGGTCCCCAACCAGCAGCCCATGCTGCTGGGATCTGATCCAGCTTCTTTTCTGGAGCAGAGGGTGTCACTGCTCGGGTCCCCTTACAGGGCACTGGGTGCTGTCCCAGTCTGACACAGCCCAGCTCAGGAATGATGCCACTACCCAGGCATCGAGTGACCAGTCCCACCTCTTTCCCCCCCTGTGGATCCAGCTTCAGATCTGTCACATCAGTGTTAAAGTGTGACTGTGTGGTAGTTTAGGCTTTAATCACTGAAATTTTGGTTGTCATTACCTGTTTGCCCTGGGCTACCATCCACAGCAGGTGGTTTTGCCACCCCTGTGGGTGCATCAGGTGAAAACCAGAGACAGAGTCCAGCTGTAGAGAGCTCTGCACTCACTCAGCTCAGAGCTCAGCTCACAACCTGGCTTTGTGCCACAATTCCAGGACCCTGGAGGCTGTAAATAAAAGAGCAAGAAATAGTGAAGCTCCCGAGAAGAAGATCATTACGAGATGGCAACCCAGCTTCCTTCCTGCCAGAGGAATTTGTCTGAAGGGCCATTTCTCACCCTGCAATCCCTGGCATGGACAAGCTGGAACCTGCAGAAGCAGTTTGGGCTTGTTGTCACTTGAGTGTTTTTCACTTGGTGAGACTCAGCTCCTTCCATCTCCTCTGGCAGGGTTTTGTGTGCCCAACACCTCTAGGGTGGTTTGGTGGGACACCTCCTCCTTGGGAAAGGTGATTCCTTTCTCCTCCTACCTCTCACTGTGACCCCAAGGGGCCAGGGGGGAGGACAAACCTCTGCCTTCAGCCTCCAAACCTCTGCCTTCAGCCTCCAAACCTGGCTCTGCTTGTAGTAAAGCTTTTTTTTTTCTTTGCATGTGAGAAGAGGAGACAAACAGGGGGTTTCAAAGCCAGTCAGCTGAGGCAGGATGTGATTTTCTTAGTCGTTAAATACTTTGTGCTGTACAAATTCCAAGTCTCCCTGTAAATGAGACTTGTTTTCAGGTCCCAGCTGAGCTGAGGGAACTGTTGGAGCGGATGCATCCTGTCAGCATCCCAGTGTCAGACTGGGAAGTCCAACCAGCTGGCTTTGTGCTGGAGGAGCTGAGGTTTCCATGGGCACTGCTGTGACTCCACAGGGACCTTTTGATCCCATATCAGTCCCTTCAAAACACCCTTTTGCATGAAAAACCTGAGCCTGCTGCCCACCTCCTTAACTGAAAGGTCCATCTGCAGGGTTAGCCTGGGCTCTAAGTCAATTATTCTAATTAAAACTTATTTATTTAAGCCTGAGCAACTAGTATCTCTCCATACCTCCACTTAAACAGAGCCCAGCAGCATGAGGACTGTGGGGTTCACTCCAGAAGCAAAGAGAAGGTGCTGAGAGATGCCCCTTCTGCCAGGATCCAACCAAGAGGGAGAAACCTGTCCATGGCCCCCTGCCAGCCTGCTGCTTCTCTCCATTTTATTGCTGAAAAGCAGGGAAATGTCTCAAAAAGCAGCAGCCACTTGCGTAACGTGGGGATTTATTGGGGAGGAATCTTCCCCTGCCCCACCTCTGGCAGGGATGGCATGTTTGCCTTGGATGAGGGACAAAGAGCAGGAGGAATGATGAGGGAACTGGAAACCTGAAGCTGAAGGGAAGGATGATGGAGTGTCCAGTCCCTCCAGCTGTGTTGCCTGACTCCTGCTAGCCCTTCCCTGATTTATTGATCCTTTCTGCTGATAAAATGTAAACGGGAGGAAATTGTTTCCATTTTCAAGATGAAGGAGAAGTAGCAGGGATGGTGTTTGCCTCTATGAAGGATTATTCTCCTCCTCCACCCCCAGACAATCCCTGGAGCTCCAAAATATCTTTACCTACCCATCAGTGTTAACCACTTGTTAACCAACCAGTTGTTAACCAACCAGTGCTTTCTACCTTTGGGGCAGAACATCGTGGTGTGAAGCCCTGACTCTTTCTGTGGAGCCTCCCAACCAACACAACCATTTCCAGCAGCTTTCCATGGGTCAGACCAGTGTTTGAAGGCAGTTTCTTACACTCGAGTCAAATTTTCTCCTTGAGTCCCTCATATTGGGGTGTACTTCTGCTGAGGTGTGGTTAGGTTTTGCTGTTGGGATGTGGGATCCACCCTTTGCACCCACAGACCATTCCCCTGCCCTGGTCCTTCCCTTTCTCTCTATTTTACCTATTTCTTGGGGTCTCAGATTCTCAGATGGGGTCCCCTTGGGGCTGGCAGAGAAGGGGTCTCATCTCTGCCAACCTCATCACTGTCTCTGGGCCTGCCTTGACATGGTTCCTGCAGGGAGGGAGGAGAGCTGTTGGCATGATCTGTCTCCTTGGAGCAATTAATGTTACGGGAGCTTTTCCACCCTGCTCTCTGCTGCCTTGTGGTTTTGGCTCCTGCACAGCCCTCACCCACTGTGGGCTGCACCACGTCTCTCCACGCTCCACAGCCCACATTTCTTGGCCATCCCACCTTCCCCAGCCCTTCCCTGATAGAAGACCCCGAGTTCGCTGGCAGGGATCTCAGCTCTGAGGCTTTTCCCTCCCTTCTCACCCCTCAGAAGTTCCCAGGGAGCAGGGTGGTGCTTGAAACAATCCCAAATTCATTACTGATGCTCCAGGTCTTGTAAATCCCTTAGGTCCCAGGAATGGAAAGAGGAGGAGTCCCCTATAAACTCTCTCCTGCTTCCCAGGGAGTAGTTTGGTTGGAATAGTGAGAAAATGGGTCAAATGGACCCCAGGCCACACCTTGGGGAGCGTGTTCCTCCTGCCCTGCTGCATTCCTCTGCACACACAGTCCCTGCAGCCCTTTCCCAGAGCCTCTGCGAGGTGCTGCTGCTGCTCACTCTGGGAAAGGAGGTCAGTTTGTGTTCAGAAGAGCAAGAAAACATCACGTTAGCCCAGCTTTTAGGAAGTGATGGAGGGAGGAGTCCTCCTGCTGCAGCCAGATGAGGCAGGGAGCCCCAGAGAGGGGCAGCCACCCCTCTCCCTTTTTCTCATCAACTTCCTTTATCATTTCTTTCTTTTCCAAACACATTTTGTGGGGTTTGATTTTTAGGGTTTTTTTTCCCATTGTGAGAAGATGGGCTGAGAGCCAGTCCCTCCTCACAGGCTCAGAAATCACCTCTAACCCTGGTGGTTGCTCTGGCTCTCACCACCAGCCTTTGCTTCTCTCCCTGGGAGCAGCAGCTGGGGATGGCAGAGCCTGGTGGTTGGCACAGAGCTCTGCTCAGCCTGCTGAGGAATGTTCCCAGCCCCTGGACTGTGTCCACCTCCAGTTTGGAGCAGAAAGCTCTGGGGATCAGGCTGTTCTTGTGTCAGTGCAGGGCTGATATGGCTCAGGGGCAGGGTCCAGGGCTTGTGGGTTGTACTTTTGTCTCTACCCTCACTTCTGTGCCTGAGTTCCTGCCCTGGCCTTTCACTTGAGCTGTCAAGGGTTCAAAATATGTCCCTGGAAGGATTGTCATGAGGTTCCTTAGGTGTGTGAGTGGTAGGTGTGCTCCTGCTGCTCCTGCACTGTCAGCTTTGGGGCATCTCTTTCCCCTGCCTGTCCCTGCTCTGTTCCAGCATCAGGAGGAGAGCTCAGTGTCCTGGGAAATTATTTCCCTTCACTGCTGCCCTGGTATGTTCTCCCACGTGTTAGGCATCCACACTGAGCTCGGAGCAGGGGAAGATGAGGCATTCCTCCTGCCCTCATTGCGTGAGGAGCTCTATTTTCTCAGCAGTCAGGCTCTAGCCTTAAGTCAGGAAGATTTCTTCCCAATTTTTCAGGGAATTTTGGCTCTGAGAGACGTGGGGGTCTGTTCTGGCTGCCTGAGCACCCCCTGGAGCAGTGGAGGTTGTGCACTTGGATGGAAAGGAGGAAAAAAAGTAACTCTCGTTCCTCCCCACTGTCTTTTTTAATCTTTGCAAGTGTAAAACATGACTTTAAAGTGAATTTGACAACGTCTCTCCCTCTCTCTTCCCCTGCCAGATCCCCAGCCCTCTGTTTCCAACTGGGAGGGAGATCTCCTCTTCCTGCTGGACAGCTCGGGCAGTGTCTCCTACTATGAGTTTTCCAGAGTCAAGGAATTCATGTGGGACCTGGTGAAACCCTTCACTTTCGGCCCCAAAGACCTTCAGGCCAGCATCATCCACATCAGCACCAGCCCCACCATGGAGTTCCCCTTTGACAAGCACCAGTCAGGTGGGAGCCTGCAGCAGGCCATCAGGGACACTCAGCAGCTGATGGGTGACACCAACACGGGCAAAGCCCTCTCCTTGGCCAAGGAGAAACTCTTCAGCAACCAGGCTGGTGCCCGGCCAGATGTGCCCAAGGTGCTGGTGTGGGTGACAGATGGTTTCTCCAGTGATGACATCTCTGAGCCCATGCAGCTCCTCAAGGACATGGGGGTGACAGTCTTCATTGTCAGCACGGGCAGGGGGAACTACCTGCAGCTCTCTGCTGCTGCCAGCCAGCCCCCAGAGAAGCACCTGCACTTTGTGGATGTTGATGACCTGCCCATCATCACAGAGGAGCTCCGAGAGGCCATCCAAGGTATGGTGGGGCTGGGACTTTGGGTCACTGCAGCAGGGCAGGCTGGGCAAGGTGCTTTGTCCACAGGGATACAGGGCTGGGGATAAACCAAAGATTTTTGGAGGTCTTGGGATAAATATCTTTGTTCTCTTCAAAGATCTGATGACCTTTAGATATAAGAAAGGAGTTCTTCATGGTGAGAGTGGTGAAACATGGGATGAGGTTGCCCAGAGGGGTTATGAAGGTGTTAAGGTGTTGAGCAACCTGGTCCAGTGGGAGATGTCCCTGCCCATGGCAAAGGGGTTGGAACTTGATGATCTTGAAGGTCCCTTCCAACCTAAACTATTCTATGATTCTAAGATTCTATGATTCTATGATTCTATGATTCTGTGACCAGACACCCTTTGTTAGACCTGCTGCTGAGCTGAACTTGTGTTTGCCATGGGTTGTTGGGTTGTTAAGAAATGAAGGGGCACACTGGCAGGGTTTGGTCCTCTCAGCTCTTTTTTCCAAGCCCTATCACTTCTCCAGGGTGGAGTTTTCCTACATCCACCATCCCAGTTCCTACAGATCCCATGCTGTGCAGGCAGAGAGGTGGCACACACTGAGAGTTCCCACTGCTGCCCATGAAGGGGCAGTTGGGGAGGTGAATTTTGCAGCTGAGGATGGCAGCCACTGCTGGTGCTGACACTCTCAGAGAGGAATGTTTTTTGTTCCATAAATCCCCTGTTGTAACGTGTTCCTGCATCCGGCTGATCATCCACAGCCCCACTTGGCCAGAACAACCCTTGGAAGAAGATCCCAGCCCTGACTTGTCAGTCCAAGCAGCCCAAGTGCTGCTGCAGGGTTGTAACTTCTCATTTCAGCCCTTCCTGCTCGTGAAAACATCCAGGAACAGGGTCTGAGGGGACCCAAGGCCACGGTCTGGGCCAGGAGACAGGCGTGGGGAAGCCAGGAGGAATGTCTCCTGTGGGGTGGGAGTGACCCTAATTAGAAACCCTCAGCCTCCAGATTTGTTTGGGGAGCTGAGGGAGTTACTATGACTTTGCAGACTTTCCATTCATTTTCTGGAGCTTCTCTCTCCTTTGGAAATCCTGTTTTAATTCCCTCTTTGGCTCCTGCTCAGTGTCCAAGTAACCCTTTCCACAGAACCCTCCACATGGAGCAATTTCTTCCTATTCCCAACCAGCCTCACACATCACAAATCCCACCCAGGGACCTGGCTCTCCTCCAGTTCTCCTCCTCTCTGGGCAGTCCAGAAGCCACACAAACCCCACTGAGATTTCATTTCAAGGGTTTTTTTCACCTTCTGGAGCATCCTAAATCCACATGGTGCAAAAGAACATCCCAAAATGAGAAAACACCTGCATTTCCTTGCAGTGTGAGATTGTATTGAAGTTCCTAAGATCTGCCAAGGTAATAAACCCCCTGCTGTGCCCAAGGGCAGTTTTCTGGGCATCCCCCAGGTCTAAAAGCCACTGGGCTGGGATTTATGGAAGGTAAAACACCAGGCATAGGTAATACCACCCCTTTTAGATCTTATAAACCCACAAAAGTCTGATTTTCTCCCTCTCCCCTTCTGTTGTTGGCCCCTGGGATGGCAGGGACAGGCAGGATCCTTGGCAAGCAGAAAATGGGTCTTTCCAACTCTGGAATAGCCCAGACTGGTTTTATTACCTCTGCTATCTTATCTTCATCTCTCACTTCTGTATTTAAAAAGCCCTTTGTGGGAGCACAAACAGGCTTTGTCAAGAGTTTCTCTCCTCCCTCCACCTCCTCTCCAGGAACAGGGTGTTTGGTGCCAGCTCCACTGATGTTCCATCAGGACAGTCTCTGTTGTCTCAGGTGGGCTGAGAACCTTCCATGAAAGAGCTCAGTTTTTCCATTTGCACCTCAGGAGACAGAGGTAGATGTCTTTATGTAGGGTTTCCTCAGCTAAGAAACATCTCTGCCTTCAGAAGTTGGCTTCCAATGGACTAACAGGGTCAGAGCTTGCCTTCCTACAAGTACCCTCAAGCCTTACCCCATCACTTGGTTTGATTTATTCACAGTGTCCTGCTTCAGGGCTCATTTATTTCCATTCCCTGAGCTTTTTTGGCAGGACTTTTGCAGCTGGGGCCTCTCTCCTGCTCCTCATTCCTTTGTGGCTTGGCCAGCAGTGGGCTCAGGGCTCCTGGAAGGGAGCTGGGGCAGGGTGGGGTGATGCTGGCAGCGCTGGGGGACGGGCAGGGAAAAGGTTCCTGCCCATGTGGGAGAGCCAAGGAACAGCTCAGAGGAAAAACTGAGACTTTTCTCTTTGGTACTGGGAAGTTGGA
Source organism: Turnix velox (assembly GCA_013400935.1). Taxonomy (NCBI): domain Eukaryota; kingdom Metazoa; phylum Chordata; class Aves; order Charadriiformes; family Turnicidae; genus Turnix; species Turnix velox. The sequence continues at coordinate 23,593 of VZTY01014823.1, forward strand.
GCAGCCTGAAGGAAGAGAGATGATCTCCTTCCAGTGACAGGACAAGTCACCCACCCCCTGGTTCTCCTGCAGGTCTGGGCAGATTTTTGTGCCTGTCTTCACCTCGAAGTGATGGGCAGCCAGAGAGAGCTGCCCTGAAGTATTGCAGCTTGAGCTGGAGGCTTCTTTCAGGAGGTTTCAGGAGTTAAAGAAACACAAACTTCTTGAAGGTTCAGAGTGCTTTTAAAAATCCACTTAAAAAAAAAGAAAAGAAAAGAAAAAAAAAGGAAAAGAAAAAAAAGAAAAGAAAAGAAAAAAAAAGGAAAAGAAAAAAAAAAAGGAAAAGAAAAAAAAGAATTTTCATGTCTTTGTTTGCCACTTCCCTGGGGCTACAAACAGTCTTGTACATTCCTACCCCTCTGGAAGAGCAGAGAATGGTGGAGAATGGTGAAATTCTGACCAAAGAATGGTGAAATTCTGACCAAAGAATGGTGGAATTCCACCCAAAGTGGTCTCAGGAGACTGGGTATGTCCTCAGGGACAAGCAGCAGGGGAAGTTGGGGAGCTGCAGAGCATCTGGAGAGACAGATGGTGGTGCCTCAAACTCAAAGGTAGCACAAACCTTGAGGAGAAGTTTCTGTACAGGGAGGCAGAGAGAGGAGAAAGAGCTCCAGAGTGGCTCTGAATGTCACAGGACAATGGAGCTCTGTGAGACACCGCAGGGAGTGACTTCAGCTGGGCTGAAAGCTTGTGTGTGGCTTTGTCTCTGTGACCTTTCATTGCTAGGAAGGGACAGAGCTGCTTTCCCTGTGCTGTGTTCTCATCTCAGGAGTGATTTCTGGCTGCTCTTCCTCTTCCAGATGTTGTCCAAGCAAATCGTCTGCACGCAGTTGACATCACCTCCAGCAGCTTCCACCTCATCTGGCCCCAGCTCCTCTCCCAAGAGACTGGCTACTACACCCTAGAGTATGCCCCAAAGGATGATCTCTCCAGGAAGAGGACAGAGCAAGTGCCAGGGGCTCACACCAGCCTCACACTGAGCAACCTCACACCAGAAACTACCTACGAGGTGGCTCTCATCCCTGAGTCCAACATCCACTACTTCCCTCCACAGACAACAAGGGTCACAACCCTGCCAGGTAAAATGAACGTGGTTGTGAGCAAGGGGAAGGCAAACAGGGTGACCCTTCCTTTGCACCCCACAGCCATGCTCCCATGAAGCACACTTTGGGCTGGTTTTTGGCTGCACAGGTAGAGAAACCATGATCTTGAGGCTGAGCTGGGCTGTGCACAGGATTTTCTTCCACCCCAAAGCAGCCAGATATGATGTGGGTCAATCATCCTCTGTCAGCTTTCTCATGACAATTCCATGCTCATTCACCTTCTTTCTGTGTTTCTTTCAGAGGAAATAACCCCTGCTCAGGTTCTCATCTCTGAGTCTGGGCCACACAGCTTCCAGGTGAGTTGGGCTCCCACTCTGGAGAGTGTGACCAGCTACCAAATCCTCTATGGCCCCCTCCCTGGGAACTCAGTGAAGCTGCTGGAGGTGGATGGCAAACACAACAGCACTGTGGTGGACAACCTGGCACCCAACACCACCTACCTAGTGACAGTCACTGCAGTCTACAGGTCGGGGAAGGAGAAGTCCCTGTCGGCCAAAGCATGCACACAGGAGGGTGAGTCACCTGGTGGCAACCTCTGTGCTGACCTTTTGTCATGACATTGGGGTGAGGAGCTCAGAGGACAACAACCAAAGGTGTGGGAGGTGGCCAAACAGCATCAAGCAGTGCCAACAGGTAGTGCCAGGGCAAAGCTAAGGACTTGAGCTGAGTTCCTCCAGTGTGGGAGGGCTCTTGATGGGCTGGAGTGAAGGAAGAGCTGAAAAGCAGCTTCATGAAGCAGAAGCAGAGCCCTTCTCCCAGTGAGATGCTGGTGTGAAGATGTTTAAGGTGTCTGTGATGAGCTGTGGTGTGTCATAATTCTATAATCATCATGGTTGGAAGGGATCAGATCATAAAGTCCAACCATCAGCCCAACTCTGCCAAGCCTCACACCTAGACAGGGATCTCTAATCTCAGACATTAGAGATCTGATTCTCTCCCATCTGAGCTCCATCCCCGGGTGTCTCTGCTGTGGGGAAAGCCCCGGCTGATTCACGTGGCAAAAACCACTGGATGAAACACAATAACGTGAAACTTCTCTCCCTAGAGGGCTCCAAAATCAGGCACCTTCGCTTTGAGGACGTGGGTCCCAACACCCTGAAAGCCTCCTGGGACTCTGCAGACGGCAAGGTCCTCGGGTACAGAGTGAGATGTCGGAGGCAAACTGGTCCCTCCTCCGTTATCAGCGTGTCCCCGCAGATCCACAGCGTCCTCCTCACCGACCTGCCCTCGGGCACCACCAACAAAGTGTGTGTGAAGCCCATCTACAAGCAGCAGGCGGGCAGAGGGCTCTGTCGCCTGGTGCACATGCAGCCAGGTGAGAGCAGGATCCCACCCGGACATGTCCAAAGATGAGGATTTTCCCCACATTTTTAAGGTCGATGCTCCTCCTAGTGGTATGGTCCTTGCAGGCAGGAGGAGAGAAGTGTGGCGTAAGGACAATCCTCCTGCAACTGCTTTGGCACCAGGGAGGGGTGGCTGCGAGAAGCTGGCACAGGCTTCGGTGACGTTTAAAAGTCATTTGGAGCTTTGGCTGCCCTTCCCTTTTCAACGTGGCAGGGACAAACCCGGCATCAAAGGCAGATGCTGAGGCACAGCCTGATCACTCTCCTCCTCCCCTACCCTGGGACACGAAGGGGATCTTGATGGGAGTGAAGGAAGAGCTGAAAAGCAGCTGCATGAAGCAGAAGCAGAGCTTTTCTCCCACTACTATGGCAGTAAAAATGTTTAAAGTTTTTAAAGCCAGGCTGGATGGGGCATTGAGCAACCTGATCTAGNCAGCTGCATGAAGCAGAAGCAGAGCTTTTCTCCCACTACTATGGCAGTAAAAATGTTTAAAGTGTTTAAAACCAGGCTGGATGGGGCATTGAGCAACCTGATCTAGTGGGAACTAGATGATCTTTAAGGTTCCTTCCAACCCAAACCATTCTATAAGATGGCCACAGGGTGGTCTCTGACTCACCCAAACGGGGAGAACAGGCAGATAAAGCTAACAACCAATTCTTTCATGTTTTTTTTCCAGCCTCAGAGGCCCGAGGATACAAGCAGAGAGGGACAGTGTGACAGGCTCTGCAGTGAAGTGATTCCCAGCACAACAAGGGATCTCGCTTGGACAAAGACTTGGAGGCAAAAAGAGGGATCAAGGGAGGAAAGAGGAAAGCTCAGAGGATCTTCTCCCAGCCTGTGCTGTCCCTTGGGCTGTCCCTGGTTGTCCAGCCAAAAGGCTGTCCCCAGACAAGCTCTCCCAAGCTCTCCTTGGCTGGATGGACCAACCAACCCCACTCATTGATCCCAAATCCCTTCTCTGTTTTATATAAATGCACCTGACAAGTAGCAAAGCAAAGGCAAAGAGATGGAACCCCCCCCCTGCTGCTGCCTCACTGCCCCTCCTCTATTTATTAAATGGTGAGAGTTTTATTTTCTGCAGCTTCTGAGCCTGGCCCTTTGGTCCTGGGCACCTGCACTGGGAGGAAGACCATGAGAGGCCAAATTCCTTCCTGCTGGCAACTAAAGTGAGAGACTGAGTGAGGAGCAGCTTTCCTCCAGCTCCCCTCCTGCATCCTCAGCTCAAATCAGGCATCCCAAGAAGCAGAGCAGCTCAGGGATGGAAGGGAAAAGCATTAGGAGAAAGAAGAACAAACCACCACCAAAACTGAGAGGATGCAGAGGAGATGGAGGGTCAGAGCCAGCAGGAAAAGAGAGAAAAGAGGTTTTAAACCCATTTGGCCTTTGGCCAGCACATGGAGACACTTTATAAAAGACATTTTATAAAATATGAGGGCAGTGCAGTGCTCCCAGATGGGCTGTGGTGTAGGACAGAGCTCTGGGAAGCATCAGGACCAGGGCTAAGGAGCACTTTCCACCCTTCCTCTGGCTTTGCTGTGAAATTCATCTGCTGCAATGACCTGCAGCTCCCAGCTGGGCTTCAAAGGGTTAATTCCCCCCCCCAGTTCATTTGCTGGGGGATTTGGGAAGAGTCTGAGAGAGAAGGAAACTCAAAAACTTTGGATTGGGTTTCCCCAGAAGGTCCCTGGAGAGCTTGAGGAGCAGCAGTGGGTGAGGAGAAGCCAGACCTTCTACAGCACTTGTGGTTTCTCATCCTGTTCCCTTTGGCCCCAGGCTTGAATTTGCTGTCACTGAACTTCTCTTCAGAAAGGGGGAGTGGGAAAAAAAACCAAGGATTTTTTAACAGCAAGTGGCAGTGTCTTTGGGGCTGCAAACTTCAGGGTTTAGGGCTGTAAAAGAAATGTAAATATTTTTCTGTGGGAACTCCTTCCCTCAGTGATGCTTGCTCTGCTTTAAATTCATTATTTTTTTGTGCTACAAGTGGAACTTTGTTTTAATTTCAAAGGTGGGAGAGCTTCCCTCCCCTCCCTTCCATTGGCTCCTCTTTGGGATTTCTGGCACTGAGCTGTTTGGGAGCCAGGAGAGGAGGAATTTTGTCTCTGACCTTGTCTCCTGAGCATGGAATTCATCCCTGCAGGGTTTATGGAGCGTTCCCTGGGTTGCCTCCTCCTGCAGGAGGAAGGGAGAGGAGGGAGAGAGTCATTCATTAACTCAGCAAGAAGATTTCCTACAA
>VZTY01014828.1:0-11659 GCA_013400935.1 Turnix velox
GGCAGCGCACAAGGAGAGCAAACCGTCCCTGAGCGGCCCAAGGGAAAGGCCGAAAGATCCAGTGCGAGGCGGGGAAGCTCCTCCGCGTCGAGGACACATCTTGCTCCTCGGCGCCAAGTGTCCTCCTGCAGAAGGGGCCGATCCCCCAGGAGGTCCCGCAGCCCAAGAACACCTGGGCAGAGGAGGAGGGAGTGGAGCGAGTCCCGAGGGCTGCGGCCAAGGACAGACTCCCTGGTGCTGGCCTGGAGTGGCTGAAGCAGAAGTAGGTATGAGAGATGTCGGGGAGGGAATCTGTCTTATGTAGACATGCTCATGGGACAAAATATCCAGCTCTGCATTCTGTTTTTTATTGAAGTTGCCTCCAAGGCAAGCTGCAGCTGTCTCCATCTCTTCTATCTGCAGGCTTCTCAAACTCAGTTCAGAAGATCAGATTGCTTATTTTGAACTGCTTTACCTTCTAAGCAGATCTGTGAGTCAAGCATTTGTGGGACTTCTTACCCCTCAGAGGGAGAAAAAACTAACTATTAAATGGCTGATAAAGGAGTACTGAACATCTTGGACAGTGAGCAAGATGTAGGCGTGGTAGAAACCCCTAAACAAGACTGTGTGTTAGAATGTTATATTTTGTGTAAGAAACTAAATAAATGGTATTCATCAAGGAGATGAATTATAGTATCACAAGTAATTGTAATCCTTTACCTCAAAATCAAGGTATGCAGTTTTTGTCAGTATGGTCATAAACCATCTAGCACTAGCAGGCAGATCAAGCATAGACATGAAGGAATGGAATTGTGGAAATTCTAGCTGATAGAATGTGTCATATCTCAAGTTTCCTGATAAGCAGTAATTGTAAGCAAACTGCTTTCCATAGCTGATTAGTATATATTGTACCAGCTGGCAAGTCCAGATGGTTTTAAGCAATCATCTGTATCATCCAAGAACTTTATGGACCTGAAAGCATTTAGAGCATCATCCTGATCAGAGGAAAAGGAACAAACCAGGTGTGCTAGATATCAGGGATGAACTACTGTTTATGTATAGTAAAACCTTCAATCTTTTCAGACTAGATCTCAGGTTTTATGAGTAAGATCAAGAGGAAGAAGGGATCTTCACAGAAGTTACAGAGGAATGAAGTTACAACATGATAAACATTATAGAGCTATGTTTCCCTCAGCCAAGCTTCATAAGAAGCTAAGTGTGATACCTTGGAAGCAAAATCCAGCAGAGTCAGTCAGGAAGAGGGATATGTCTGAGTCCATCAAGCACTAGAGGAAAGTATCTATTGAATCCATTTCTCTCATATGAATTTATATAATTACAGTGGAGATTGGGTCAGCCATAGTTCCTCCTTGAAGCTGCAAGAGGTGTTCGTGGCATTTCTTCTCAGTGCCTTGTAATGGGAATTTGTGGTTTTTTTCCTACTTCAGTAGATTGGAATCAGTATCTCCTGCAACCTGGACTGCAGCCTTGTGCATCAAAGAGGGAGTTTTTCTATCCCATCTGGTGAAACAGTTTCACTTGATATGAGTAGTTTGATACTTAATGAGTTGGAGAAACACGAGCAAAACCTTGTGGAGAGGCGCCACCAGAAAAGAACCCTGTTTCTATTTACAGATGCATAGTTTCTTTTAGAAATGCGTATTTATGGTATCCCCAAACTGAATCAGTCACCTAGAGGATTTATTATAATTCTACAGGTAGATTTTATCCCAGTGGTAACAATTACTGTCACCCTGACGGTGGAAGGTTTCAAAATCCCTGAAGACAGTCTGAGATATTAAACACAGCCCTTCTTTTGCTAAGTAGATTCCCTTATGCTTGAGCTACTAAAAAAGAGGAAAGATAAAGCTTTTTTGTTTCCAGCACTGCAGTGGACTGGACTGGTTTCCCAAGACAAGGTTGACATCAATATCCAAATGGATGACACATAAACTAAAACACTTCTCAATTGTTGTTTAAACTTCTGAACACTTGTTTGTACTTTTGAAACTGCAGCACCTCCCCCCAGTCTTATATGAGAGATTTTTGTCTCACCTGAGCCTAAACAGAGTTTCTGACTCCAGAGTAGTTAGATGCTAAGCTGAGCTCCTTGGGAAAGTGAGGAGACACGTCAGTCCTTTGCAGTTGGATCCATTCAGCTTGCTCAGAAAGTGCCAAGCACATGTCAGCAAGAAAAACATCCTTCAGTACTGAAGCTGGTTTAAAAAAGTACAGCTTCAAGAGGAGGAGAGGACAGACTCTTCTCCCCAGACCTCTTACAATTGGCCTATTGTCTTGTGCCTATGAGCTGAAAAGCTTGAATATGAAAATAGCTCACCTCAACTGGAGTCTACGAGAGGAGTTTTGTGCATAATTGTTATATTAGGAAGATGATTAGGACTAGAAACAATGGATATAAATTAGAGGGGGATAGATTTAGACTAGACATAAGAAAGAAATTCTTTACAGTGAGGGTGGTGAAATACTGGAACAGGTTGCCCAGGGAGGTTGTGGATGCCCCATCTCTGGAGGTGTTCAAGACTAGGCTGGACAGGGCACTGGGCAGCCTGGTCTAGTGGGAGGTGTCCCTGCCTATGGCAGGGGGGTTGGAACTAGATGATCTTTAAGGTCCCTTCCAACCCAGACTATTCTATGATTCTATGATTCTATGATTCTATGATTCTATGATGTAGTGCTTTGTGGTAATCTGTGTCCTAGGATATAAATTTTCCCATTTTCAATGTATACGTGGTATGTAGCAGCTCTAGGACATGAGTAACTTGCAAAATATTTCAGAAAGTGGTGTTGTATCTTGCAATGAACTCCCTGAAAGGAAAACAATACAATTAATGACAACACTTTTCAAACTGCACATTATGGATTTTAACTGGTATCTAATTTGACAGAGGAGTTATTAGTTGTATGTTTTTTTCGCTCTTTAAAATGCAGGCTGGAAGAGCTTGGCTTTAATCTGATTCCTCAATTCCTAGAAATTCTGAGAAGTCTATAGGACATTTTCACAGTTCTCATTAGGTTTTGAGAAACCCAAATAATAACTGAAAATGGACTTTCTGTAGCTGTCCCTTTTTGTATTCTCTCTTGTGAAAGAAAAATCCAACTTGTGTGATATGTCTGCAGAGAGCATGTGAACAAATTATTTCACAGACTATTGATTAGAGCTCATTATTAGTACCTAAAGTAAGAAAAAGTGGTTAATGAAGGGACTAAGACATGGAAATTGAGGTCAGGTGTCTGTGCTAATATTGGTAATAGATTAATAGGAAAATTTTGTGCTGTTGTTGAGGTCTGTGAGTACCTAAAAAATGCCTTTTGACTATTCCAATTAACATGAGGAAAGAAACAATCCAAAAACGTACTGATGTGAAAAGACCTTGAGAAGGCAAGTCTTGAGAAAAATCTGGAAAGTTACAGGGAAGGTGCTCATCATGGATCCTGCTGTTGGTCTGGATACTTATTCCACTCATTCTGTTGTTAGAGCCAAATAAGTGTTTAATTCCATTAAATTAAGTCAGGCATCATTCCCATTTCTACTTAACTATGTACTTGTGGAAACAGAGTGAAGTTAGAAAGGGAACATAAAATTAAATGAAGTGGTCTTTTACCTCAGCATGAACCAAATCTGTACCTAGGCATTCCTGAGGGAACTTTTCTAGATATCTCATCACTCTATCCTCATATTTTGTAGTGCTTTCCTTGTCCCACTTGCCCCAGTGAAACCCTGTCTTTCAGAGCCTAGTGTTTACCCGTTAGCCATAATCCTTTGTTTACAAATGAAAAGATTCATTTAAATTAAATGGTTGAAAGCAGGTCTGTGTAGACTTACTTAGACGATTACTTTTTAAAATTTTAGAAAGTGTATGGCTAGGAAAAATATTTGCTAGTAATATTAGTGAGTAATAACATGTCACATGTCATAAATACATGTATTTATATTTATTTTTACATATAATGAAACACAAATACAGATAACTTTTGAGGTTCTTGTACTTGTATGCCAGACATATTTATTAATGATTCATGTTGTCCTGGCCTGCTACAGGGGGTTGGACTAGATGACCTTTGAAGGTCCTGTACACCTTCGGGATTCTATGTTTTGACAGAGGTGCTTGATTTTCATTCTTATACTTCACACCTCTGCAAAAAAGGCTATTCTTCAAGCTTTGAATGACTGTAGGTAACCTTTTGGAAACTCTAAGGCTAGATTAAAAGGATAAACGTGCACAAACTAATATATTGCTAACTTGTTTATGAAGACTGGAAGTAAATTTAGCAATTTATGATAAAGCTAACTTGATCACTGCCAAATCCTGTTGTCTAATCTTGAAGATCAAAATATGTATTCTCCTTGAACTACGAAATTATTTGCAAAGGTTCTCCAAACATGTGGTCTGTTGAAAATAAGAGCTTGGCCTTTGGAAGAAATCAAAGCTCCTACAGATGTTATTGTGGTAGAACAGAGGCAGGCAAGCATGCTGTCCTTGATGTAAAAAACCTTGAGTCTTGTGCTTTCAAGGATTTGTCTCCTTGTGTTTGCAGTTGGTGTGGGGAGAAAGCAACAGGAGAATGGTGGTGCTTTGGTTTTTTTTCTTTGGTATATTTTGTTCTTTAGCAATAGAAAGTGTTTTCTTTCTTCTCAATGGGCCTGAACTGAAGGTAGAATCCTTCTGTCCTTACACCAATACTTTTATCTAAAGACAGAGTGAAGACAATAGCAGCAATCTCTATCAACAAAATGTCTGCCTCACAAGGGGAGGGAACCAGGAGGACTCAGAAGTGTTTTGGTATGTAACAACATTAAGCTGTGATGGGACTGGGCTGTCACTGGGTTTAAGCCAGTGACAAGGACATTTTTCCCAGTGTCCCTTTGTGAACTCTCCAAACCATGACCTACCTGTCCAAGTAGCTGACAATGTTTGGGTGCTTGTTCTCTTTCAAGAGGCGGATTTCCTCAACTAGGGCTGCCTTAACTGGCTCCTCCTGCCAATTGATCCTTTTGATTGCAACCTGCAGGTGAAGGAGACCAAGCAAAGCATTAATCCAGGAGTCCTGTATTCCCAGCAAGAGCTGGGAAGAAGAAGCTGTGAAGGGAGCTCTTACCTCCTCTCCTGTAGCAATGTTATACGCTCTATGAACTGTACCATAGGGTCTGTAGAAAAGAGGAAAATGGAAATAAACCTTTTATGAGTGTCTCATAGCAAGCCTGAGACCTGCTTTCAGGGCTTCCTTCTAAGCAGAAGGAGAGGAATAGGAGAGAGAAGAAGCATATACTAACCCTTGTCCAACCTTCTCACAACAGCAGTACTTCTGCTTTGCTTCTCCTGGACTCATGGAACTTCCTAATAAGTAAAAAGAGAAAGAAAGAGCAATTTGATGAGTAATTTTTTGTATTGCTGTAAGAGCCAAGTGAACTTTAGGAGCATTCACACAGCCCCAGTGGGCCCTTTTGAGCCTCATGATCAACCCCTTAGAAATTCAGGGGCAAGCAAATACCACTTAAGTTCTAAGCTACACTCATCCCAGCTCTAGCATCCTTACCTCAAAGCTGTTTCCCTTTCACAACTGGTTGAACACAACATCAAGAACCTTGAATCTTCAGTGCACCATGATTTTTCATAGTGACTAGCACTGGTTTTGTTTGGAAGAGACATTGAAGGACCAACTCTTTCCAGCCCCTTGCCATGGGCAGGGACACCCCTCATCAGAACAGGTTTCTTATAACCCCATCCAACCTGGGTTTGAACTCCTCCAGAGACGTAGAGGACAAGCAGGAGATTTTAAAGTGTAAAGAATCAATTTTTACAAAAAGTAAGCACATACTGAATTGTTCCATGAGCTCCTCGTCTCTCATTGCTGCCTTATTCCTCTCTTCACCTGTGCTGGACATGATGTGAGGATGCTCTCAAGGATGCAGAGCTGGAGGCTCCTGCATCACTGTTGGGAGAAGGTCAAGCGTCTCTCAGTGGGCCATTGGCTGCCTAATTTTGGTGAGATATTAATACAAATGTGATGAAGAGTGAGACAATTCTTTTCATTGTAATCTTTCTTCCTGTAGGGGAGATTTAGGTTAGATATCGGGAGGAAATTATTTACGGTGTTGTTGGTGAGTTGCTGGAGGGCAGCCAGTAACCCCAGCCCAAATCTCTCTTCAGGTGTGTTTTTTGCATTTCTCTCCTCTTCTTCTGAGCTGCTGAAGAGGAGACCAGACTCCTCTCTGATGCTTTGAGGTGTCCAAGGGCTACAGGATGAGGCATCACCGTGGGGAGGTAGAAGGAGGTCTCCTTTTGTGAAGTAGTTGATCTAATTTTGGTGAGAAAAACATAGATATTAATAGAAATCAGCCGAGGAATGAAACTTTTTTATACCTTTAATATTAGATCCACCAGTTTGCATTTCTAGATCTGTTTCTTTAACAAGGTAATGCATGTGATGACGTAGCTCCTCCTGGTCCACAGAGGTCAGATCTAGACAGAAATCACATTGTTCAAGTCAATCTAGCATGATTTCTGTCTTCCTTTCAGTGGTATCACTTGGATGGGAATCTAGCTCTGAATGTAGTGAATAAAACACCTCATAATTTTGTATTTCTCCCAAATTTAGATACATATTTCGATATTTCTCCCACATTAGTCCATTTAGATACTAATCTGAAAAGCACATCTCTTACCAATTACCATTTTCTCCACTTCATATCCTAGGAGAGAAAAAGAATAAATATTATTGCTATAAGGGTGATGACCAGCACGTTAATAGGTTTTCCATAGCATTTAATGACAATTAATAAACTTGGTGTTCTATTAGATTAATTTTGAAGAATCATAAAGAAGGAACATTATCCTGTGTTAGCAAATATACTGTATAAACAAAAGTTACCATGGAGATGTAATCGAGTTAAAGGTAAAGAATATTAGCCAAGCACTTGGAGCTCAGATTATTCATAAAAGACTTATGGGCTCTCCAGTTATTATTGTCATCCATCATCACCTAAAGGAATTTTGCTGAATTTCAAAATATGGAAATATAGATTGACAGAAAAATGACTAATTAATTTTCTACCAGAGCATCATAAATTTATTTTTGCTGTTCCTTTTCCAGAGATTTCTGAGTAAACAGACATTTAGGCTGAATCTCTGCTGCTCCTGAGAGGCAGCAAAGGGAAGGTGGTGATGCTGAATTTGCATGGCTCTGTGCTACTGGAGAAGCAAAACCAGTTCCATGGCATGAAGACCTGGATTATTAAGACCTTGAATTACAGTGCATTTCTTTGGGAGATCCTGCAGTGTAGGTTGCTTACAACAGACCTTGTAGCACCTGAATGTAGTTCATGGTGGTTGCAAATTAGTCTCATCAAATAAATCAACAACTTCTAGCTGATCACATGCCTTACCTGAAACAGCTAGCCTCTAGTTTTGCTTCCATAGGCTGTGTATTGAAGTGGAGATCATTGCACCAAGAAGATTGATCACGAATTCTACTTTGTTCATTTTTTAAAAAGGCTTGTCAAGGGAACCTTAAGGCCTGAAACTTATTTTCCAGTCAAGAGTTTAGCCAAAATGATACATAAAACCTTGTGCACAAGCAGTTCAGTCTCTGAACTGCTTGTCTCTATGCATGCCCATTAGTAGCTTATCGATACCCGAAGGGGGCCTACAGAAAGGCTGGGGGAGGACATTTTAATAGGGTACAGGATGACAGGAATAGGGGTAATGGATGCAAATTGGAAGAGGGGAGATTTAGGCTGGATATAAGAAAGACGTTCTTTGCTGTGAGGGTAGTGAGACACTAGAACAAGTTGCCTAAAGAGGTTGTGGATGCCCCCTCCCTGGAGGTGTTTAAGGCCAGGCTGGATGAGGCACTGAGCAACCTGGTTTAGTGGGAGGGGTCCCTGCCCATGGCAGGGGGGGTGGAACTACATGATCTTTAAGGTCCCTTGCAACCCAAACCATGGTTCACTGAGGAACTTTTTTCAGTCCTGTAGTGGCTTAACATGCAGGCTGTGCCCTGACACAGAGCAGGTTAATACAGAGTTCAGCCTGGTGGCACCTGGGAGTTGTTGTTTCTCTGGGCACTGTACAAAACCAGTGAGAGACCTCCCTGTCAGGAGTTCACAGCTCAAATAACCCAGACAAGAAAGAACAATATAGTGAGGTAAAAGAATTTTGATAAAGACACACAGCTGGTGTCAGGTATGCAAAGGGAGTACTGGTGAATGTAGACAGCATTTCTTGTGAGAAGACAATATTTTAAGGTATCAGATATTCTTTGAGAAATGCACCAAACCCGAATTATATTTATACATATTTGTACTATAATAATTGTGTGGTTACCATGTACAACAATCATAGTAATAAGGAAGATGTTGCTCCACATTAGCATGGTATGAACATCTGTGAAGGATCTGAGAGGCAATTAGAGGATGCCAGTTTAAGAAGCCAAATGAACTGTTTAGGTGGCTGCAGCTGATGGACAGACTCAGTGTTTGGTGAAGAAACCAGAATAAACTGTGTGCAGCATAGGCAATGAAGGGTTTGTGAGAAAGCAAAGGGGAGTTTATAAAAAAATAAAATATCTAATAAAATATCTAATATATTTTATTCCATGAAATTTCAAAGCTTTTCTTCTTTGTGCTGTAAAGCTAGCTTAAATCTAAAGCATGGGAAATGGTGCCATGGTAAATTTTTCATGCACTGAAGGTAAAATCAATGCTACCATACCAATTTACTCCATGTTACTGCAATAAAATTTTTCAAATTATTTGTTTTATGCAACTGTTTTGGAATGAAAACTTCCACCAACAGGGAAAAAGCCCACAAACATGAGTCTGTTTAATAACCTGTATATCTATACACAGAGAGAGGCAGAATACAATAGTGAAGCAAAAAAATTCCACTCTTGACTCTTGTACTATTTTGTGTTAATGTCACCCATATTTTCCATCAAAGTCTTTCCCTACCCAACAATATAAAGGGCATTTGTCAGGAAAACAAACACAAAAATCTGAGCTTTATAATTCATCATCCTGCTACACTTTTGCCCATGGAAAACAACCCTGCCTTAATGCTTTCCCAGCTTAATGAGCAATTTTTCTTGTAGGTCTAGAAACAGGTAATATCTCCTCATAGTCATATAAATCCAGATGAAGGAAACAGCATCAAAATAAGTACTAGTGAGGTGCATAAAGCATTCTGAATTACTTTTGCAAAGTCATTTAAGATATAAAAAGATTTCCTATATATATTTACCGAGTACACTGTGTTTGGTAGCATCAAGTTAATTCTGACTGACTGCTAGGTTCAGGATTGGTGAAGAGTAGGCTGGTTTTCAAAGTACAGATAATGTGTAGAGTAAGATCTTACAAGGAAATTAAGATCTCTTTCACAGAAAAACATTTTGAAGCTTTCTTCCCAAACTATGAATTAAATGCTTCTTTAAAGTTTTCTAGCAAGTGAAAACTCATGGAAGTTAAAAATGAGTTGTTTTTTTAATGCATTGAGGACATGAAGAAGATTTAAACCATATTAAGATGTAAATTGAAATAGGATATATTTAGATAAGATATTAGAAAGGAATTATTTGCTACTGGAATGGGATGTCCAGAGAAGTTGTAGATTCCCCATCTCTGTAAGTGTACAAGACCAGGCTGGATGGGTTTGGGTGGAAGAGTGTCTCTGCCCATGGAAGAGGGGTTGCAAATAGATGTTCTTTAAGCTCCCTTTCAAACCAAACCATTATATGATTAATTTTATAATTCTATGATTCATCTTATAATTCTATGACTCACCTGATTTTTAGGACCTTCTCATGCACCTGAAGATAACTGACCCATCCAGCTGGCTATTCTCATTGAGCTTCTTTACTTTCTCTTCAGCTCAATCACAATCTTTTTGAAAATCAGTTCTCAAAAGTGCCTATCTGGCTTAGGGAAAGTGTTACTAGAACTAAGGAAAATGGAATTACTTAGCTCCTAGGCAGCTATTTAATTCAGCAGAAGTCTCAAGAGTAAGCTGATTCCATATGGCCTACTTACCACCTTTATAAGCCTGTCAGTGCAAAATGAGTTTACTCAATGTAGAGATTTAAAAGAAAACAAGAAAAAACTCCAGACCTCTGAATTAATTCTTTGTTTCCATTTGTGGCTTAATTATATGCCCAAGTCTTTTTATATTGATCTTGTAAATTCATTGACTGCCTATTTCTTATTTTTGGTACATGCTCATCTTAAAATCTGAGTCAGAACTCTGTATTTTTCAGTAGTAGTGGGGTAGATAATTTAATTTTATATCATAATAATGTAATCTTCATGTTATCTTTCTGGTTTAATTTATGAAGAATTCATCTCCCTTTACCTTTCTTCTACCTCTTAAGATCAGAGAGGTGAAAAAAGCTCTCAGATCTTTTCTGATTATAGAAATTTTCACCTAGAAGTCTCTCTGAACTTTTTTACACAATATAGACAGTCATTGCAGTCCACACTTCAGACTTTCTTCCTTTTTCTTCACCCTAGCTCCCTTGCTGTCTCTGCTGTGCAGTCAGTCTGTCATTCACCTGCTTGACAGCATCTGAAAGCCCTCCAGCCCTATTTTGTGTGACACACCAGTACAGACTTGCCAAGTTGATTTCCCCATGCAGACCCTAAGATTCTTATCTCTGCTGTAAATTATCAGGGTGTCTGTATATTTGGCTGTTTCTGCCCACATAGGTGCTTCGACTCTGCAGGATGAAAGCTGTTAGCTTATAGTCATAGTTAAGATTTGCAAAGGACAGTGCTTTTCATTTCTTAATTTTCAAGGTGTTGTAAAGGCCAGAATATGCAAATACAGGACATGAAGCTTGGCAGAAACGATAGCTCTTGGAAAACCTCATTAGGATACCTCATGTACTGCTGTGGCCAGAGCAGAATTATGTTTAGCAGTGCTCTTGTTGTTCAGGGGGCAATGCAGAAGAGCAACCCATTATTCAGTGCTCTTCATCATCCTCCAGAGTGCAACTTCCTTTCCTGAGAAGGAAACAAGCTCTTAATGTAAGCACCCAAAAGTAGGCTTGGGAATATACTCCTTCATGTTCCATTTCCTATATTGACACTAACCTCCTGGTCCATTGGTTAGGAAACTGTATAGGATGTGTTAAGGTTTGATTTGGTTCCCTCCTTTTCCTGGGGGAATGTGAGTAAGTTTTTTCTCCTCTCCTAGGGCACAGCAGGTTTTGTATTGTGCAGATTCTTGTGAAAACTGCCTGGCCTTGAATTTGTTGGAGACAGCTGCTTTTGTGCTGCAGTTTTCTTGGAAGACTGGTGATGCAAGAATACTTTCATACTGAATCATGGAGTCACAGAATACTCAATGTAGGGAAGGATTCCTGCAGATAGGTTAGTCCAACCCCTCTGCTCAAAGTGAGATCAACCACAGCAGATCGAGCAAGGCCATTCACAGTCAGAATCTGAGTATTCTCTAAGCATTCAAAAGAATGCAAAGAGACTGTTTGGATAAATTTTTGTAGCATTTTCCCACCCTCGCAGCAAATCCAACCAAACAACTAACCAAACAAAACCTTTATCTAATGCTTAAATTTAATTTTGTTAATTTTGTTTTCTATCCATTGCCTGTTATCTGGCCACTGGATGTCCCAACCCTCTGACGTACCTGGAATCACAGAATCACAGAAT
>VZTY01014828.1:11956-33739 GCA_013400935.1 Turnix velox
AGCCTGTCCTCATAGGGGAGGTGCTCCAGCCCCCTGATCATCCTCTTGGTCCTCCTCTGGACCCTTTCCAAAATCTCTGTGTCTGGAATGGTGGACAGCAGGGAAGCCACTGAAGTAACGTCAATATGATACCTGTTTTATTTAAGTCTGTAGGTGATGTGGAATGGGACAGACTGATCTGTACTTTTCTCTAGGAAAGTGCCGGCTACTTGCTGAAACTGTGCTGTCTGGGTTTTGAAAATTTTCATTTTAATAAGGTTTTTTATCTTTTTTTTTGGCTGTGCAATTTTTTGGAGCACAACATATTTTGGGTTGCTTGCCATATGATGCCAGCAAGTGAAAGCCACAGGCTGAGCCCTACAGAGAGGTATGCACATCTGTCTGTTCAAATCTACATTTCACTCTGTCATCCCCGAGTCTCACATTTTTATTTTCACTTACCCTGCCATCATTACCTGTTCACATCTCTGTTTTCCTATGCTAGTCCTAACATGTTTGCATTTTCCAATGAAGCAAACCTTCATTTCCCTTCCCTTATCAGTCTTTACATCTTTCTTTAAACAGATCTGATTCCTTTTTTTATGATTCCTCAAGAATTGTCTCTATTGTACATTTAAAGTTATAGAATCCTAGAATAGTTCAGGTTGGAAGGGACCTTAAAGATCATCTAGTTCCAACCCCCTGCCATAGGCAGGGACACCTCCCACTAGATCAGCCTGCTCAACGCCTTATCCAACATGGCCTTAAACACTTCCAGGGAAGGGAATATATGTATTTATATATGCATTAATATGAATTTCCAGGGTAAATAAAAATAAGTGCTATATCTGTATACCTAAAATTCTGAGATGGGGTGCTGTGTGAGTTCACCTGCCTACTTCCATTTTTAAAGCTGCAAAAACTACTTTTCCAGGTTATGAATTCTTCATATCAGTACTTTCTTACAGTTCTTTACCTCGAGTGGTCCCAGCTTCATTGTATTGATTATTGGGAGTAATTTGTTTCACCCTATGATTTACATCTTGATTTTTTCACAGAGCGTCTGTACAAACTCATTAAGACTCAGTTCTTCCTTGCTTGGTCTGTGCCTTGCAAAATGGGAGGATTCATCTGCCCTTTTACTCTCCATGCCGTGACAAATTATGACACCTTACATTTATTACGCACAAAATGGATGATGATATTTTTCATTTAGACAGTTAACTATCAATTCTTTAATGAACACATGTAGAATCATGGAAGATAATTGATACCTGGACACACTCTGGGCTGAACAGGTGTCAGAGACTCATCAATAACAACAAGTAAATGAGTGTGACTCAGTCAATACTCTGACTCAAATGGTATGTTAGTGATTTTGGATCTAATACTAGAAAAACATTCAACAAAGAACCCAAGAGACCATGAAGTCACTGGTGAAGACTAATGATGATAAATGAGCTATTAAATTCTTGTTTAAGACTTACTCAAGGTAACAGGGTTCGTCTCCACACCTCTCACTCCAGCTGCTCAAGCTGCTTTCCAGCTATCCCTGTGTCCTTCTGACCTGGAGAAACATTATGTTTAGATGTACAAACTAAGGCACAAAAAAGGTCTATGAGCTTAGATTGGGCCTGCAGTACCAAGAGTGGACTGTTTCTTCCTTATACCCCCTATTTCATCAGGATTTTTATTCACAGCCATACCCTGCGTTCAAGACATTATATAGTTCCTATGCAGATTGAATACACAGCAGAAAAAAGATTTATCAGTTGTGTTTTCTCTTTGCTCTGTGATAGTCAATGGCTGGAAGATAGCTGGTGCTGACTAAATTGGCAGAACTCTTTCAGAAATTCTTGATCTTGAAAGAGGAGAAGCTGCCCAGAGGCCTCAGAATGGCACTTTTTTATCTCCTGATGATTATCAGTGACATTAGAAGGTCATGACACAGGGTTGGCTATTAATTGAAGCACGCTTCCATGATACACCAAAGCAGCAAAGGTAACTGAAGGACTTTCTACTCTGCCCCTGAGAAGACCTCAGTGTTTCATGTGTTTTAAATAGTCTTTTTTACAGTCTGCTCTTTATTGCAGCTCTCTGATAGTGGAAGGGGAATGTTTGATCTGCATCCTAGCTATCAGGAGAACAGAAGAAACCTAGGTAGGATGCTTGTGCTGCACCATTTGGATGGCAAAAGTAATTCATATTAACTAGTCACTGTCTTCTGTTTCATGATGTTTGCTTTATAAAAGCAAGTTACTCAAAGTTTAGTCTCTTCTTTCTCGCATTAGGCACACAGATCAAACCCCAGAGTACTAAACAGTGAAATCAATTGGTATTCAGCGGCAGATCCTCTGCACAGTGGCAGAGACTTGTTGGCTGCCTTCCAAGGTAGGTTTCAAAACAGCCCTTGAACACCTTGGAAAAAGAACAGATACTTAGAAGACCTATTACATCACTGAAGAGAGGAGAAACACGGCTGTCAAACTGGCTTGATGGTCTTACAGACCAGTATTGAGACAGTTTGTCTTAGAGAGGTGACATCTCCTTTCCCTACAAGTTGTACTCTTAGGGTTCCCATTCTTTGCTCTTGACTCTATCTTACCAATGAATGTATTTCCCTGTATTCACCTTGTGCTTATTAAATCAATGTGGACTGCTTCATTTACTACCTTTTTTAGAGTACAAATATGTAGATGGTAATGTCACTTACCCTTGTGTCTGGGGATCCAGTCCTGAAGACTGACACAGCACATAATTTTTGTTTGAATTAAAGGATGATTTTCCCATCTGGAAAGGCAAGAAACACAAAGACACTCAGAGGAGAGACTGGAGAGATAAAAGCACTCCTAAAAAATTAATTGACCTTGTGCAAAATTAAATAGCAGTCAGATGAATCATGTAAAAAAAAATTTTTTTTTTTAATTAAGAGCAGAACACAGCTTGACAAGATCTCTGCAAAACATGTCTGTGAGATTGTCACATGAGATCCCACCCTATGAAATTGCTTGAGAAGCTTTCCCTGGAAAAATGGTGAACATTCTGAATTCTTGCATATATTCATTTGCAGAGGTCTTCTTTTAAACTCATCTGAAAAACTGTAGAAAGGCTTATCAGAGTGGATTAAGGTCAATGTTACCAGATGAAGTATAATTTTTTTTTTTTTTTTACTTCATTTCAACAGTAATCTCCTCTTGGAATCACTTGGTACCAGTCCATCTGAAGGGCCTCAATCCACATTTGAGGGCCTCAGTCCATGTCTTCTGAAATTTCTCTCTTCTTTGTGTTAAGCTCAAAAAAACTGGGTGTCAGCTACTCTGTCAGAAACTGAGACCTGAGTTCGGAGCTCAGTTAGCAAGACTGGATGAAATGTCTCACTGCAGTCAAGTAAGCCTTGAGTTTGACTTTGTGTTTTTTGCTTTGGTACGTCAGACTGCTGGAGCATTGACTTTGTTTTCCTATTTCTCAGAATTCTTAAATCTGGTGGTCTTCCCTTCTCAGTAGACTGGAGAGTAAATCAAATTCTGTTTCCATTTGTAATGAAATAAAGCTCCAAGGACTCTGATGACTTCTCTAAAGATATTCTCAGATTTACCTCAGTGTGACTGAAAGCAGAATTGTCCTTATGCCTTAACTTCTATTTTTATCACCCTAATGGATTCTTTCCAACAACAGCCCCAAAATCAACCAGCAGTTTCCATAGTTACATTAATTATTTTTTATTTACTTTTCAAATTTTAAGGTTGGTTATAATACTGGCAAGTCTTTTATTCACAGAGTTGTGTATAGGACCTCCAAATAATTTTGACTAAGGGACATGTTTTGAGGAATTAATAATATTTTAATTACTGATTTACCATTTTTAATTATAGAGAGCAAAATTGTCTCAAAAAACCCCAAATAGAATTATGAGAGAGTGAAAGTTAAGAAAATTGGAAAATCAAGAATTTGGGAAATTTTGAAAATCAGATCATGTCTGAGATGTAAAATGAAATTTTGAGAAGCTACCAACAATGATTACAATGCCTTCATGCTAGTGGCATTTTATTTGTACCTTAAATAAATAAAATGAGCTGGTGTCCATTTTGTTGCTCTTGGCTTTTAAGTCCTTGAAGTTCTGGCACTGTCTGGCTGACAGGAGCTGCTAGCAAAGCTGTTGGGAATTTATTCCTATTTGATAGGGATGAACAGGTTGACTGAATTCTGGATCCTTGTGACTGACATTTAGGAAGAGGATTTTTTTACCTAATGGCCAATTCCACCAAAGAACAGTATTTTCTGTAACAGTAGAAGGGATTCTGGGCAAAAGAATCTTGAAATACATTGTGTGAGTAGGTGGGTAAGGGCTGGATCACACTCTGCAGCAGAGAGGTGCAGAGTGGGAAGGGACACCGTAAGTCTAAGTCCTATGTGTGCATTTTGACAGTCTTTTTAACCATGTACTCTGATCAAAAGTGGTCTTTTAAGTGCTAACACAAGCTGGCTTGCATTTACTTCTGTGCTTAATTCAGCTCGTCTGACTTAGCTCAAATTTTGTTAGACAGGCAGAAATGGCTGTGGGATGAAGGGTGGAGGTATTCAAGTGAAATTATTCGGGGATCCATATGCTTTGAGCATCTGTAGCTTGACTGGAGTGAAATTTATGGGTGCACTAGAATACTAATTTGAGTGACTAAAAGCAGTTTTCAGGGCCTAAAAGGACAGAAAAACCTTAGCTTAATTTTATTGAGTCAGAATTTCATGGTAATAAAATAAGAAAGTGCAAACACATGTTCCACTAAATTAAACTACTGGTTTTCAGTATCTGCAAGTAGGGCCCAAGAGCCAGGCAAACTCATTGCAAAGTCAGCAAGCCAGTCTGCCAAGTGTCAGATTGTGCCCTATGACTCTCGGCAGAAACCGGCAAGAAGCTCNCAAGGGATAATATTTAGGAACATTTAGAGCAGCTGATGGAGAAGAAGGAGATGATGTTCCTGCTTAATACATCTTGGTTATTGATTAGCCACTGCTTCTCCTTGCATTGAAAATGCAAAAACTCTATGGTTGAATGTTCTGGAATTTTATTCTCAAGGTCCACAGTTTTAATTCTGTCACAGACTGGGTTGACTAAGATAGCACCAGAAAAAGAATTTTGAGTTCATAGAATGCACTGAGTTGAAAGTGACCTTCAAAGGTCATCTAGTCCAGCTCCTCTGCAGTACAGCAGGGATCAGATTTCTCAGAGTCTCACCAATATCTCCAGGGATGGGGACTCTACCATGTCTATGAGCAACCTGTTAGAGTGAGTCACCACTCTCATTATGAAGAATGCCTTCCTAATTGCACAGGGGCATTGGCAAAAGTAGTTGTCCCAGCTCTGTTTGGCCCTGTGAGTAGGAGGAGACAGCTACCCAAGATCAGTTCCTGTAGCACTCCAGATCACCTTGCAAGGCATGTTGGAGTGCCCAGGCTGGGAAGTCCACAGTGGTTTCCTGCTGCTGGAGAGCTCAAAACATTCCTGCAAACTGATAGACTGTAAAGTCAGGAAGAGCAAAATATTTGTATGCAGGGCAGGGATAGAGATAAATGGAGGAGGAGTGTCAGTGGGACACTGTTTTCAGCTCCTTGGGTATGCTGTCACACTGAATTAATCTCAGTGTCTATGTCCAAGACAATTTACAGGCAGTAAAAAGACAAAAAAACTCACTTAAGAAAGAGAGATGGAGACATCAGGGGGTAGTTGCTGTATCTATGTCTGACCTACGCATTATGTTTCCGTTGTGCTTACATGTGCCTGATGTGCTCAGTCGAGTTTACAAGCCCAGCTCGATGCCCTCTACAGGATGACACCAATAGCTTCCTTCCTGGTCACAGCCATGTATTTTCTTAATTTTCAGGAAGTAATTTGGGCTGAAAACAGAGGGCTCATGTTGCAGTCAGGTGATTCTGAAGCTGCATTTTTCTTTTACCTTTGCCATAGGTACATGGGCTCATTCTAAAGGCTTCAGTGAGCTTACTAGACACGTTTCAGAAACAGGAAAAACAGGGACTTAAAAGTTTGGGGAAGCCTAGTGGGAAGAACTATCTGCAGATGAAGAAAAAACTGAGTATGCTTTTCTTGAATGATTTAGTACAGCTTGTTTTGTCAACAAGTAAGAGAATAAAATGGACATTTTTGACATGTTGTGAGTATATAGGACAGATAAACACTGATCTCTTGCAATCCCAGGCAGTTGCTGTTCAAAATGCAAGAACTTCTTCCTGGTAGAGCTGATAGAAGAAAGCTATTTTGGAGCTAATTGAAATACGTCAAATCATCAAAATATTTTCAGAGAGCAGCATTATGGTGAATTTAATTCACTGCTTTTGTAAATAATAAAATGGTTGCTATCTAATGGTGCACGGATTTAATTACAGGGAGGATGATGACATCTTTATGATAACAGTATGAAGGTAATTATACATCACAGGAGCTGAGTCGGACTGTGCTCAGTCCCGTGTCCTTGGTGAGCAGCTGTGCAGAGCAGGTTGTCAAACACCCACAAGTCTGTGACAGTCTGCTTTTGTTTTGCAGTTGGCTGAGTGTCTGTGAGTAATGGTGTGCCTCCCGTGACAGAGTGATGTTTAATTGACCACAGATTAAAAAAAAGTGGCAGGGCACAGTCTGAGAGAAAGGTTTTCACTGCTTGTATAGGCAGTAGAAGGTGGGTACCAACCTACTGTGGATCTTTTGTGTATTGTAAATCATGACTGGTTGTCAGTGATGACTATGAACTGTCAAAGATAAACCAGGAATAAATTATATTTATGCCCCCTTTTTAATTCACAGAAGGTTTATTCTTTTGAAACATACCTCATGCCAAGTGAGCACCTCTCTTAATGAGATTATTCAGACCTTCTTTATGACACATTTTTATGTTGAACGCAGTAAAAGGAACAATTCAGAAACACACAAAGAAGGGGCATTTTTTTACAGGAGACGTAAAAGATTATTAATTTGTTTGTGCAGCTCTTGTTGTTATTTTTACTTCAATCTTGTTATTATTTTTTTAAATTCTAGATAATTTGCCATTATACCAAGAAAACTTGTCACATTACCTACACATTTTTTGAACTTGAGTAAGTAGTATTGTATGTGCATAGCCCAGCTGAAATGAAAGAAGAAAGAAGTATCTAATGAAGGAGAAAAGGAGGACTCAGGAGAAAAGAACATATTTAAGCAATCTTGACTCAGTGTTAACCAGTTTTCTTTGGAGAATGGCTTTCCAGTGCTGGTTCTGCAGCAGCCTGTGTGCAATCTTATCTGGTGAGGTCCAGCAACTCATCCTATCCAGAGCACTCTTTGGTGTGGTGAAGAGATATTGCATAGAGCCACAGAGTCATAGAGCTGGACATGTAGAATTATAGTGCCAAATAAGAGATAAAATAAGACAGAATTAGAGTCATCTAATCAGCACCAGTTTATTCTATGAATAGGCAGGTTCTGCTTGGTCTAGATGATTACTCTTTACCAAGAGTTCAGTCTTTCCTCCCTGCATGCAGGACAAATCTGCCCAGTCCTGGCTCTAGAAGGGAGGGGGGGATGAGGATGTATTTGTGCTGGAGTTCATCTTTCTTCTTCTGGCACATCTTCTCCTACTCTGCTTAGAGTGATTTGTATGTGACCACAGTTGCAAGTCACAGTAGTGACTTCCACAGTAGTGACTTCCACAGTAGTGTTCCACTTCACTCAAATGGTTCCACCAGCTCCAGAGAGCCATAGAGGTACTGAAGAATTTAAGTTGCTGGATGATAACTTTCAGTGCTCTGATCCATCTTCCATCACTGAAAGCAAGGACAAATTCCAGGTGGAACACTGGATTGCCCAAGGTCTTCTTTGTATGCTCATACAGGGTATAAAGTTGAGGTAATGCTTAAAAAATGGACAATTACAGAACTCATCATGGTGAGTCAGTGAATGAACCAGTCTACCCATCACATTAAACAGAGCATGAGACAGGAACTTGAGAGACGTGGTGTTTCTTCCTCTATCTGTCACTGTCTCTATGATTGACTTTAGGCAAGTTTCATCTTTTCCATAACTGATTTATTAAAAATAATTATATTTCCTTTGTGAAGGGCACCATGATATACAAATTAAAACAAAGCCTTGTGAAAATGTGCTTTGCTGCCTTGACTTGCTCAAATTGTGGCACATTTGCAACCCATACTCCAGCTCCTCTGGTAGATCTATGAGTGATGTGTTCATCTTTGGTGGAGGCAAATGGCACAGTGGCGAAATAGGAATTCTAGAATCATTAAAAATATGTCAGGAAAGCAGCATAAAAGTGTCTCTTATTTACTATCCAGCCCGAATAATTATTATGTAGACTGTTCTGATTGAAATTTGTCTACTCTGTCTTTAGTAACCTTCAAGTTCAGAAGTTTCTTAGATCATATTTTCTCCTGTGTTTTACCATCTTATCAGAAAAGATAGAGTTTTCCTTTCTGTAGGTTTTAAATCTCAGCAATTTTCCCAGACTCAAACATTTTGTTTCCATCTTCTTTCCAATGCCATATGTATACTTTAGAACTACCATTGGGGGATTCTTCTCCTTGCTCTACTTTGGATCAAAAACCTCAGTCTCTTCACTTTTTCCTCTTGAACCCCTTTTACTCGTTAATTTTATTGCTTTCTTCTGCAATTTGATTGGTTTCTTGTGGTGCCTAAGACTGCATGCACAACTCCTGCTGAGAACCTAAATAAGCTACAGAGAGCAGCAAGATTGCCTCACATGCCCTGCAGGCCATATTCTTGCCTTTTGTGTGTCTTGTGGTTCTTTCCAATTCTTGCAGTCTGCAAGTTTTTTTTTCAGCAGTTATTCCCTATTTGATGTTTGTAAACCTAATCATTCCTATGAAAGTGCAATGTTTTCCTGAATTTTGGTCTAAGCTGTCATGACACTTTCTTAGTTTATTAAGGTCGCACTGAACCTCAGTCTTAGTTCCTTCCATTCTTGTCAGCTGAAAATTCAGTCTCTTTATGTATTAATGACAAGGATGATAGGAGAGAAATATAGTTAGTATCGAGTCCTGGAGGGACTGCTGGAGGAACTACACTTGATAAATCAAATTTAACTGCTGGTGTAACTTCCTGATAATAACTCTCTGACTTAAGTTCACAGTCGGTTCTGTCTGACAACAATTTCATCCAGCTCATTTTTCCTTCACTTGCTTTTGAGAGAGTTTCAGAAGATAGCATGAAAAAACCTTATTACTTCAGCTCTGTTGTCTGCAAGGTATCATTTTCCAGACTAGATTACTTGATATATTTTTTCTGGAAGAGTTGAATGTTTATTTCATATGCTTAGAGCTTGTTGCCTGATGCTCCAGAGGTGATATTGTCTTGCTGCAGGACAAAAAGGGATGTTTCTTCTTCCATTACAAGATAATTTCATTGTAAGGCCATTTTCATTGCCATTGTAATATGTTTTCTTGTCTTAAATCTCTCCAGAGAAGAGTCTGGATATTCCTTCACTATACCAATACCTAGGAACACCACAAACTAATTTTCCTTCTATGCTACTTTATGTAATAGTATTTTTGTGCTAGCCTATATAAAATAAAATCATATTTTATTTTAGTATTGAAGAGGCACATACAAAAAATATCCAAGTAGAATCCAATTGGCCACTGTTTATTGTCTTTGCAGGGTGAGGTAAAACAATAAGTCGAATCCAGTTCAATTCTGTGAATTCCAGTACATTTAAAAGTGAATTACCTTTTTCTAGGTTTGCCAACTATTAATAAAGCAGTAAGGTTCATATTTTTTGTGAGGAAAAAAAAGAAATTTTAAGAAAAGCTATTCTGCAAGTGAAACAATGAGTTTGGAACTACTGCTGCTGGAAATATATTCTTGATTTGGAGCTTCCTTTTTAGTCTTCTGTTTCAAGAATTAAAGCAGTCAAACTATGAATTTTTCTCAGTTTCCCTAAAATTGGATCTTATACTTTACTTAATACAAGAGATGTCTTGAATGCTACAGAATGCCCATTCCCAATCTAAGCCTCAGTCTAAGATGGATTTTCACTTCTGATACAATACTGCTGCCATACAGGTAGATTCTGTTAGGTCTTATCATATGTAGATCTACTCCATGTCTTTCATCTCCTATGATACAAATGCATTAAGAGTCCATGCACTTTTGATAGGCATTTGATCCTACAATTTGCTCTCCAAGGATACAGTGCTGATCATCTAATCAGTTTTGAAAACTGCTTTTGGAGGTGATTGAGATAATCTCAGAGTCATCATTAATTTATAAAAAACAATTGTTGCATTATTGGCAAGATTCTTGTCTAAATTATTATGAAGATAAAGGTAACCTCCTCCATCTCTTCAATAATTTCACTGGTCTTTTTGCAGGTATATTTGCCATGTGTTGTTCTGAGGAATGATGGAAAATTTTGAGTCTGAATTAGTATAAAAGAAAGAACTTCAGCCTTTCTATGGGAAATTATTCAATAAATACTGGTAAATAATAGCATTTTTCTTTCTCCTGCGGAGCCAAAAGAAACAAGGGAATATTTGCCTTATTAGAAACTGTTCTTAACAAAAAACCTAAGTAATGAATAAAAGAAGCTTTCTAAATAAGTGAGATATTTAAATTAATTTTCAGTTCAATTAATCCTTTTTCAAAAATGCAAATCTACATCTACATTGCTTTAAAATGTAAAGATAGTGTTGCATTTAAAACTTAAAATTTATTTTTCAGCATGACATATTTCTCAAAACTTATTTTTCAGCATAATGTATTTGTTAGTTCTATCACCTGTTTTCCTCATCTGGTATTGAAGAAAATATTTTGTTTCACACAGTTCCATAATATCCTAACTTCTTCAGCACTCTCCAGACTGCATGCCCTAAATACTTGCATCCACATAACATTTCCAACAATGAATTGCTGAATTAGGTGCTCCTTTGTTTTCCAAAGACTTCTTGTGCCAATGATTGTGTTTCCTTGAAGGAATGTTGTAGAAATCTTTCAGAAGCTCAATGTATTCACAAGAATGCTTGAACAGAAAGCATCTCCCTAACAATTTTGAGGGTTAATTTTCCATAACCTGCTCAGATAATTTTCCACTATGACCACAGCAAAGAGATGAAATGAAGCATTGTTCCTATAGTACTTAAACTATGCTGCATTCATACGCAATCCACTAGCAGTAAACAGGATATTTGTGGGATCAATAACAGCAGGTTACCTGACTGCTAATTATAAAAAGAATTATCTTAATCACCATCAAAACTTAAAAGAAGGTGCACAAGCAATTTCTTTTGATGCTTGGTGTTTTCCCTTTGTTTTTTTCTATACACTTTCTACTCTCTTACTGAAAAAATGGATATGAAGTTTGGATTTAATAACTGAAACCTCACAATAAACAAATCCTGCTAGAGGACAATGAAGTGTAGATAAAAATTAGAGGCAAAAGAAATCCTTCAAATAGCTAGGAAATATAAAAAATAAAAATTTCTCCACTTGAAATAAAAAAAGGGGGGGAAAAGAAGCAGGTATGATGAAAAGTATTTGCTGAAAAGTTTTAAATGATCTGTAGTCTAGATTTTTATATTATCTTTAACTAGCACTTTGTAATTGCTCTTAACTGAAGTTCTGTATTTCCTCCAGCTGTGTTTAAGTCTGAGTTTCAAGAAATAATTCATCTTTTTGTTCTATCATCTGAAAAATTAAGTCATATCAGCAATAGGCTTGACTATAACAGGAGAATAGAATCACAGAAAAGCTAAAATTGTAGAAGACCCCTGGAGACTGCCTGTCCATTGCATCTGCCTAAATCAGGGTCCTCTAGAGCTGGATGCTCAGGGTCATATCTGGGTAGATTCTGAGGTATGGCAACTTCATAACTCCTCTGAGTAGCTTTTATTGACACTATCTCAGCCATTTAAGATGTTCTAAAATTTTTTTCTTTGCCTTTCCCTCTTTTCAGAACTAACCAAAATTGTACAGCATTATTTTTAAGTCAGCAATTATATTTCTATGGTCAAATCTATGAATCTATTCTGAAAAACGGTCCTAGAAGTAGCAGGAAGGTAGTTTCCATGACAGAAGATGCTGGAGAACACTTTACTCTTAGATTTGGATTTTTGGCTGCACATTTTAATTCTACCATAGAATAAAAAAACATCATAATCCAGACAACTAAGCATGACACTTTTTCTAGCTGTTTGTTGTTCAGGCAGTTTTACCTACACACAGAATAGTCATGGAGGTATCTGTGATTTGCACTAATTTTCTTGCGTAAAGCTCTAAGCACTTACATGGAGATAAGAACTCTCTTTCTTCCCCTACATATTAGGGAATATACTCAAATCAGTTGACACCAGTGGTTTAACTCAAATATGTGCTCATTTGCTTTCTGCAATCATAGTCACTGAAAGATCATCTTACATTAAAAAGAAGAATTAGTATATGTTTGAGAATTCCTCTGTCTTTATATAAAAAAATTATTAGCATGTTTTATCTGCACTAAGAGCATTAACGTAATTTGATTTAAATAATATTATAATTTGTATCTCACCTAATTTTGAATATCAACTATGGCACAAGAAATGGTTGTATATGGCTGTAAACTCACATAATGCATTGCTCTTGAACAGAAGACTAAGTAATGCCAGATAAGTAGATCACCACTCATTCATTAATGCAAGAAAGAGTCTAGTTTTGGAAACATATGATGTCTGCAGTTTGTGTGGGTTAAATATTTCTTGAAGGAAGCAAACTCTTTAAGTGAATAAACACATTCTGCATGCTTGGATAAGACCATGCTAATTATTTAGTGCGAGGTGTACAGGAATAATACTGCTAGTACTGGTAGTAACAGGGGTTGTAGACATCACTAGCAAAAATTCACCTCATCTGCTGCCTTTGTCATTTTGCCACAGTGGTGGGTTGCTGGAGACATATATTGTTCCACAATCTGGGTGTGTTTCAACCATGAGCAACTTGAGGGCAGTTAGAGGCAATTCAAATATCTGTAAATGAGAATATCTCATCTCAAAAGCATCAGAGCTTGAAGAGGATTGATAAGGTAAAAGGACACGTTAGGAGAGAGACCATTATTTAAGAGTTATCTGGGATGGAACTGAGATTTCCAGCCAGCTGAGCTGTGAAGTGCTAGAAGAGCCTTTCAGTCACTGGAGAGCTGTTTGCACAAGAGAAGCTGACAATGATATGTGGAATTTTCAGGCAGGATAAACTTATCAATCTCTCCTCCCCTGTGCAGGCAGTAAGAGATAGAGCTTGTGAGAGAGGTACGGAAATTAGTTTGAAAATTTGCTCTGTCTTTCTCACTAGAGAGATGAATGTTTTCAGCAGCCTGGAATCTCTCAAAACCTACATTGGCTCCACATCCTCATTAAAAATAAAATCTTTAAAAGACTAAATTTAAAAACTTTTGGTGTGATGACTCTTTGCTCAGATGTGAAACTAGGTTTCTAAATGCAAAGTGGGTCTCATAGTGCTAACCAAGGTACCACTGGCTGTCTGTTCCAGATCTAGTAGTAGATCTGCCTCAAGAAAAAACAGTTCATAAAAAAGTGCTCTTTTCGGAGTCCAACACAAGTTGGACTGTGCACACATGAAGAGTTTGCAGGTTCAGAGGCTCCTGGTTAAATATGTACATAAGCTTTGTCACTGGAAAAGGATCAATAGGGTGATTCCCCACTGATTTATCAGGTCCTTAGTGAGATGCAATAGGCAGGGAGGTTTCCCAATATTACTAGGAAGGTTTTCCTACATTACTGTTTATTCCAGCACAAAAACTTATGCCTATAACATGGTAAGGGGATGTGCATGATCATGTTGTGTTCCTGTAAGAGGGCTTCCCTTCAAATTCCTGAATTTATATATGTGTACAATCCAGCAACACATCCCCAAACACAGTCAATATCTACATGATTCTTAACTATGTTGTGGCAGCAGTTATCGTTCCCAGAGTGGAACACTCTGTTAAATCTAGTCATGTTGTGTGTTCTGTTATATCTTCATGTTGCCAAGTTCACTCCCCCATGCTGATAGAGCTGCTCAGGCCATACTCAAAGGATCTCTTGGGTGATATAACTTGAGTATGTGTATGAATATCTTTTTGTCTGCTTTTTCTGGGAAGGTGAAGATGGAGAAGGAAGGAGCATCAGATGCTACTGGAGGGACTTCATCTCCACTGCAGATTAGGCACATGCCAACTGGAATAAACAGCAGGATCCTAATCCTCTGTCCTTGCTACTTGCTGGCTGGCATTACACCTGATTTGAAGCATTAACAAACTCTGGTCAGATGGCAGAAGTTAGATCCAACTTAAAGCTTTGGCTATCTCTGCAGAGTAGCAATAACTTGTATGTATCTTTGAATAATTTCCATTTCCATAAAAAT
Organism: Turnix velox; assembly: GCA_013400935.1. Lineage (NCBI taxonomy): Eukaryota > Metazoa > Chordata > Aves > Charadriiformes > Turnicidae > Turnix > Turnix velox. Next base: position 26,340 of record VZTY01014828.1, read on the forward strand.
TCTGCAATGTAAGCATCTTCCTACCAAAATTTGTCCTGGTGTGTCTAAAGCACTTACCTCTGTATGAAGGTTGCTTTGTATTGCTGTAGAATCCCAGAATGACTCTGAAGCTTCCAAGCCTGAAATTGCAAGGCAACTATTGCTTACTGAAGGAATAAAATTGCTATTCTATGCTAAATTTGCTTGTGGATTTCAAATGTGAGACAACAAAATGTTTAGCAGTCTCCTGATTACTTTTAATTAAGGAACTGATGAAAAAACTAACCTAGAAATGAAAATGTTCCAGTCGACTGCATAAGAGAAATTGCCAAATGTTCTGCTTTAATGCTACTCAGGTTTGAGCATTACCAGAAACATTTCCTGGAGGCCAGTCCTTGTTGTGCTCTTTTGCTCAAAGAGCCCCTGGAAATTGTCAATAAATAGCATTCCTATTTGGTGGCATATAAGATTCTACTTCTTGGTATTTCATTTTTTCTGAACTTCACCTAAAAGAAAGCTTGTATTTGAGTGTCAAAAAATTGGTTATTGCCTATTTCTTTGTAAGACCATTGTGACAGCGTGGCCTCATCCATTAAGAAAAAAATGTCAAGTAGAAATTGGAATAACAGTCAGATTGGATTTATTAAAAAAAAAAAGTTTTTCCCTCCAAGTTCTAACTGAAAAGGTTACTTGGCTTCTAGAAAAAAAAGTCTGAGAACAAAGTTTTGCGTAACATTTCTAGGAGAAATTCAGAGCAGGGAAACAGAACAGTCCTTCTGACTTATGTAGGACTGCTAACACCCTTGCAGAATGGGGTTCACGTCATAACTTAGGAGTTGATAACAGAGTTGAAGTTCTTTATCAGGGAGCTGTAATGGATGTCCAGGGTGAGATTCACTTCACTGTAGCGTAAATACCTGTAGCAGAGTTGTCCATCTTCTCTAGAAGAAGTGGGCACTTCTAGGGGAATGATTATGCATTAGGATGACCTTATTTGGCCCCCAGTGACCCCCATGTCAGTCCCTTGCTCCCTCTCCTCAGAGAGACATGGGGAGGAAATAAGATTAAAAACTCATGGATCAAGATAAAAGTGGTTTAATCAAGGATAGCAAAGGCCATGCACAGCAGCAAAGACAAGGAGATGTACAGGCTCTTCTTGGAAAGGAGTAGCATTTGCTTTGGAAGACAAATGTCTTAATAATAACATCATATGGCATAGAGTATCTTTGCAGTCAGACTGGATCAGTAGTCTTGCCCTCCCAACCTCTTCCCCTTTGCAGAACAGTTAGATAGGAAACTTTGACACAAGTATTGGTTAGCAGTAGCCAAAATGTCAGTGTGGTCTCATCACTGTTCCAGTCACAAATACTAAGCACAGAACTACAAGGGCTGCTGTGATCTAAGTTCATTCCTCCCTAGCCAGATCCAAAAAGCTTGTCTGGGTGTTTTCTTCAAGATGAAATTAACTTTGGTCTGCAAGTACTTTCTTACTGTGGAATGCAGAATAGATGGATATTTTGGATTCAGATATCTATTTTCTATGAGAAATTGAACCTAAAATGTCTTTTCAAATGTCAGATACGGCCTTCCATTGAGCCTGATGCTGCTTATCAAACCTGCACCAAATGTCACTTGTTCAGGAGGCCTTATTTTACCTTCTCCAAGAGTTTTCTCCTCTATCATTTGGGATCTAGTAATACTTCAGTCCAAGAGACCTGTGTTGGGTGTGATCATTTCCTAAAAGTGACTTTTATCAGCAATTAGGAAACAATTAGGAAGATAAGTTTTATGGTTCTTTTAAATCTGAAATCTGTCATTGTGTCACAGGTTTTTAACCTGATTGAAAATACAAAAATACTCTGCAGGTGCATGTTCCTAAAGCAAATGTGCAAGGACTTTTCCATCTGCTGAACTTGGTGAAGGTTGATGCAATCACCATCTTCCGCAATTATCACTTGACAACAGCAGATTAATACTTACAGTGGATGCTATTAATGCATCCTTAACAAGATGAATACTCTCACTAATGAATCCCGGTAGTGTCAGACATCAGAAGATGGAGGCTTCTATGTGTGCATGCCTGTGTGAAAGCAAAAGCAAAGCACCAAGGGCTATTAAAAGTCCTCTGAAAGGTGTAAATCAAAGGCAGAAAAAACAGCTTCCAGTTGTTAGTTTTTACTTCCTAGTCTAGCAAGTCTGGAAATTCTTCTACTAGTGGGGATTTAGTGTCTAGCCTGACCTGCACAAAGTTTAATTTTTGCCTCAACCCATCAAACTGTAGTAGAGCACAGTAGCTCGGAACTCATGGGCTTTTCACTACAGCTCACAGACTGAAAAGGTTTATCCTAGCCTAAACACTCATTTTAGCATGATTTTCTTGAGGAGAATCTAAAGTCTAAAAATGTTTGGTCAACTACAGAAAATTGTCCATTACAGTGAAAAATAATCTCATGTGATCTTCAAAGTAGAGGAGTTAAAGGTAGGAAACTCCTCCCAGCATTTCCATGCTGGTCATGGGAAGGGTGTTTGTTACCACCATGATCTGGTGAAGAACTAGATCACAGTGCTCCACTAGACCACTGCCTGGTCTAATGGAAAGTATCCTTGCTTATGGAAGGGGTTTGGAACCAAATGATCTTTAAGGTTCCTTCTAACAGGAACTATTCTACGATTCTTAGGAGCAAGTGAATGTTCCATAAAGGCTGGGTCTCTCAATAACCAGCTGTCTGAGAAATGAGGAAAATCTACCTCTGAGATTTCATTCACATTCCCTTCAAATATACAAGACCTATAGGGTTTCTATGTGAGTCTCCATGGGTCACCGATTGAAAGAAAAGGAAATTAGATGGAAGTTCATACCTTTTTCTTCCTAGTTGTTTGTTTTTTTTTTTTTCCAAATGAATCTGCTAAAGAGGAATGCTTATTTCTGGCAAGGCCAGAAATAGGCCTTGCAACAAGAGATGGCGGGGAGATGATTTCACTGATGATACTAACAGAGCAGTTAAGTGGACACTGATTGTAGGGGGTTTGGACAAGATGACCTTTGAAGGTCCCTTCTAACTCTGTGATTCCATGACTCTATGATCTGTTTTCTCTCCAGCTGGAATTATGGGTTTGGATGTAACTTCATTAGTTTAAAATTGTGCTTTTGAAGGGAGTCACATGATAATCCCTGTGTGCTGTACTTTGATTCATATGGTAAAGGGGTCTCTCACTGAGAAAAACTAAGCCAATAACGCATGCTCAATCCATTCCAGTCACTAAGGGGTGTCTAATCACTGGGAATATACTAGAGTTATGAAGTAAGATTCTCCTGTGTTTGTACCATGCAGGTGTAAGATCAGCAGCAGCAGCTATTTTACTTTACAGATACACTCTTATTACACTGTGGGAATTGTTAACATAGACGTTACCTTACAAAGCTAGATATTGATAATGGATGAGCTTGAATTCTCTGTGGGCTAGAGGCAGGCAAAATGGAGTTGTCTACTGTATGTGAAGCCTAAAAGAGAAGTATGATGTTGCCTCCTGGAAAGCTCCAGATAGATGCATGTTTTCTGGCATGTTGTAGAGGAAAAGAAAGTGGAATGAAAAGCAATGGAAGATCTAATCCCTGATTAATATTAAAGTGATTTCAGTCCAACACAGATGAGAAAAGGCCCTTGCCTCCTAACATTCAATATTTGCATCTGACTCAGGCATCTCATGGTCTGTCAGTGTTACATCTCTGATGCCCAGAGTGGCTGCCTTTCCAATCAGACTGTGCTTTTGGCTCCTTGCTATGATAGCTTTCTTCAGAAAGAAACTGAAATAAAAATTTTGGCAGCTTTCCTCTCCCCTTGGCAGTTGCAGGAGATTTATGCAGGAAAGATAAGCCTTGGGAGCCTCCACTTTGACTGTCCTTTCACCCTGCTGCCTCAGCAAGAAGATGCTAGAAGATATTCATGGAGCTTCCTGGGGCAGGAGTGACTTTTGGTTTCTATAGAACTACAAACCATCAAGCACTGAGCAGGCTGCAGAAGAAAGGGCTTGCCACCATCCTTCAGGCTTTGAGACTTCCTTCTTCTAATAACTGTAACGGTAAATAAAATAGCTAATGAGAAGAAACTCCCACTTCTTTATATTTACAGATGCAGATGGTGGTCCTTAAAGTGTGCAAGTGATGAAGAATCAGCTTGTCTCAGATACCACATCCAATAATTTTCAGAGGCAGTGTTTTTCCTTGTTTTAAGAGTAAGGCTCTAAGCACTGTATATAGATTTCTTTTAAAATATCATTATGTCTCAATCTGTCAGTTAAATCAAGATAAAAATACTTACAACAAGCTTCATTGAAGGATAGCATTTCTTTGCTAAAATAGATGTCATTCATCATAACAATAGACTCTAGAAATAGGAATTCCATTGTGACTCTGTGGTGCATTAGTACATTAAATTACTGCCTTATTGCATAAAATGATCACTGAGCCAAAGCAGTAAATAGCTGATATTAAAGCACAAAAGTTCTTTTTGTATTTAATTTACTAAATATTTCTATTCTGTGGGACTTCTCTCATTGCCTTCTTACTGTACTAAAGAAACAAGCTTCTTCCTTAGCATTCTAACTAAAAAGAATTTTACTGCTGATATTGTTGTAGATGCTGGAGGCTCTGGTTTCTATATGGGAATAAAATCTATCCTGCAGTTCAATTCTGTTCTCACCAAAAATGGCAATTCAACTTCCAAGTAACTGCAGTATGAAAGATAAAAATCCTGTAACATTGCTCTAAGCAAAAATTCACAACTTTACACAGACAAGATTGACTTCTTCTTTCTTCTATCAGCACTTGTCTTCACACACATTATAACATGAACGTATTTCTTTTTAAAGGATAGCAGTTTGAGGAAAAACAGTGCACTGGGATCTTACCAGTCTAGCTGAGGAAGGATCACCCTTCAGGTATGACAGGGATCCACTTTCTTCTAAGAACACAGAGATACCTGTGTGCACCACCTGGGAAATGTAAACCCCATATTCAAGTTTTTCCTCAAGTAACTTTGATATCTACAGACGGTAGGATTTCTGAAGAGCACACAAATAGTGAAAGGTGTCAGACTGATAGACTGCCCTGCTTTTCCTCAGGTTTTTCTTAAGCCACAGGGAAGCTTCAGGCACAAGTGTTCCTCTCAGGCAGCACTCACAACTCCAGCCACAATTGTAGAGATATTCTGGGGGAAAAAAAAAAAGTAAAATTCCCGGTGCAGCTCATTAGTGCTGTAATGGTTGCTCTATGGCTGAAGGGTCCTCTTGGTTAATCACTTTCTTTTGGAGGAGAGCAGTAGGCCATCACTGGGATTATTTAGAAGTGTGTGAAGCACATAAATGGTCATTTTCCTCAAAGGTCCACTCATCATCAGGCTAACATTTAGCCAAAATACTCCTGTCAGAAGGGTAAGAAACTTCTCTTAGGTAAAAGGTTATCAGCTCCTCCAGTATCTTTTTAGACCATTTTGCAAAATAACTCTGTGGAATAACAGTTTATTCCCTGACTATTTCTACCTAGAGGTACTCTGGAAAGACCATGGCCATTGTATGAGAGTTGAAGGACCAAGAAACAACATGGAAAACAGTATCTATCACCCTGCTGAATCCCAAGAGGCAATCAGAGGTAACTGAAAGATTAAAGGTTGATCTTTCTTACTAACCCTCTGGTTCAAACTGCAGGTTCCTATAGTACAGGGATAGAGATGTGGGAGTGCTTTCACGTGTCTCCTTATTGAGATTTTTCCTATCAGGTACTGGATGCAGGAGTTGCATTGACACTGTTTCCTCTCTCGAATTTTGCTCCCTGTACAACAGACAAATAATAACCTCCTCATCACTGCTCTGGGTTTAGTGAATTAGTACCTGTCAAACATCTACAGCAGTGAAAGAGACTATTTCAGGGTATATCTCCCTGGCATGGTACAGGAAAATAAAAAAATATGTATTCTGGGGAGTGTTATCAGGCCTGCAGTCTACCCCGATAACTAGCTCATGAGGGACGGCTAGCCTGGAGCCTCTGCACTAGCAGCACCCAAGGTTTCCAGACCATGGTAAGAGAGTGAGTAGCCCAAGTTCAACTACCTGCTCTGCAAATCAAATGCCTCCTGTCCAGCCTCCCTAGGAGAACCTGCTTCAGTATGGGAGTTGGACTAGATGGACTGTGAAGGACTCTTCCAAATTCAATGATTCTGTGATTCTTAGATATCCTCTGCAACATGCCATTCCAATACCAGGCATGACACACTGTTGTCCTGTTCATGAACAATATTCCATCCATCCATCCATCCATCCATCCAGCCATTTCTGAGACATCTCTGGACCCACCAAACCTTGCAGAGCCTATGTGTTTTTTTAGATCATCCTCAGTCTGTGACCTTAAGATGATGATTGAGGAAAGTCAGAGACACCATGAGAGATCTTGGGAAAAGCATTATATGAGGAATTAAAACATATATATATATATAAGTGTGTTCCAGAAAGGTAACTGTGGAACAAGAATTTTAATTTGGACTTGGCAGTCCCTCACCTCCCTGTACAGAACACATGCATCCCTTATGCATGAGAAAGCCACCACAATCCCTACTGCAGCCATGGTCCCCTCATTCCTGCTGCCAGCTCTGCTTCCTCCCTTTAATTAAGAGAACTAGGCAAAGGAAACTTACTACCATTTAACAGCATAGATAAATGGCTTTAGAAATCCATTGACATGCTGCAGGAGCCAGTGTCACTCCATGGAGTTGAAGCAAATAAGGCTGCAGCATAGGAATCAATTCATAGCTGACATTTCAGTAGCTGGACAGATTACTGGGAGGTTCACACACTGGATATACCACTCGGCCTATTTTGTTTTACTGCTAGATATGTTCTGTTTTGGATGTTTTTGTATTTCTAAATATCAGAAGAACGTTTGAAGAGGCCTTGTTCTTGCAGAGCACTTTAAACTGTAAAAAAGCCCAACAGAGCATGTGCAGCAACAAAATCCCATTGATTCTCTTGCAGGCTGAATTTCTGGCAGCATTTTTCCATATGCAATTCTGAAAGCAAAATGAAATACCAGTAAATGAGGAGGAAAGAAGAAGGAGATAAAGTAGGGTACTTTAGGGAAAAGTTTAAATACAGGTTTTAATTTGATGTTTGGAACCAGATATTAGAGAAGGAAGCAAGTAGAAAGGCAGGGAAAAAAGAACATACAGCTTACATGTTGGTCTGCTTAATATTAATCCCATCCACTGTTTTCTGTTCAAATTAGTCAGCACAATATAGTTACTGTGTTGTCCCTCTCCTGGTTGCTGTCCCTTATTGTGACAATACTGTGTACCTTATGTCACAAATGTCCCGCAAATGGGATCCTGGGCTCCATCAGGCGAGGGGTGGTCAGCAGGGATAGGGAGGTGTTT
>VZTY01014828.1:33814-64867 GCA_013400935.1 Turnix velox
TTTTGTGCTTCTGAACAGAATGGCTGCTATGCAAAGGACGTGTCTTTTGCTAGAGAGGTACATAAAGCTTTTGCTGGAGACAGAGGATTCAGAAGGGTTTGATTTGAAATGAAGCACACTTTTGTAATGTGAACTTAACTCAAAGTTTCTTGAATAAATGTGTTCATAGTGATAATCAAGTAAAGATGTGTTACTGACATATTTTGTTCTAAAAAATGGAGCTGTCACATGAAGCCTTACACAAGGGTATGACATACTGCAAAAAAGGGGACAAAAAAGAACTGTCCTAGAGTTAGCACTGGTATTGTGATGAATTTATAGCATTAGATCACCTTTAATTAACATTATCTGCTAAGAAGGTGGGAGCAATAGATGACCCAGAGGTTCAGGAAGGAAAGCACCTCTCTACTGGTTCTTCATTAATCCTGAGGACAGTAAATGTAGACCTCAAGTGCAATGTGAGGTTCAAGACAAGAATATATCAGTAAGTTTTGTGAAATTTGGCCATGTTTCCCTACCCTGCTTTGAAACATTGTTGTACAGCTTGCACTGGTTTCTTAGAGAAAAACATTAGTTGGCTGAAAACACAGCTGTAACTTGGAGATTCAGCATTTCCTCTAATATTCATGTCCATGTCCCTTCCACATGAAGTGCTAGGGGACATAGAGTATTTAATTTTACCCCTTCCACTTAATCCAAATCTGAGATACATGCCTTAGATAGTGCAAGGCACCTGATTAATGTGTTCTCTCCATTATGTGCACATCAAGGGCATTCCTGTAAGTGTTCCAATCCCAAATTGCAATGTCAATACCAGTGAAGTCAGCCTGTGGCATGAGATAACTTCGTTTTCAAGCAGGATGTGAATCTTCCACCCACATAGTGGTGGGAGCCACTGTTCATGAAAACAACTGAGTGAGAAAGGGAACATCAATTTTACAGCATAGGTTGGAAGAGGGAAAAGCAACCTGGATAACTGCCAGAGTGTGATGAAGGATCATGAAATCATCCTGGGATGATGATGGTGAAATCATTCCAATTACATTATGGATGTAAATTTTCATCTTTTTTTTTTATTTCCTCTGTCAGTTTGTGTCATTTCCTCCTTTTATTTTTTGCTTTTCTGGCTCTGCAGTCCTGCTGCTCCCCCCTACAGAGTTGAGTGGGAATGTTGTAATCAGCCCTTCAGGCAGATGTTCACAAGAAAATGCCAATGGATTTTTAAAAATCGTATCAGTGATGGCAAAGGAATCACTGTAAAGTACTTGTAATCAGCATGACAATTATCTGCAATACAATTAAAGAAGACAATTTTTAAGTACTTGTTTTGGTGATTATTTACAGGGAAGTGTCCTCTGCAACGATTTCTCTGGTCTAAGATGAACCTTTGAGAGCTCACAGTTCTTAACCTACACAATAGTCTCAATACATCCAATACACAGAATTGATGTCTGAGCATTCATACTGAGCTTTCATACTCCACAGGAGGCACAGGGACTGTTACTGCTGTTTGTGACATGGTGGTGCCCAGATCAGCATCCCACTGTGCTGTCACTGTAAGAATGTATGCTAAGCGAGTCTAGACAGCTAAAAAAGTGGATGATAAAAGGAAAAATCAAAGCACAGAGATGACTAACCTAGAGATCACACTGCAAATTAACAGCAGTCAGGAGAATAACTATGTTGCTCTGGCAGGGGGATTGGACTAGATGATCTCTTGAGTTCCCTTCCAATCCCTGATACTCTGTGGTTCTGTGATTCTCAGCACATGAATAAATTCAATAGGCTACACCACCATCTAGCAGATCTACACTAACCCAATCTAATAATCTTCCACACTAATAACATCCAGCGTTGAGCTGAGCATTGCTAAGTTGCCTTCAAGAAGTAGAAGCCCATTTTTAAGTGAAGGTTTTCTTCCTTTGCCTAAAAATGCTTCTGTTTGCAAAAGCAATTTGTCATTTCCTGCAAACACCTGAAACCTTCCTTTCACTCTTTGAAGCACTCAAAGAGCAAGACGCAGCAAGTCACATACAGAAAAAGCCACTTGTAACTAATTTCCTACCACACCAACACTAGGTCATTAGTGGGTTATTAATAGTTGCACTGCAGTTTTGAAGAACCGCATTCAGTAGTTGCTCTTCTAGTTAAAGTTAGCCACAGCACATGGGTTCAAAGGCAAGTATATGCCTTAGCCAATGTTTTTCTTAGCTGTTGTTAATCGAGAAATTCCCTCATTCTCAAGGATGACTTGTCTTTGGTTTGAGACACTGAAGTATGACAACTTAAAAAAAAGAGGAAGTGATCTCTGAGCCCCACTGCAATTTCAGAAGTAAATGAGTCCCCTCACTACTCAGCATGTGTAACCAAACATAAGACAAATGTATCTTTAGCAGATAGCTTTTGCATCCCACGCTGTTCCATTTTTACTTATAGCTTACAGGCAGTTTAACATTGTTCTAGTTTATAAACGTACAGTAATATCCAATGTACCAAGGTACATATGATCCTGCTCAAATTCTCTATGTAGCCAACGAAAAGAAACTGAGCATTTTGGGATTAAATTCTTCTGATCTGCTCTACAGCTCTGTCAAGAGCCATGACTTTAAATGCTGGCACAGTGCCATGCCTCCCCCAGGAGTCGGTGGCAACAATGACTTTGTTCAGCTCTGAGAAACTACTGACCACCCTGTTTGAGAGACCTAGGAAAACTCATGTGAACAGCTTGGTGGTCAGTTGCATCAGTAAAAAAAGGGCTATTATTTGTTAGACTCAGGGATATTGATAACACATCTTTTTAATGTGAAGCTCAGTTTTCCATTCCCTTGTTCAATGGTCTGTGCTAGAGCAATAACCATGAACAAAGCCAAATTCAGCACAACTTGGCTCACCACTATGACTCATTTTTTTCTCCCTTAACAAGATAAAAAGAGCATTAGCTTTTGTCCCAAGGTGGCAATATAAATGCTGGAGTTGTGAAGCCTTGATTTAATGCAGTTTTGTAGAAACTGCTGTAGTATTGTGAAATTTTGGCTTGTTTTCCTCTGTCAGCTTTGTAGGAGCAGAATTTCTGTGGAGTACCTCAGTCAGGGCTATGCTTGCAGAACTTCATCAAATTAAAGTGGACAAGTGCAGGACAAAGCTGATCAGAGAGGGCCATATGTGGACTGCCTACTATATGGACCAAACTTAAGAAAGCACATGCATCCCTTTAATAGCTGGCATCCAGTGCAGGTGGGTGATTTAGAGAACATAGGATGTTAGCACTTCCAGTAGAACAAGAAGAAAGCTATCATCTCTAAAAAATTACTCACAAAGCTGAAGGGGGTCATCCTCCTTGCCTATGGCCAGTGTAGGAAATCTGGTACCTCCTTCCCAGACTTTGGCACTTTACATAAAGTGAGGAGTGGATGCAGGACATGCTCCACTGTCTGCTGAGCCCCATGTTGTCAGACTGATGACCTGGGTTTACAGAACTATTACTGTTGAGGATGCCAAAAATGCTCAGTTTCTTTTCCTTGGCTACATAGAGAATTTGGGCAGGATAGAGAATTTGCTGGTTCTTCTGGTCTGCCTTACAAGCTTTTGCTAGCCTGTGCCCAAATCTTAGTTTTTGCCATCACACTTGCTAATGTTTGTTCTCATCTTCATGTCTTCTTGGAGGGTTCTTTCCTATAATAACCAGTTTCTTGCATGAAATATGTCTTTTCTCCTGTTTCATTGTAGGAATCATTTAAAATCACTATTCTTCTGACCTAATATTCNGCTTATCTAATTTATTACTTAATTTTCAAATAAATACAAAGTGAGAGGCAATTCATTACATTCTTACATGTTAAACATGGTATGGATGTATGTCATAGCAAGACAGAGATAATAAAGATATAATTGGCTTTGAATATTAGGTCAGAAGAATAGTGATTTTAAATGATTCCTACAATGAAACAGGAGAAAAGACATATTTCATGCAAGAAACTGGTTATTATAGGAAAGAACCCTCCAAGAAGACATGAAGATGAGAACAAACATTAGCAAATGTGATGGCAAAAACTAAGATTTGGGCACAGGCTAGCAAAAGCTTGTAAGGCAGCCCAGAAGAACCAGCACTGAAGATGTCTGACCTATGGAATAAGGCACAAGACTGAGAATTAGGAAGTCCAGTATTAAGTTCTTTTTCTACTTCTGTCTTGAAATTTATTTCACCTTCATTTTTACTTCTGTTTAATGACTAGTCTATTTCTTCAGCTTGCGAATGACAGCTCAATACTTACCTTTTGTGATCTACTTGTTAGAAAGATCACCAGTTTTATTTTAAAATCACTGTTCCTTTCTCTTTTCAACACTATTTGAGTTTGCTGTTTAAAAGCTGTACCTTTACATATGAATTTTGCTGTTATACTAACTACTGGCCCTTTTAATGCTCTGCTGTATCAAAAAGCCTCATGATACTGCAAGACAATTCCCTGAGTAGATTAATTTGGATAATCATCAAAATGGTAGAATACTCTGAAGCCAGTTTATTTCATGTGGTTGAACAAGGAGTATGGTTTAGCAGCTAGTGGAGATAGAGAGACACCTCTAGATGGGAATTTGTCCTGCTGATGTAAGATTGAACTCTTTGGAACTGATTGACTCTGGAAGGGATTTAAACAACTGAATTGGGGTGATGATCAAATTTTAAAATGGTGAACATGGGATCTGATGAATCCTGACTGCAGGTGGTAGAAGCTCACTTCTTCAAAGACACTATGGGAATGAATAACAGGCAGATTTGGAATTTCTGAAAAAAATTAATTAAGGATTGAAAAAAGCTCCTGATAAAGAATCAAAAACATAGAGCTGTTAATTTTTTGAATTTAGATTAATCTGTGATAGTTTTCCAGTACAGATTAGGAAACAAGCATAGATAATACAATTATTCCATGAGACAAACAGCTCTGACACATCTGAATTTATATACGTATGAAATGTGAATGAATGCCAAGACTTCTGAGACCTCTACATTGCCACCAGTTTGGACGTAATTGGAATCCAAGTGAATTATTTTGACAGATGGCACTGGATCCTGACAGATGGCAGTGTAACTGAGCTAAATTCCAAATTTTGAAACCTAATCACACATATGACAAGCTAATAGTTCAAGATACAAATGTATCTTGAGGGAGGGAGATGCCAAGGGATTCGGCAATTCTAGGTAAATTAATGCAGAAGTTGCTGTTCTTTAAATGGAGAAACTGTTATTGGTTTTCACCAGCAACATAGTGGGCTTCACTTGGGCTTTTTATCCACCTGTCAGTTCTCATTTCTGCCATACTGTCACTTCGCAGAGGGTCCTGCAGCCCTGTACCCTGGTCCTGTCTGAGTGTTTCATGGATAGGCAGCTGATCTTGGCTGTACATACCATGTGATATTTCACACCCCTACATCTGTCTTTTTCTGAGCAGTGCCGTGGTGCTGAGTGGGTGTAAACTGAGAATAGAGTTGATTTGGCTGGCTTATATCATTGTTGTAAACCCTCCCTGGCAAAAATATTCCATGATATTTTGGTCAAGTGATCCCAGGCTTTGCAAGCACTGTGGATGTTGTTGTTGTTACCACATTTCTCCCACTGTCTCATAAAGCTGACCATGATTTTTGTAAAATTATATGCAGAGGAGAACTTGCTATTTATCAAGATGGTTTTGCATCTGATATTTTTTATACATTTCTAACTATATCTGCCAAGGACATTTAAAGAAGAATCCTAGGAATGTAATTTGTATAGAGGAATAATAAGCATAGGAATAGGCTGTCCAGGGTAGTGGTTGAGTCACCATCTCTGGACATATTTAAAAGATTGGTAGGTGTGGTGCTGAGGGAAGTGGTTTAGTGGTAATTTCGCAGTGATAGGATAATGGTTGGACTTAATGATCTTAAAGGTCTTTCTGAAGCTAAAAAATTCTATGATTTTAGCTACAGAGAAAGATTTTGTGTAGTAGTCTGTCAAACACTTCATATTTGAAATAGATGGAAGACACCATTTCTCTGCTCCTTGAAGTATAAGGCAGTTCTGCTAATTTTACTCTGCTGTATTTATCTGCATAGACTGATAGTTGACGGAAAATACGTTTTAATTTTTGCCCTGGGTATAATGCTCTTTTGTTCCCACACTGTCTTACCAAGAGCAGGGTTTGAACACTGGTCTTCATCAAAAAATAATATATAAAAACTTTTCTTTTTTTTTTTTTTTTGAATTTAGGTTAGTCGACTTTCATCTTTTTGATCTTTTTGGTCATTTTCTCACTCAGTGATGCATTAGGTAATTTGGACACAAGTGAGAGGCACAGCAATCAATTAAGCCTAAGATTACCTTTATGTATGTCATACTAAACGTGCCTAACTGGACTTCCTGAAAGTATCATTTATTTGTCCTTACTTCTTAACTTCCTTTATACTCCTTCAATGTACTCATTTCATATTGAGAATGGGATTTTTCCCTCTCCAAGCTCTCCCTCTCCAGGCATGGTTTTTCTTAATAACATCTCCCATTGTCTCAAAGACAGGCAGGATGTGAAATACATATTTTGGTAATTAATAGATGCTTTTTCTGTCAAATATTTAATAAAAATAAATGTATAAAGTCTGAGCAAATGCCACAGAGATTGTACTGTTTGTCTAATGGCTCACATCTGAGGTAACTAGCTATTGGGTGACCTTCAGAAAAGGAGGGCATATATTCTATAAAATACTTACATTTCAGAATACAATTACAAAGGTTGGCTGATTGCCTGACTCAGGGTAGAAACATGGACTCAGTAATGGCTGGGATAGCATTTAATCCAAAATGCTGTTTTATAAGTGTGTGGATGGGAACAGCACAGGCTAGGAGGCTGTTTGATCTTAGAATTATAAAATTGCCTAGGTTGGAAGAGATCTTTCAGATGATGAGGTCCAACCATCAACTTAACTCTGACAGGGACCATCACTAAACCTTATCTCTAAACACTATTTCTACCCTTATCATAAACATATCCAGGGATATTTTCTCAGTCACTACCCTGGGCACCCTTTTCAGGCACATGATAATCCTTACAGTATAAAAATTTTTCCTAATACCCAATCTAAACCTACGTTGTGTAGCTAACACAAATGAGCATTTTCAAATAATCTACCAATTCATGTCATCAAAAACTGATCTGATATGTTGAGGTGCTCAGCACTGAGATCTTTCCACTGATTTCACCATCCTGTCCCAGGAGACAAGCAACATCTTGCCAGATCCCCCTGCTGATTCTTTGGCTAGTTTGTGTCTACATCCTCCATCAGCCATCAGTTTTGATTCTTGGTAGAAGCTTTAGATTTCACTGCTATTGGACTGTTTTCCCCAAGTAAATCACACTTTTTGACGTCTAGCATTCTTAGTGCAGGTCTGTATCTCTCCCACTTGCTGATGTACATAAATTCCTCTGCTCAGAGTCTAGGGCAGATAATGGGTTTATTTGAATGAGGTGGCCAATGTCTGTGTTAAAGTTACCACCACATTGTCTCTTGCTTTGGTGTATCCATAAAAATGTGTACTTGTTCATCTGTAGACCATAAAGTTTAGTGGAGCATAACTTGACTGTATCTCTCCTGTGCATATACTTACAGAAGTACTGTAACAATTAAAAAGTCAATGACAAAAATCAAATGTTTGCCTTTGTTTTTTAATCCTTTATTTCAGAGCACTTTCCATCTTTTCCAGCTGTCTAGGACACCAACACCTTTTAAGAAGTTATGCAACATGTTAGAAATCTTTCTCTTACAGCTAATTAGTGTGATAACATTGGAGTCATCCACCCGAGCAGAGAAGGCAGAAGAAAGATGACTAAGCCTCCAATTCTCAAGTTTCCTGTCATTCTTTATTGTTGATATTACTGTTTCACTAGGCCCAGACTTGCAGTTAGGTGAAATGATTTTCGAGTAAAGAGAATTATTTGTTCTCAGTGAGCTGCACCTATGCATTCATATCACTCCAAACACATTAGGTATGCCTCTGAGCTTCAGGAATCTGGGGAATAAATGCTGTGTAGTTTCTCAGGCTCACTTCACTTGTTCACTGCACCATCTCCTTGATGGAGATTCCCACGAGTTCATAATGGAAATTCCTACAAGTGAACCACAATGTCATAGTAAGTAACAGCCCCGAGCTGTCTTTCTGTCTGTTTCCTTCAGCATGATACTCTGTACAAAAGAAAATACCAAAGATATTGCTCATTGTGATGAGAATTCTAACCACATTTGTACAAAAGAATGTTAGTAGAACTACATATTTCACATAAGTTAAAGCAAGAAGGAGGAAAAAAGACTATTTGATTGAATTTTGAAGGCAGAGAGAATTTTGTTCTGTGCTTTAGAAAGGGAGAAAATATGCTTGCTAATGCTTAGTAAATATCCAATAGTAATTGGAAATGTATTCTTTTTTCCAAGCTGCAGGGCTTTCAGGAAGAGCATCAGCATTCCTGTTCTCCACAGTGGCTGCTCTAAGTTAGTTTCTTAGACTTCCATCATTTATAGATCAGAGATTATTTTGTAGAGTTCAGATTATTTTGTATGATCACTCAGAGCTTCATTGGGGTTTGTGTGCTCACTAGTTTTTCTTGAAATATTAGGAGTGAAATAGTTTTCAAAAAAGCTGGAGGGAATTTCAGTACATCAGAGATCTGACATTTGAAATACTAAATATCTCCAGATTAAAACAGGAGTCAGAGGTGGGGAGAGACTAGTAGCTTAAGTTTTCATGGTATTTAGCAGCTGCTTTTTAAGAGTGAAATCAATAGAAACAACAGCTCTGAGCACTTCTGAAAATCAAGCAATAATGGACTTAATTAAGTCACCAAGTAAGTAAGTATCACAGCTAAGAGAACAGCTGAGCTTTTGTAACTGCCTGTTAGATTTTAAACATAAAACTTTCTTTTTTTAGTCAGCAATCAGAGATGAGCACTGATTACATTTATTTTAAAACATACGACTATGAAATTAAATTCGGTACAAGACTATGCAGTTTTTCCACAGGACAATCTGGAATTTAAGTCAGTTGGTTGGTTTATACAGTAGCAAAAGACAGAAAAGAAAAAATCATCAAGACAAGTGCAGCTGTATCTTCACATCCTATCCTTAGGGAACGAAGGGATTTTAGTAAAGTTCAGGAAAATTATAATGAAGGCACATGTGTCAAATGTAAATATTCAATACTTGATCTCCTAGGAAATATTCATGTTTCTGGATGTTATAGCAAGATTTTTTTTCTATGTTCTGAGAATCAGGATATGAATCTCCAGTGCTCTAGGTATTTTTAATGCTGCCATCAGCTAAGAGTCAGAATTATTTATTCTCTTGGCCCCCAAACTGCTGTAGCGCTGAATAGACCCAGCTGTGTCCCCTCAACCCTTTGCTGTCACTCAGTCCAAAAATATAGACAGATCTCAGCTGCAGAGAACTCAAAGTTTGAAGGCAAGTCTTAGCTCACCTATTGCTGTGCAATCAAGCACATTCTATAGTACAAAAAGTTATTTTTGTCAAGAGACAGCAGTATATTGAACCTGGTTCTTACTATGATCTGCAGAAGCTTCAACTGCTTATTCTTCCCAGTTTTGAAACTAAAGCTAGGATGTATAATTGTGGAGTTGACTCCTCAAATATGGTAGATGACTTGCAAGCACAGCATTACGTGGAGCTGAATCAGTGTTCAGTAACTCCAGAGTTATTCTCATCCTGTACAAGTTGATTGTTGTGTTAAATTGCAATCAAGAACTAATACTAAGCCTTATGAATTATTCCCTTGTGTATTGCACATGATGATATAAAATTTATTCACCTAATGATGCATTTTTTATGATAAATGTATTTCTGAATGTGACAAGGGTTTTCATGCTGAGATCCGAGTGTTGGTGTGCCAGATGAAATGTGACCTGATTACAACACTGTAAAGAACTGGCACAATTCACATGATCTATTCGTTGTCAGGACCTGAGGGAGAAGTTTTTAGCCCTTCCTAGTGTCCATGATTAACACTATCCATTGTAGGCAGCAGGTCAAAGAGGGTGATTCTATCCTTCTACTTCACTCTGGTGAGACCCCACATGGAGTTCTGTGTCCAGCTTTTGAATTCCCAACATAAGGACATGGACCTGTTGGAGTGAGTCCAGAGGAGTGCCACAAAAATGACTGGAAGGCTGGAGCACCTCTCCTATGAAGACAGGCTGAGAGAGTTGGGGTTGCTCTCTTTAGAAATGAAAAGGCCCTGGTTAGCCTTCCAGTACCTGAAAGGCGATACAGGAAAGATGGAGAGGAACTTATGAGGGAATGTAGCAATAAGATAAGGGCTAGCAGTTTTAAACTGGAAGAGGGAAAATAACATACAATATGTGAGATATCTGTACACATATGAAGACATAGGATATATGAAGATGAGTGGCAATGGCATCAAACTGAAACAGTGTAGATTTACATTAGCTATTGGGAAGAAATTTTTCACTATGAAGGTGAGACATTGGAACAGTTGTCCAGAGAAGGTGTGGATGCCTCTTCCCTAGATGTGTTCAAGGTCTTTAAGCAACTTGGTTTAGTGGAAGTAGCATTGGAATGATCTTTAAGATCAATCCAAACCTAAAATATTCCACTTGCTTCACCCCTGTGTCCCTATGGAGCAGGATAGATCAGATAGGTGGCCATATCTTGAGCCACAAGGTTTATGAATAATTAAAGCCGCTGGTCTTCAGTAACTGTTGTAGCAGCCTAGACACCTATCTCAGTATGTGAGATCTAAATATAATCTAAATATAGCTTTCACTTTGATCTTGGCCTACTATCTTAGTTCAGCTCCTAAATTTCTACATCAGAGCTAGAGATCTACAACTGTCCTTGCAACCATAGGTCAAGGTATTAGTCCACAGAAAAGCAAAGGTATTTTAGAGTGTTATTTGTCCAACCATTTTTGTCCCTTACTTTTTCATGACATGGCTCATATTGAGAAACACTAAGTTCTCTCCACTGCAGATAAAGGGAGTCTAATTTGACAGCACAGGCAAGGACATGTCCATTTATTAGCAACCACATTTGGTCAGAATAGCAACACAGATAATGTCAAAAGATCATATTGAAAGCCTAATGCATTTTCTAAATGTGAACAGCCATTAACATGATGGCAGGAGGATTAAAACTACTTTGACAATTATTTATTCACAAAGGAATCCTTTCTGAGCAGGAGAATCTGAATAATTCAAATCTGCATGGAATTACAAGGCCTGTGAATACACAAAGTTGTGTGAGTCCTTAAACCACATCCTTATCTAAGACTAAGTCAAGGACAGAGGATACACCCAATGACTCTATTCACAGCTGTGCAATACTAAGAACAAACAGAGTCTGGGAAGCAGATCAATACAAATACGTGTACCAATATTAATAAGAGGCAACTATAAACTGGATTTTAATTGCCTTTTCCTCTATTTATTTTTGAAAGATCTTTATTATGTATATTTTATCTGTGCTATGTGGAACTTAGTCTTGCTACTTCCAGAGAGCAATGATTTGTGACTCAATCCCTGTTGACAGAGAAGATGAGGGTTAAGATAGAACTTTAATTGTGAATTGGAGAGGTTGATGATGGACAGTGTGAGCTTAAGGTATCCACAGGAAGGCACTGTGGATGTATGTTTACTTCAGCTTGCAATACTGTCTCCTTTCATTGTATCCTCCATCATTAATGGGCAAGAGAAGCAAACAGATTTCTCATCTGTATATCAGGATAGTTATTACACTGCTTTGATTTAGTTTCCCACAATAACCTTTATTTTATTAGATGCTTCAAATAGGATAACACTATCTTTAAATAGGATAGTAGTCCCTTGTTAAACTGCAATTGAATGAACCAAAATGTTTTCAGGAATATTTAAATAAGAACAGTAAACTGTGCCCAGATTGGCAATGTAAAATAGAGTAAACCATGAACTCTCCTTCTGAAAATACACTTCCAGTCTCTGAAAGGCAAGCTTTTAAAGAGTGAGACCACTTTATGAAGTACATGACTTCACATTATCTCTTTAGTATTATCAGGCTTGTATTATTTTACTGTGCTTTCCACCACTGAAAGTGAAAGCTAAATACTAATTTTATTTCTGCTTTTCTAATTAATTATCTTTGGTATCACTTACCACCTCTTTCTGTCCATCTGTTGAGGACTGGATTTGAGAAACTGCCATAACAATATTGATACTTTTTGTTCCTTAAATTAAAATAGAAATTAAAGACATTGCTTTAATTTCTTTAAAGACATTAGCCTTTTTTTTTTTCACAGGAGTGGACGTAGAATTTGGGAATTTGAGATTCCTGATTTTGGTACATGCACTGGGAGGCAAATGAACAGGCATTTGTGTATGATTCATAACTGTAACTGCATCTTACTTTTATTGGTGAATAAATAAGAATTATGTATGTCCAGTGAAAACTTAACTGATGTTTAGGCCTGTGAGAGAAGGGGTAAAAATTTTTGTCATAATTAAATATTCTTTTTTGTCTGTGTTGTTTTTGGTTTTTTTACCTCTAGAATCTACATTCCAGAAAAACTGAAGAGCTGCAATCTGTTAGAACGTGGATTGAAACACTCCTTTCCTACATCTTTTAGCAACAACTCTCATGTAATATTCCAATCTGCCAGACCCACCAACAGCAATGATCCTGCTGTAATCCAGCAGACACCATAACACATTATACTTGCCAAGGCATCTTCAGAGCCAATGCAATTAATACACATACAATAAAACCAGCAAAACCCAAGGTTCATACACTTTTACCCCAGAATTTGATATACATCATGTAGAGCACAAAATGTCCTCCTGGAAATTGTGTGGGTGACATTTAACAATCACTATACATCAGAAAGAACTCATGCAGAGAACTGGTAAAGGACAAAAACGTGCAGTTATCAAAGGCAAAGCATTTTCCACAAAATTACCACTTCACTTCCTAATGCAATGGAAACTTAAAAAATAAATTCTGAACTCAAGCCCAGAAATGGAATTCATATCCACTAGATTATAAGAATTACGATGTCAGCAGAAACATCAGCTACAGAGTTCATTACATCCTATTTTCTGCCCCCTTTTGTCTTTTGCAGTCAGTGATGATGTTTTTTTCTCACTGTTCCTGTTCTCTCTTTCCAACACCCCAGAGCTATTTTATGTAACCAATTAACATAATGAGGCTGGACTAACAGCAATTTTGTTCTGTCTATCTTGGATTTTGTTGCTTATCACGGTGGACAGAGGCCATTTATTTTTTCCAGCTAACTCACCTGGGGTTCAAAAAACATCATTCTTCTTCTTAAAACTGTATTTCTGAAAAAACATTTTCAACATTGTGACAATGTACTCCGCTTCTTGCCACTTAAATAAAGAGAATTACTTTCTTTCCAACCAGTAATCAGTGTAGTCACTGCTGAAGGCAAAAATCTAACCTTATTTCCAGCTGTGCCTTCAATGTGATTTGAGGGAATGAGACCTTTTGGGAAAGAATTTGTTCCATAGAACTAAGGAAAATTATCTATAGGTGCTGAACAGAAATATTCTCCTACAGAAGATGATTGTCACTGGGGAGAGGCCATGGTGAAGCATAATATTTTGGGTTACGCTGAAAGTACGTTTGTCTGCTTTGGTCTGGAGATTTCCTAGGCTGATGTCTACAGAGGAGTGCTAGAGCCACAGTTATAGGTTTAGCAAGGAGCAGTGTATTCAAGTGGTTAGCTGAGACTTGCACGGAATGGCAAGTAGTCTCTATTTCATTATATTGTAACTCAGAGCATCTGAGTTCAGGTCTCTATTCTGCCTCCTCTGTGATACACTCAGGATGGTATTAATTTATGACCAAGAATTCTAAGAAGGAAAATTTATCTTCTCACTTTTACTGACATTTCATTTTTCTAATGAAGCAGTGTTTCAAAAGGAAGTTATCCAGTGGTACTATGTGGCTTGCATCCAATTTTTTCAAGACCTAGTTCTGTACAGCAGATTGTCCATGGCTGTACTGTCTAGGGACTTTCTGGCATCTCTTTGGAGCCTTTAAGTCTTAAAAGCTTTTTATTTTCATGTTTGTTTGTAGTGCTGTTTTTCTGTTTGAAATCTAAGCACCTAATTTACGGCAGTAAAACATTTACAAAACGCAGCAGGCAAAAGTGTTGCATCAGCTGAGGTCACACACCATCAGGGAATACAGAGATATTGGAGAGAATAAAACCTGCTGAGACTCTTGAGTGGTCTCATCCATTTTGTCTGGAACAAATTTCTTCAATGAGATGTAGCTTGTGCAAAATTTTCTGGACTTCACATTTGGATTAACTGAGAATATTCATCACAGAAGGGAATTCAGGGGAGAACAAACAGGCATGTTGTATGGAGGATCAGTGGAGTGATCCATAGAGCAAAAGATGAAGTGTCATCTCCTTACACCAAGTTTAAGGAACTTAAAATTATAGCAAAATGACCTACCACAGCTCATTGACAATCTAAAGGGCACAGACATACATTTAAGGGGGTTTAATTTGTTTGAGCTCTGCACAACACAGTGCTAAATCATAGAGTTCAGTATACCAGTAAATTAAATTTTTTTGGGAGTATTTCCTGTTTCTGAGGCCAAATGGCAGGTCATGGAAATGGAAAGGGAAATTCCTCTTGTTAAACACTCATGCTCTCCAAAACAGGTACCCAAACCAGCTACTGGGAAGAGTTCCCTGGCCTGTGTTCATGTCAAGATTGGTACTGATTCTGTCTCTGAGAAAATCTTAGGTGGCATGGGAACAAACATAAGTGTTTAATAAATGAAATAATTGAATTCCTGTACCTGAAAAAATCCTTTGCACTCTTTAACTTACCAGTGTGAAAGTAATCTAGATTTTAAAACATAGATGCAGGTAAAGCACCCACAGAATTCCACAGAAATCTCTCTGAAATGGATAAGTCCAGGACATAGATTCAAAAAAGGAACTTGATTTTCTGCCTGAACTGAGCCTGCCATTAACCATTAATCCTGTAGAATTAACAAAATCACTCAGAGATCTGCTGTGATCTTTTTATCAGGTTTCTTTTCTATACAAGTCAAATTGTGGAGAGGTGACAGCAGGTGCTTGGGTCTTTGCCTGACCTGGAGTTAGGATGTAGTTGGTTGTAGTTTGTCCAGTCCGAATTGTTTCCATTCACACAGTTTATGTTTAGTAAGTGATGTAAAAGTTGAGCAGGAAAAATTCTGTGATCTGGCTAATTCAGAATCATTGAAAATCATAGAGTTCAAAAATATCATAATCCTTTAGTTGTCCAAGGGACATCTGGAGTTAACAGCACTTTATACTTTCAAGTGTACATGAAGAGCTTGTAGTGCTATAACTTAGCACTTTATTTACCTTTTAAGAAGAAAAAAGTCAGAACCTGAGAAATTCAACACTACGTTTTATCAGTAAGGTCTCAATAATTTGGGCTCATTTTCTGGCTAATGTAGAGATGGGAAAAACAGCATTAAAAATTCACAGTATTCTGACTGTCACCCAGCCAAATCAGAGAGCACTAAATTCCAGATGCTTCTGAACTCTAATGACACACTTTAAGCCTTTGATCATTGCTTTGATTCAAAGGACATTAGGTGGTTGCTTTTCCATGCAAACGCTCTGTATCTCTAAGCTTTCAGATTGGAAAGAAATCTGAGTGGGAGGAAGAAATTTTCAGCAAAAAAAGTTCCTATGGCCCTTGTTGCTTGGCAACCCCTGCCTTTGCCTCTGTGTTAAGAAAAATAGCATCCTTTGGAGTTTCTTCATGCCTGGCTTGAAGTAAAAACAAAGGGAAATAATGCACTTTGCTGGCCAGATTTCATGTCAAATACATGATTGCAGAGGGCTAGGAGTAGTTGCAGAGACACTGCTTTTCCATGCCTGAGAATTCATGATCTTTCGGATTGGCTAAAGGAAGGGATATTTACAGAGTCCTTAAAATGATGCAAAGTGGGAGAAGATGCCTCATGGTGAGAGGCTAAAAGAGTTTAGCTCTTTTCATACTTTAAACTGAAGATGGAAGAGTGACTGCACTATAGTAGATAAGTAAAGGAATGAAGGGAAATACATGAAAGGTCTTTTCTGCCAAATGCCAAATGAAATTCAGTTCAATATATATGGTCAAATTAAGGCACGCATTTTTAACAATGACAATAAGTTACCACAAAGCAAACTGGCCAAGGAGTTTTGTACCCTTTATCACTTGAAGTCTTCAGATTGAGATGGATGCTATTTGGAAAATACACCTTAACCAAACATATTAAATATAAGGGTAACAAACTGAAATGAATTGTTAGAAGTTGCTCAAGAGGTCAATAAGTTTTTACTGTACATTCATTTTGAGGGTGACAAAAACAGTTGGAATTTTCCCTTAGTTAAAATGTGCATGGACACTTTATAACACTTGGTGCAGCCTGATGCAGAGGCTACATTTCTGAAGTTTGAGGAATGACACACTCATATTGGCTTATAAAATGCAGTAGAACTTTAGACTTACACAGGTAATAAAGTGATCATTGGCACAGTCTGAAGAAATTTCTACGATAATTTCAGTTGCATGAGAAAGTGAAAAAAAAGCTCAGTAACGTTTATCCCCATTCTGCTCTCCTTAAACAAACTTGTTATTACGTGTGCAAGGACACCCAAAGGTATGAGGTACAGTACAGACAGAAGGGGAAGAAACTCCATCTAAAATGAATTCCTCAGCTTCTGCACCAAATGTTATTTCCTGATTTAAGAGTGTAATTTTTTTCAGTTCTGATGGTTGTCAAAGGAGAGGAGCTGTGCTCTTAAAAAGAATGTCCAAGCTGTGCTCCCTTGCAGTTCTGTAAGTACATTTGAAAGCTCTTGTAGACAACCACTTGATCTTGTCTAGGTCATAAAACATGGGAAGAATTTCCTTATCCATAAGAAGACTGAAGCTGCAGAAGCTGTTCAGTTTGCTGGTGTTTGTGGCTAGTGGCCATTATGTTATTCTAACCACAATGAGCAGAAGCTGAAGCTACAGTGCATTTTAAAACAAGATGGTACCATTTAAAATCAAAAGCTTGTGGAAAAACACATGTATATGAAACCAGATGCTCATGTAACTTCCACAATCTGCATATTATCCCTGTTTCAGTTTAGCTAAGCTCACCCACCAGCCCTTATAGTGGAACAGGGGAGAGAATCAGGAGCATAAAAGTACAAAAACTCATGGGCTGAGATAAAATATTATGGGCTGAGGTAAAGCAAAAGCTGCACAAGAAGCAAAGTAAAATAAAGAAATAATTCACTACCTTCTGCTTGAAGGCAGGTGTTCAAACATTTCCAGGAAAGCAGAAGTCCATCATGAGCAATAGTTACCTGGAACAACAAATACCATAACTCCAGCCACCCTTTCTCTGTCTTCCTCAGAGCTTTTATTACTGACTATGATATCATATGGTATGGACTACCTCTTTGCTCAGTTTCTCAGCTGTGTACTGTCCCAACTTCTTGAGCACTCCCAGCCTGTTCTCTGGCAGGATGAGGAGCAGAGGCTGTTTAGTAATAACTGAAATACTCCTGTGTTATCAACACTGTTTTAATCACAAATCCATCACATGTCACTATACATGAGGAAGAAACATGAACTCTGTCTTTCCCAAAATCAGTACACATATACACTTCTCAGTTTGAGCACACAAACTGTAGCTTCAATTTTTAAAATGTCATATTATGTCCATTAACTTATACTAATGAGGTATATTTGAGAAAATTAGATGAGAAGAAAGACTTCATTTAATAAAGCTGTAGTTTTAAAAAGGAGAAAAAAAGTTGATTCAACTGATGCATAATGACCTGAGAGCAACATTTTTGACAGAAGAGTTAGGGACTTTAAATAAGCAGCCTGGCTAATGCCCACATCATAATTATTTCCATCCATTTGTTCCATCATAGGAGTAAGGGTCAGGTCGCCTGAAAATTAGTTCTAAGTCACAAATAATCCTCCTGAACTCAGATACAAAATATTATTGTCAATTTGGACACCTAAATTAGGCTGTACAAATTTCACCTTATGTCTTACTTAGAGAAAACAGGAAAATGTACTTGGAAAATAAGCCAATCATACACTTTACAAAATTTACAACAATAAAAGCATCCTGTCTATTATAGATTGTTACTTGGTTTCAAGGTTATTGCTCAAACTCAGTTTCATTGTTTTAAGTAAATCATGTCTTTTATTTAGCTTGTTTCAAATCTAAATTAGATTTATCATGAAATGCAGCTGGCATTCACAGTAAGATACTTACCAAAACGTTTCAAAATATCAAAACAGTTCACAAATGCTGCATATTTGAATGCTCTGCAAGTTTACTTTTATCAATAAAGTGTCAGGTCATGAAAATTTGTTTCAGATCATGAGTGTTTTCTGTCTGGTTAAAGGCAACAGGAGGGGCGTGTGGCCATATTTGATCATGATCAGACAAGAAGAGAGAAGGAAAAAATGGTGGAAATGATGGCAGCCCATCTGTCTGATCATAATAATTTTGTATCTCTAGTTATGACTGAAAAACACATTAGTCCTACTACACCTGGGATGAATCAGTTTTGGCAACTGAAATAATCTTAGATGAAAACCAGTGCAGCAATCACAGTGGAAAGACAGGATTAGTGTTCCTATTGGAAGTGGAGTAGAGCATGAGTAATCCATAGCCATAGGAGCACCTTAAATTTTTTTATGTATTATGTGATTCAGAATACTCCATTGCAACATATAAAGCAGAACAGCTTTTATATGGTGGCAAAGAGAGTTTTCCCTGGTGATTTAAGTAACACTCTTAATAACATGTTGTTTTAGAAAATGTCAATTCTTCTTCACCTTATGTGGGTTTGGTTGATTGGTACTCACTGAGACAACCTGTGGTGTGGTGAGGGGGATTCCCTGCCTTCTTCATGGCTCATGGTAGGGTGGGCTCTTCAGCAACCTGAGAATTTGGTAGTCACAGTCAGCAGGAAACATTATTACCAGTCTGCTGGTGCTGCAGCATGACTTAGCAGACTGGTGACTGGAGTCTGAGAAAATCAATTTTGGACTTCGTTATACACAGAGACTCTTAGTTAGGACATGGGCATTTAACGTCTTAATGGATTCAGCTCTAGGAGAATTTTTCATTATAATAATGCTTGCAATAGTCCTTAACTGCTCTCATTTTTCCTGCTGTATTATTTGAGTAGTGGAGAGGGAAGCAAGATGATTGCAAATTATAACAGTGATAGCACCACCAGGCATTTCTGATTCCGAATTATTTTTGGAACACGAGAAAAAATTATGATAAACAAATTTAGAAATGAGAGACAAGAATAACAATACATTTTGAAGAGAGATGTGGTTTAGGATATGTGGTTGAGAAGATATGTTAAGGTTATATAATGATTGTCATTAACAGCTCTCTTCAGGAACAAAGTCAAAGAGAAAAAGAAGTTAAAGGACCAAACACCACTGTGCATGTCTGTGACATATACACCTAATATTTTAGTGTGAGCTATGTGTGGAAATAATGTTACTAGTTCCATTTCTCCTCTCAGTCTGAATTCTCAGTTCATCAAGACATGTAAAATCAAGTATTTTTTCAGCAGCCTAGTTCAGGAGGGGCACCTGGGGTGCATAAAACAGGGCCAGCTACATCAGATTGCTCAGAGCCTTGTCTGGTCAAGCTTTTACAGTCTCCAAGAATATCTTTCTGTGCAAACTGTTCTAATATTTGACCATCTGCATGATAAAACAAATGCACACTCCCACCCTAGTTTCTCATGATCACACTTGCTTCTGTTGTCTCTGAGAGCTTTCCTCTGCATCTCTGAGGATAGTTTTGTCCATTTTCTCCATGTCGTCCCATCAAGTAATTGAAATTGCAGCAGAGGAGATTTAGATGGAATATTAAGGAAACTTCTTCACCGAAAGGGTTGTTAAGAAATGGAACAAGCTGCCCAGGGGAATGGTTGGTTCATCGTCCCCAGAAGTATTTCATAGACATGGTTCTGAGGGACATGGTTTGGTGGTGGACTTGGTAGTATTGGGTTAACAGTTGGACTTGGTCATTGTGAGGGTCTTCTTCAACCTAAATTATTCTATGAAATATATGTCCTAATTTTGCAATATTTTCCAAATCTTTAGTTGCATGAAAGCTCGCTAATCTAAGTGGTTAGTTTGACTGCACATCTAATACTTAGTCAAACTGCATGTTCATCTGAGGCAGTACTGACAAAGTTGTTAGTGACAACGTTTAGAAGCAGCCTCTTCCTTACAGAAGAAATAAAACAGGGAAATTCGATCTGTGCTCTGTCTCAATCTCCTTGTCATTGGAGGTTGGGAAGGGCACTCCCCACCTTGATCCTTCTCCATTTAAGGACCCTGGTATTAGCTCAGTAGGTGATAACATCACTAATATAAAGAAATACTGCATTAAATTTAATTTGCCTCTTCCACAAAATCTGAGGCAGATTAATTTGGTCTGGGTGGAAAACTCAGCTCTTCACCTGCTAGAGGGAATATAAACATTGTTTAATTGACTGCAATACCTTAAGCACAGGGAGTGTGCATGAAACACCACCAACATCTGCAAGTGCTCAGTGGCTGACGTTTGCAGCCTCAATATTCATGCTGCCATTTGGCCTTAGTCTGCAAGAAAATTATTTCAGCTTTATTTGCATTTTAACAAATCCATTCATAGGGCTTAATTGGCTTTTACAAACCTAGAAAGTAGTCTCTGAAGTTCACAAATCCAGAAGATTTGCCCACCTTTAGTGCAGCTCTGAATAATCAGGACATAGCAGATCCGCTTTGTTTTGCAAAAGAAGCAGCTGTACTGGCTGTTCTTAGGATTGCTTTTCAAGTATTTGCTTTTGATCTAAATGTTCTCCAATTCATGTCAATTAATGTCAAAATGACTGCTTTCTATTTTCCCACCATTTCTTAAAGCCTTTCAGGATAATGGTCAGTGGACTGTGATATCTTGCCTGCACACATCTGCCCAGCCTTGCACACATTTTGGATGTAGGCAGAATTCCAATATTAAAGATACTTTTCTAGTTCCTGAGGCAACAGAAAAGCAAATAAATTCCCAGTATTTTTATAACACTTGTATGAAAGCTGTGACAGGATGAAAGCAATGTTCGTTTTTTGTGAGGAAATCAAACAACAGCTTTAAAGTCCATGGTCAATAAAATTACACTCTGAAAAAATCCTTTTCCTGAGTCACAAACAGCACAAGATAGTACACACACACACAAAGACAAAAAATCCAGTTTTAGACAACATCTTGAAGATAAATAGCATAGAAATTCTTGCCTGAATTTATTGGTAGTATGTACCTTTAACAAAAAACAAATTTTTTCCTCTTCATTTGCCTGGATTTGCTAATAAACCAAAGTGATGAATCTGACTCGAGCTGATCACAGAGCAGGCAATGACTTTCTGTCACAAGCCACAGACAATCATCTTTTGCTCTGCCACTTTTATTATTTTGATAATTGATTCATTTTCCCAGAAAAAGAGCACCTTTGGTCTGGAACTAGAAATTCTTGGAAGATGCAGAGAAGGACTTTTTAAACTTCATTTCCTGTTGCAGAAAGTTTTTCATTTGTTGCGTTTTTCTGAAGAAAAAGTCATTATACATCTAGCAGTACAAGGAGAGGAAATAAAATCTTATGTTTTGCAGACTCAAAAACAACCCTTTGATATAAATAGCTGAAATCAGTCCTAGCACCATACCATTACAGAAACTGATGAAAAACTGAAAAGAATACCTGCTTTCTCACAGAATCTCCAACTCATTTGTGGAACTCATTACGATGCAATATTACTGAAGCTAAAGGCCAGGTCAGAATAAGGAGGTGTGAAAAATAGCTTTTCCTTTTTCAGGATTACAAGGTTATTTACAATTATAGTAATGGACATTAACAAAAAGATCATGCAGGGACTTTTTAAAGGAAGTTATGAGAAGGGCAGGCCTACACTTTGCTTTCTGAAGGAAAGAGGCAGCGCTGGAATAAATATGTGGATGCTACCAGAGGAACTTCTTTAAATTTTCAGAGCCCATGGACCCTGCTGTGTGTTCTCCACTGATGGTTGGTTACAGGATTTATTGCCAGAGTTGACCACAGCCTCTGTTAAGCAGAGTATATTGAACTATCAGCAGAACTGCTCTAATTGGACTAGATGATCTGAAAGGTCCATTGCAACCAAGGCAATTCTAAGATTCTATAATAATTCTTGTATCTCTGTGGCATATATAGGAGAATGTAAAAGAAGTGATGAGCAAAATTTACATCATTTTCCAGTTGAGGGGGGGAAGGAGTTTACTGGGATTCTTTGTCACCAGCTTGAAAACAGAAGAAAGCTCTTCACTTAATCTTCCCAAACTCTATAAAATGGCATATTAAATGCCATTTTGCAGTTTTGGCACCAGAACAGGCAGGATTTGGAGTAACACATTCAGCCCCATGGATAGAAAAAGGACACAACATTTGGCTTGTTAATTCTGTGGCTAGCTTTTGCTGCATAAATCTTTTCAGAATCGGGAAGACTTCGGGCAGATGTGAATATTGTGAGAAAAAAGTGAATTATAAGAATTCCCTTACCTATTATAAATATTCTAGGCCTAGTTTCCTAAAATTATGCCTCAGAAGTGCTCTTCCTGTTCTTACACTGCTTAAATTACAGTAATTTTTGGGGCTGTAAAAAGCTGATGGATTGAATATAGTGATTTCTCAAACCCTCAATTCTAATTAAAATTCTGCAGTCTGACAACATAAAATATGAGTCAAACTAATAATCCAAGGTCATTTTTGTGTTGCATAAAGTAACTTATTTGAAGTGTCATGCTGATTAGGAATATGTAATGGGGAACACATGCTCTTTCCCTATGTTTACAGTTGTGTGACTTATTAGCGTGAAGGACAACTTTCTGCCTTTGTCATACAGACCTTGTCAAAGAGAAGTGTGTTCATTTTGAAGTCTGAGCAGGAGCCTCAACAAGACAGAAAAATCCTCATCATGGGGAATTCATAAAAAATGAACCTATTCTTTATTTATGAATAATGTGAAGTATTTGTAACATTAATAAAACATATTGCTTACTGTAAGGCAAATGTTTAACGAGCAGTGCCTTGAAATCTCCAGAGAAGGGGGGCAAAAAGAGGGATGTACAGAAATGTCTGTTCTGTCAGTTCCCATTTTCTGCTTGTTCCCCTTCCAGGGACTGGTGTGCAGTATTGTCAGTGGTTTGACTTTAATGAGACATAAAGTGGTTGTACATGTGAAACTCCAGTGGGTTATTTATAAATAAATGTGTGCTAGAACAACAGCAGGGCTCTAGTAATGAAGGTTGAGCAGTGGAAAATGATGTCCAGATCTGCCAAAGAGATGTTAAATCCTTTTTTGACAAAATGCTTTATCATGCACGATGCTTTTACCCCTGAATCAGCATTAATCCTGGTAGGTTGTGCCAAAATGTAAATCCATTGTGATAAAATATGTACAGCTATTTTCATGTAGCAATAGCAAATCTTTCTGAAATGTAGCTCACTTTCCCATTTTCCAGAAACTCTGAAAACTGTCGACTTCAAATGAAATTTTCTAACCCTATTCTCATTGCATTCATCGTCATTTTGGACAGACAAATTTCAGGATATCTGCCTTGGAGTCTTATTGTTTTATCTTCATTTAACAACTTCTCTAAGATCAAGTTCTCTTTTAAAACTTAAGTGGATTTTTTAAAACTAAAGTTTCAAATCTGTGATTATTTTAGCTTTACACCTTCCTGTCTGTGCTAGTACTTGCCCTCGAGATTGCAATCAAGGCAGCAGGAGATGCTACACCAGGAAAAAAAGAGAAGTGTGTTCTTCTCTCAGGCTGTCAATAACTCCTTGTAAATCAATAGTGTAGACAAGGCAGGTTGAAGGTACCAAATGTGGTAGCAGTTTGAGCAGGCTCCACGCTTGTTTATAATAAAGAGGCTTGACATGTCCTGTTATTTTTTTTCCCCCCTATGTAATGTGTTTTCCAGTTCAAGGGGGATAATTAGCAGGCATTTTTATTTCTAGATTTCTTGTATTTTCTTTCTTGTGCTCCCTTGGCTCAAAAAGTTTGCTGGATGTTAAGATAAAGACATTTTATTGTGTCAAGAATGATCTTGTTTGATAATCTTATTTAAAGAAATGAACTTCCCTCTCTTGTACTAAAGAATAAAAGTGTTTTTGATGCTGTCATAGTTTTTCCTGCCTAACTCAACCACTTCCACTTTGTCTCAGCTTTGATAAAAAGTTCCTGATTTTGTACATGAGTAAACAACCCTTAGAGGCCACTGCAGCTATTATTTATAATTTCCAGTAGGTTTTTGGATGTTTACATCTCTGAATCCATTGCAGGTCTCAAACTTTGCACTTCCCTCTTATGCAGGCAATGCTTGCACCAAGTTAGAGGTGAAGGTATTGGTATCTGGGTTGCAACAAATGGTGTTTCTCATCTCTAGCATTTGGTAGTGGGAGGGAGCCAGCAGTAGGGATTTCACAGCTCTCTGGAGTCCTGGGAAATTGTTATGCCCAGAGTTGCCTGTGCTTTCCCACCAACTCTGTTTGCACATTCCAGCTGGAACTCCATTTCCCTGTGAATGCTTGTCAAGGAAATATTTCAAATAACACTGTGTTTGAGATCCAGCTACTCTTTCCAGAAGAAAAGAAGCCCACAGATTCCTTTTACTTTGCTGTCCCACTTTTCTCTTCTTGGCTGACAGTCAATGGCCTCATGTGTTTCATTTTGCACTTAGAAAACAACATGCATTTTTTTATTCTAATGCTGCTCCTCAGAGTGCTGCAAGGAAAAGAACATGAAAATATGGAGCCACATTGTAAAACACATCATCTGGCAATATCTTCAATCAATATCTTCCCATGGGAAGTATCAAAGGAGGCTTGCAGTGCTGAGGGATTTCCACACCAGCTGCTGACATGGTGAGCAGGAAACATCACCTCTGTCTTGAGTTCCTTATGCAAGTCGTTGTGCATCAGGAAACAGAACTGATTTTAAGTCCTTAGGGTATTGTCTGCCAAAAGACAGAAAAACATATTTATTTGTTCCATTATCTGAGAGGCAGAAGGTCTCTGCAAATTAATACCTTTAAGGATGGATTTCCTAAATCATCAGCCTTTTTGGTATTTGTACACACTTGGAAGACATTTGTGCTTAGCTCTTAGCACATGGTACGTTTCTTAAATTCCCAGAGCATTTGCATGCCCTTTATAAATAGTCTGAACAGGAAAACTAGACTGAAAGATTTTAGGTAAATTATTCAGATGATGATGATTAAAAATAATTGCAGTTCCATTAATATGGTTCTGTAAAAATAACAAATGGAAAGTTCCGGGATGAAGTATGAAAAGAGATATTTGAAAGGTTCAGACAAAGTAATTACATTTCATTTATTTTGTATTACCAAAACTTGTTCATGTTTTAATACTCTATTCTGCTAAGGAAAAAACTTGAGTGTCAGTTTGCTATAGCCAACTTTGCCACAATTCAGAAATTCACAAGTTTAATTATTGACAGATTTTACACTTAATTATTACATAGTCACAAAATGTTTCTACTTAGCTGTTTTACCTTGCGTATTGATGAAATGTGTGAAATCTATCCTTTATGGAGCTACAAATAGAATACAATTTTGTTTTTCAGGGGCAACAAAATTTCTATGTGAAAATTTGTTATTCTGTTCATCTGAGTACTCCTAACTTCCTTAGTACTCTGAAAACCTTAAAAAAGTTCTAAGACTCAAACTCTGTAAGTTCTTAAGTCCTTTTTATATCTAAAATGATTGCTACAAAGCTGTATAGGATATCAGGCTCTCTAATGTAACATCAGTCCACACATTGCTGGCAGGGTTGGTGCTACACTTGTGCATCTGCTTGGGTCAGGAAGAGATATTACTATGTCATTGCATCCTAACTCTAACAGACATGTCTCATTCTGTCTTGTCATGGCTCATGCAGTGCCACACTGGGCACTCATTGTACCCACCAAGTCTTTCATCATTTTCGGTTTTGTTCCTGCTGTATATTGGTGGGAAGGAATGAGAATATACACAGGAAATTTGGGAAAAAAACCCTGGCTCTGCACTAGTTGGCAGTTCTCTAGAGTATCCTGAGACACTTAAGTGTTCAGGTATTCAAGAAGTGCTCTAGCAGTCAGGAATAATCTTTGGCTGGTGCATTGTTAATA
The DNA here is from genome assembly GCA_013400935.1 of Turnix velox. Lineage (NCBI taxonomy): Eukaryota > Metazoa > Chordata > Aves > Charadriiformes > Turnicidae > Turnix > Turnix velox. Next base: position 60,103 of record VZTY01014828.1, read on the forward strand.
GAATTCTCAAATTAAATATTTGCAGTATTGATTTCTTCAGACTGACATCGACACCTATTAGTTATACAATCACAAAATGACTTCACACTCTTCCAATCATCTGTCTGCTTAGTCACATTTATCAGAAATAACCCAGAAGCACAGAATAGACAAGTATGTTCCCATTTGGATCTTCCAGCTCTAGCAAATATTCTGCTCCACTCTGCCATTTTTCTCCAAAAAAGAGAAGCTGTCACAAAATATGAGGTACCCATCTCATATCCAGTTTATGGTAGATTTGAACAGCAATTGAGATGCACAGAGAGAAGGAGGTTTTCCACATGATTCAGAGAACTTCAGGTTAGAAGTGATGTCAACAAGCAAATAAGTAGCCATGATTTTATGAAAGCATCTTACAATGTTTCAGAAACCAAAGGAGAGAGAGCAAGAGATGATGGAGAAAATGCTAATAAAACTACTTTTTTTGCTTTTGCTTCCCTGTAACCTGCCACAAAAGTGAAACACACTACTAGTATAGAAACCAGCTGGACACAATGTCTCAAAGGTGACACTCAAGGGCACTTCCTAGTTTCTTTTTTACTATGATTGCTTTGAGCTCATTTTGTGTTCATCACATAAATTTTCTTCTGTCACTTTTTTTTTTGTCATATTTCCTCTTAAATTTTCCCCTGATGTTCACTTCTCTTGCTTGATTCCTCATTTCCTCTCTCCATATCCACAAGATAAAACTGAAGTGTCTTTTCTTTCAGCATCTGCCTCACTCTTCAGGCCAACAGTATTCATGGGCAGCTAGACTTCCTTTTGAAGTTGAACATTAACTTTCAAAGTCGTATTGGGAACCAATTTTAATGCTCTTTTACTGAACTTCTTAATTCAAAGCTAAAATTTAAGCAGGCCAGCTCTCTTAGAAGCCAATGCCACAGGCAGGAGGAAGGGCAAATGTGATCTAAGTTGCTTTCCAAGAGACTGAACATCAAAGAACCATCACTATCCATTCCCTGAGCTATGCAGAAGGATAGATTTCTTGTGCAGATTTATTCTTTTTTTAAAAATCTTGCTCTCAGCACAAAGGTTTTCAAGTGAGATTAATTTTTTCAGTATCCCAAGTTGCAAGGCACTGTGCTGACCAGTCAGAGGGCACTCAATAAGAGTAAAGATTTTTGTTATTTTTTTCATGATTTTGAAAGTGAAAAATAGATGTATTTCACTTTTAGCATTATTTATCACTATTCATCTATTTATTTTCAATATTTAATCTTCTGAGGAGGGTGGAGGGGAGAAAGATTAGAAGAGCTTTCCTTCCTTACTTCCTTCCTTGCTAACTCAAGCCTCTTCCTACATGAAGATTTGCTCCTGTCAGTTATTCAGACAATCCTTTTGTAATATATGGATTCACTCACTTAAAATTTATCTACTGGAATTCATCCTCTCTTCATTAGAACTAATTTTCTATTGGACAGACACTTAGATTTAGTGATAATGCTATTTTGGTTGGAGGTGTAATTTACTTACTGAAATAAAAGTCATGCATAAAAATATCAATGAATAGGATCAAGCTACACTAGGATAAGCACTTTATTCCATGCTTCGAAATTTGTGCCACTTTAAATAGATGTGGGTTTGCACAACCATAACTCTCCACTTCAAAGAAATACTAGATGAATTATAATATATGGTATCTCAAATCTTTCCATTAAATTAATATTATAATCTGAACAGCACAGTTGGTGTTGTAAAGCCTTGCTTACAATATCTTCTGATTCAGTAGGACTAATGTTAGTCTCTCAGCAGCAAGCAGATACTTGGAATATTTGAATCTCTGATGATAGTCTGCAGTACCTGTTAAGGAAAAATTCTTGCTTTACTTATTAATTTTTTTTAAATTATGGTTCTGAAAAATCTTAAGCCTTATGCATACCCAAGAAACCCTTGTCAGGAAAAATGAGAAAAGAGATAGTCCTAGGCTTGACAGGAGTGCACAGGAGATGAATTCATGATGCTAATATTTCTTTTGATATTCAGATTATTTGGGTGATCTGTTTTCACAGAAGAATGAAATATGTCCTTGTAGTTTGGTCCATAAATAAACGACACACACTTTTATCCAATATCTGCAGTCTTAAAAGAAAAACAGTCATCAAAGACAAAGGACATCAAGGATAGTTACTCTTTATGATGGCACTGCAATTAAAGTGGATTTTTACATTTGTCTTTTCCAAAGAAAAGACATCAAAAGTTCCAGCCATTATATATATGAGGAAAATGAATTCCTTTTCTCCTGATTTAAAAATTTCCCACTGTTTGGCATCGTGCAATGCAGTCTTATTGAAGTGATAAATTAAATTTCATTGCTTACTGAGCAACGATTTGACTTCTGCTAATCATTTGTAATGAAGCAAGTCTTATTAACAGTGAGTCGACAAGCAAATCAATGCGAGCAATTTTGTTTTAAGGAAGTCTTTTATAAATTAAGCAGAGGAAACCAAAAAATATTGTTTTAAAGTATGGAGCTAACACTTTTAACTGGCATCAAATTCCCAGCTGTTTTTTGCGTCATAAAATACAAACCAATAATTGCTTGTATAAGAACAGAGGGTAATTTTTTCCCTTTGTTAGAGGGATCTTTGGGGAGACAGGAAACTTTCCTGTATATTGTTATTAGAGGATGAGTTCCCATTTCACCATCTCAATTAACACCTCAGCCTCAAGCTTTCTCAGGATCACTTGCTAGTTATTAATGTTCTAGACAAGGTCAAAAAAGTCCCAGCACAAATAATGCCAGTGATGCAATACTGTATTAGGAGACATTTCAAACTATGAAAAGAGAAAATGTAACTCTATAAAGTGGCTGCAGCTTTCAGATTTCAATTCCCATTTGGTTTCTTATTTCCCACATCTTTGTTGAGCGCAGGACATCAGGCAGCACTGCTCAAGCAGTATCATAGATGTGTTCTAAGGGTTCCAGTTCTCTTTCACAACAAATCTCCAACAATCACTACTTTTTTACTTCCCTCATCTTTCAGATTTGAAACTTTCATTTCTCTATTTTTGGATATTATGAATGATACCCTCCTTAATGTGAAGATCATGTTCAAGACCATTTAGAACCTGAAGGTGCACAAGTCCACAGAAGCTGATGAGCTTCATCCATCGGTCCTAAGAGAATTGGCAAGTGAAATGGCCTGGCCATGGTGATGGTTCAGTGACATTTGCACTGACTGGGGGAATCATACCCTAATTTTTATAAAAGGGGAAAAAAGGAAAAGCTGGGAAACTACAGTCTCACTTCTGCGACCAGCAGGTTCATGGACCAGATCCTCCTGGAAAGTTTGTTATGGCTGTGTGGAGGAAGGTGATCAGTAACAGCCAATATGGCTTCTCTAAGAGTAAATCACACCTGGAATACATCTGATGGCCTTCTACAATGGAGTTTAAGCATCAATGGGTAAGGGAAGAATAACTGATGTCATCATTTCTTACTGTCCTGCATGATGCTGTTGTTTCTAAATTGGAGGTGCACAGATGTGACAGATGGACCAGTTGGTGGATTAGGAATTTTCTGAATGGTTACAATTAACGTGTTGAGCTCAATGTTCAAGTGGAAACCAGTGGTTAGTAGGGTTCTTCATGGGTCAGTACTAGGACTGGTGCTGTTTCATATCTTCGTTGGCAACATTTACAGAGGGATTGAGCACAGTCATAGCAAGTTTGACAATGACACCAAGCTGTGTGGAGCAGTTGATGTGCATGAGGGAAAAGTTTCCATTCAGAGACCTGGACAGACTTGACACATGGGCCTCTACCAATCTCATCAAGGTCCTGCATCTGCATCACAGCAATCCCAANAAATCTCATCAAGTTCAACGGGGCCATGGCAAGGTCCTGCATCTGCATCACAGCAATCCCAAGCACTATTACAGGCTGAGTAGAGAGCAGATTGAGAGCTGCTCAGAAGAAAAAGACCTGGGAATGTTGGTTGATGAGAAGCTCACCATGAGCCAGCAATTTGCACTTGCAGTCCTGAAAGCTGACTACATTCTGGGCTGCACCAAAAAAAGTGTGGCCAGCAGAGCGAGGAAGGTAATTCTGCCACTCTGCTCCACACTTGTGAGATGCCACCTGGAGTACTGCATCCAGCTCTGGAGCCTCGAGCATAAGAGGAACATGGAGCAGGTCCAGAGAAGGGACACAAAAATTTTCAGAGTTAATGCACTTCTCCTATGAGACAGGTTAAGAGAGTCAAAGCTGTTCACCCTGGAGAAGAGAAGGCCCTGGGAACATATTATAGAATCATACAATATGACTAGAAAGCAAAAGTGGATGAAGCCCTCTACCAACAGCTAGAAACAGCTTCATGATCACAAACCATGGTCCTCATGGGTGACTTCAACTATCCTGACATCTGTTGGAGGGAAAACACGGTGAGGCAACAGCAATCAAGGAGATTCTTGGAATGCATTGATGACAACTTCCTCTTCCAAATGGTACAGGAATGCACAAGAAGAGGAGCCATGCTGGACCTTGTCCTCACCAATGATGAGAGCCTAGTGAGTGATGTGGAGCTCAAGGGCAGCCTTGGATGCAGCGACCATGAAATGGTGGAGTTTATTATCCACAGAGCATCCAAGAAGGGGCACAGCAAGCTCACTACTCTGGACTTTCAGAGGGCAGACTTTGACCTGTTGAGGGATCTTTTAGGCAAGGTTCCATGGGAGACAGTCCTGGAAGGTAGAGGGGCCCAAGACAGCTGGGCAGTGTTCAAGAA
>VZTY01014828.1:65263-113654 GCA_013400935.1 Turnix velox
CATATTTGAAAGGTCATGGTAGACTGGTGAAGTTCCCACTGACAGGAGAAAGGGGAACATAATCCCCATATTCAAAATGGGTTTTTTGGTTTGTGTAGAGTTTTTAGTTTTGTTTTGTTTTGTGTTTTTATTAATTTATAATCTAGATTTTCATATATTTATATACTTTTTTCTATTTCCTTTTTTTTTTTAAATATCACACTTTTGCAGGTAGAATTGGGAGAACTTCAAAAGAATTTTGGAAAATCTCAGAAATTTCTCTGAAAGACTTCTTCCTATTCTTACACACAGTGGCAGAAGAGGATCTAGAAGTATAGTAAGCTCTGTGATATAGTAAGCTCTGCTGAATGCCCCCTTCACAGGGAGTCAGTACACTGCAACTCTTCTGCCTCAGGATGAATTTCCTCACATGCACTTTTTGAGGCGATGTGGATAAATGACACATCTGGGGACACACTTCTGCGTTGTCATCAATGAGACACTCAGGAGTTACCTGCATTCAGTCCCATCTGCACTCAAAATCCTCTGCAATTCTTGGAATACTGATTTCTTCTTACCTTGGTTTTACATGTCTCATTTAGAAGGTAGTAGAAGGTGCCAATAAATGGAACAGAATTAACCGGGAGCATCCCATCCTGGATGCTCGGGTACTTATTTTATGATAACAGCTGGTGTCTGTGGCTCTATTGGAGCTTTCCTTTCACGACTGCATCAAGATTCCCAGCCCAGGGTAAAACAAGTGCTTTTATACACCTACTTTGCCTTTTCCTTAAATTGCTTTGAAGTTAATCTAATTTCATGGGGTTTTGCATTTGCTTGGTAATATATATTAAAAAAAAATCCTACCTGTCAAAATAGAAGGTTTTCTAAAGATTCATCTTTGTGAAGCAAAAATTTACCATGATGACACAGCCCAAGCAGTCTTATAGAAGTGGAATAGGGCACATGAAAGGCTGGTTACATCTGTTTATTAATTGCTTAATTATGTCAGGCTGCTAAAAGCAACTCCTAGCAGCAGTAATAACACTCTTGTTGGTATGGTAATAAAACATGCTCTGCTTACTGCATCTACACTTATGTTCAGGGAGATGACAAAAATTGGAAGTAGTAATTTCAATACAGAGATAATCTGACTGCATGCGTAACATGCATTTCTGTGTTGTTAGCACCTTTCATAGACCAACTTTTTGAGCTCTGTTTGAAGAACTGACCATGTTAACCATGAAAACAATTCCCGAAAAATCTCATGCTTGAAAAGCAAGGAGGAGAGAGAGACAGAAAGGAAAGTCGCACTTTGAATTTGTCAATAACCCCAAATGAGTCCAACATTCTTTGCCACATAAAAAGTATTATCATCTTTGCTTCCGCTCTCCTTAGTTCTGGTCACTCCAGTGCATGCTGAGGTGTAAACAGCTCTGCAGGACCAAATTATCACCACTGGAGCCAGTGTCACATTCAGTTCAGTGCTGTGCTTGCTATGTGTGTGTCAGCAGGGTTTGATGGAGGCTGGTCCACTGCAGGGTACAAGTCTCCTTGATTCCATTTGCTACAGTCCTCTTCTCTCCAGGGTGCCAGAGCTGACTAAACTTTTCAGTTTAGCTGAAAAGGTCTAAACTATTCACGTGGAATCACTGGACAGCCAGCTGGAGATCCTTCCAGAAGGTGATTCATCTCATTTTCTCTGAGAGCTGTCTCTGAAAGAGCCTTTCCTTTCCCATTTACTACAAGGTAATCTTGGATAATTAGCTGTAACTACTCACATTCATTATAGATACAAAAGTTTTGGCAAGCTAATGGTAAAAATTCCTGCTTAGAAGGGAACATGTTTGCCACATAGAAAGTATTATCATCAGCTCCATTTTATAGATGGAAAGGTAAGGTAAAAAGGCTGCTACTTGCTTATGCAGTGTCCTGTACTCAATTTATAGCAGTAATAGGCACCCCATGCACTCCAGTACATTAACCATTAAATAAGCTATTGAGTTGCCCAAGCATTTAAGTTTATATAATCAGCAGCAGCACTGAGCTGACTGTGAGATGTTTTTAAGATGTTTATTTCTTCAGTGATTGAATTCACAGCTTAGATTTCAGACTCTAATAAAACCAGCATCTCCTATTTGGCAAATGATCTCCAGATTGCTGTTATTTTTCCCACTGATGCTTAAATATTTTTGAAAGATTGATAAGTAATTTTGAAAATGGCCAAACTGCATCTGACTTCTGCATTTGGACACGATGATTTGACTGCAACGGATGTCATGTTTATGTCAGAATGATGCATGAGTCACACTGTTCTGCCATGTTAAAGGAACACTTGTTATTTTTAGAATTTGGCTTATAAACCAGGCACAGTTTCATTTGCTGCCCAAGGGTGAAAGAGTAGCTGTCATTTTACTGACAGTTGGTACTGCACCATATGTCTGCCTCTGAACTCATGCAAAGTTGGGTGCAAAAGGCAAATGCAAAGTGCAACTTTCCTCTCTCTCTCTTCCTTGATCTTTTCAAGCGTGAGATGTTTTGAGAATTATTTTCATAGTTAACATGGTCAGTTCCTCAAACAGAGCTCAAAAAGTTGGTTTACTAATGTGTTTACAGATGCTTCAACAAGTCTTTTCAGGGATTTGTATTGCTGATCCACAAGACATCAGCATTCTTGGGAACAAAAATTCTAAGGTTCCTAAGTCTGAATCTTCACTGCTGACAAAGGCACAGAAAGTGTTTGCTACATGTATTTTTGTGGCCATAATGTTCCCCCCCACCCTTATTTTTTCTTTCAAAAGGATCAGATGGCTTTGTATGACAGTTTCCTATTCTTTTATCATTGTTGTTGCCTCAATGAGAAAGATTTTATAACAAGAAATAAATTTGAATTACCCAGTCATTTTAAAGAAAAGGAGTTATTATTATTTGGAAAGAAATTGTGGTGTGAAGAATGTGCTTTGAAAAGTACAAAATATATTCTTTTGTACCCTGTTTCTTTACAGTGTTTGACTACTTGTGGCTACCTTTCCATCTGATGCAGACCCTGTAGTAATTTTTTATCTAAATTGAACATCCCAGTATAAATGAATTCTCAATGCAACTCTGCTGGTTTCCTCCAAATTGCAGCAGAGGTGACATTATCCCTGCTTTCCAATACTTTTTTACTATAATTGTTGTCAAAATCAAATACTAAGAACATCTCAGCTTCCCAGAAATTTCTTCATAAAAAGAGAGACCTGGTGGACTGACTGGAATAATGCAAACTCAATTCTAGACAACTGCATTAGTGACCCAACACAGGCATCAGGAGTAAACAAGTGGGGCAGACATGAAAGAGCCTGTATGAATGGCATTATTATTACTAAGTGCTTTTGAGAAAAAGCAGTAATCAATTTAGGAAAGTAAGAAGAGAATGGAAAGTTAGAAAAGGAAACAAAGAGGTCCTGGGTGCAACAAAGACCTTGTTTCTTTTCCTTGGATGTTCCAGTGAATAACCAAACCTAGCTCTATTCTTAATGTTAAAGTTTCCCTTCAAATATAGACATTTTTTAGCCGCGTATGTATATTTGTAGATAAGCAAAGTGCTAAGTGCTTCTTCTGAAGAAGGTAGAAAAGTGAATTTGGGCACATATGAACCTTGTTTCTGATGATAAATTTGGATTTCTCAAGCTGTTTGTGATCTCAGAGAAATATGTCTGAGCCCAAATTTTTCAGATATGTCACATCTCCATCTCCACATGGAGACATGAGGCAGATAACATTCAGTTGTTCATATTAAGGGTACATAATTTTATCCTGTCTTAAAACTATCACCCAAATTAAGTGAGCCAGATGGCTTCCAATAGAGGTAATTTTTAATAGTAAGTAAATGGTGCTTCTTGTCAGATATGAGACATCTGAAAAATGTAACTATCCCTTAATATTAATATTGTTCTTGAAACTGAAGCCTGTCAACTTTTCCTCATTAAGTACAGATAATTCATAACCACTGTCTTTGGCCACCTGCTGCTTTAAATCAGCTTCATAGTACTCAGAAAAGTGTGCTCTGTGATTTATTTGCAATTTTCTTCTACCTGCCATCATCTATATGTCTGTCTTTTTTTACCTACAGTAGACTTTGTTGGGGAAGGAAAATGAAACATGGCAGTGGCTTTTGTTCAGTTACTTGAAAAGTATTTGATCCTACATACCTGCAATCAAGTAGAGTTTGACAGGATTTGAGTTCTAGTCCTTGCAGAGTAAAACTTTACTGAATTGATGTTTTATTCTTTGTAGATCATGTGACTTATTATGCCAGGCTCTGGCAAGATAGAATTGACTCCTCATAATGCTTAGAGTCAAACCTGTTCATACATCCATTTCCCACTGAACACTGGCACTTTAAATAACCAGTCTTATTGACTAATGTGGTTTAGGGAGTACTAACTAGCTAAAAGGCAGCAATCAGAAAGTTGGAAACTCACAGAGTTGAATAAATAGTGAACCAGAAATGCTCCTTGTCCATCCATGGCAGATGGCAGCTGAAGTAACTCCTATTTCCATTCTCTTATGGCATGTTTCTAACTCCTAGGAGACCAAAGCCTGAAAATACAAAAATGCATTTCAGGCTTCATGAAATGAAATAGAAAGTAAATGATTCTCAAATGTGTTATTTAAAGAATCAAAAAATTACATTATTGCAGTAGAATACTGCTGTGGTGAGGTAACATCCTGTGCTTAAAAATTTTATGAAACACATCAGATATAATTATTTTTGTTTAAGAAATGTCTATTTCTGTCTCTGAGTTAATAACTTATGCTGAAAGCTTTATTGGGTTTAATTATGGGAAATTTTGAGCAAATCAAACAACTTTTTCTTCCTTTAATGTGCCACAGCAGGCTTTGCATCAAGGACTGATGTGCAGTTGGATAGCAAAGAAAAAGTGTGAATCTGCATCTGATCCTCTCAGGATCTTCACAGTTTAAATTTTTATACAGCAGATAAACTAAAAACATCTACATTTTTCATCTGAACATCCATTCAAGTGGTACAACTCTTACAGTTTGTACTGGGTTTCCTGGGAAGTGGAAATTTATGAGTACTGTTTTGTACTTGCATATCTGTTAATAGAAAGTAGAATAAGTGTATTTTTTTACTGTAATTGCATGTAAGTGAAAGTAGTGAGCTGTTATGAACCATTGTGTAGAAGTCTGCAATGTATTAATATCTTTCCCAGATTCCAAATCTCGTGTGCTATAAGCAATTCCAGCAGAATATACTGGCTTAAAAAGGCATAGGAAAATTATTTGAATCAATGGAAAATGATTGCTTGGAAATTTCCCTCTGTTTACAGTTAATAGACAAAAAGGAGGCCAGACTGAGTGAAGCTGCTGTGAATTATTGCACAGCTCCAAGCTCAGCAAAGTGTGTAGGGTGCTTTTTGGAGACCTGAGGAGTGAGATAGTGCCAATATGCTTCCTTTATTAGTAAAATCCTACACATACAGGAAAATAGAAGGTGGTAGTTTAGTCATCATCCAAAAATAATGAAGACAGAAAAGACAGAGACAATGGGATAAAAGAAAACCCACAATTCCTGTAGAAGAGAAAATAGAAGTATAAGAGGGGATCCCTCCTTCACATCTCCCACCAGGAGCCATGCTCTGTTCCAGAAGTGATCCATCAATGCTGATGGTAAAATGAGCTTCTTTTTTTATTTTATAAATGTTAAAAATCTGCCCTTAGGGAAAAAGAAAGCTTAAGTCCTGCCTTCATACCTGCCATTAAGTTCTTCATGCATCTCAACGCCATGCAATCAAAAGACTTATTTGGGGAATTACCTATCATATTCTGGTTCATTGCAGAAATACATCATGGGAAATTTACTCTAAATCCCAATTTTTTTCCCCTCATCAGATGGGACAGGCAGGGGAAAGGGGTGTAGTGCTTCTGAGAGCCCCAGTCCCCAGCCTTCTCCATTGTGTGAGAGCCAAATGGTACTACCATACAGAGAGCCCACATTAAGGCAGGTCTTGGTGGCTGTGGTCTGCACTGGCTACCAATGGGGCTTCCTCATGGGTTCAAAGACATTTCATTTTCTTCTTTGTTTGGCTTGATTCAATCCTGTGCAGATTAGAATCATAGATTCATAGAATAGTTTGGGTTGGAAGGGACCTTAAAGATCATTGAGTTCCAACCCCCCTGCCATAGGCAGGGACACCTCCCACCAGATCAGGCTGCCCCGTACCTCANTGTTTCACCACCCTCACTGTAAAGAACTTCCTTCTATTGTCAAGTCTAAATCTACCCCCCTACCAATTTACAGCCATTGTTTCTAGTCCTCCCATCCGATATAATATTAAAAAGTCCTTCCCCTGCCTTTCTGTAGGACCCCCTCAGGTACTGATAAGTTACTATGAGGTCCCCCCTGAGCCTTCTCTTCTCCAGGCTGAACAACCCCAACTCCTTCAGCCTGTCCTCATAGGGCAGTTGCTCCAGCCCTTTGACCATCTTCGTGGCCCTCCTCTGGACCCACTCCAATAGCTCAATGTCCTTCCTGTGTTGAGGGCTCCAGAACTGGATGCAATACTCCAGGACACAATACTTCCACATGAGACCAAATCTGAGTTATTTATCCAGTGTTTTTTTCTAATTTCAGAAGCAATCTGAAAACACTTCTTGCTTCACTCCTTGAGTTGAACAAAGATGCATGAAAAAATGTGAATATTCAGTACTACAAAGGGGATTGGGAAAAAGGGTGTGTGAAAAACACTGTGAGATTATCTCTTATTTTTCTATTATTCAATTTACAGATGACAGTCTAGAAGACATGGAATGAATAGAAAGACTTCAAAAGGGAAAAATGGGTCTCAGTGATGGACAGGATTTTACAATAGGAACTTCTTGGTCACCCTTCAAAAATTACTGGGAACTCCTGACCTCAGGCTGAGCACTTGCTGGAATCAGGTGCTGCTGCACTACATTGCTACATCTGTGAAGCAGTATTAAGTCTCTGGGCTTTGTGAAGTCCAATCATTAAAAGTGTGTCAACACACAGGAGTGACAAGTGATATAATGACAAGAGAGATTTATAGGTAAGAATTTTGAAGTGACAGATTTTGCTGTAAAAAGATTAGGTAAGTGAATATATTTTTATAACTACAATGCAATGTTATTAAGATTTAAGTCTTTTCTAATCTGTCATTCACACTGAAAATCCAGCTGTGCTCTATATCCTGTTATTTGACATGTGGCTTCATCATTAGTTATTACTGACATCAATTTGCAGACAAGTGAGACTGGTTGTATAACTTGAGGCTCTTACACTAAGTATTTATTCACTGTACTTTCAAAATATGAATAAAGACATGAAATACTAGCTTATTTTTTTCTACACAATCGAGCATTTTATTAATTAATCCTTATTATATAAATTTAATTTTTTATTAGATTATTGCCTCCTCTTAGATAAAAGCCATAAAGAACAGAAGCATGATGATGTTTTAGTAGCTGTGATTTCCTTATTAATAAAAACTTAGAACTTTGCCTAATATTGCAGTACTTGTTGGTCCCAAAATGAAGAAACCTCATTGTGATGGGCAACAAATTAACAATATGAAAATATATTGATCAGTGAGTAATTATTTTTTGTTTCTAATCTTCAGATTTTACAAGTTTCAAACAAAAGACAAAGGAAGCAGAAGCCTTATGATGTCCTAGAGTTAGACATCTCTGTTACTCAGGTGAGCTTGAGAAAAAATGGGTCATGTCACTTCATGTACCAGATATTATATAGTATTTTAGATACAGTAGATAAATTCAGTGAGATCTATTGTAGATGCCACTTCTAAATGACTAAGTGATTGCAGTCAACTATGAAGCTGCTGGAGAAGATGTGGGAGCAAAAGACACCCATCTTCGAGTTCAGTCATCTCTACTTCTGAGTTCTTGTAGGTAACCATTCCCCACCTGGGTGCAGATATATCCTGTGTGGGGTTTTGTTATGCAAACTTCTGTTATTTATGCAAAGAAATTATTGAGAATTTTAACCTATGGATGAACATTCAAACATGACTATCTTGCACTGAACCATATCTCTAAGCATTATGTCTACCTATCTCTTAAATATCTCCAGGAATGGTGCCTCAACCACTTCCCTGGGCAGCCTGTTCCACTGCTTAACAACCCTTTCTGTGTAAATATTTTTTCTTATATCCAGTCTAACCCTCCCCTGGCATAACTAGAGTGTGCTTTATATTTTCCTGTCACCTGTTTCTTGGGAGAAGAGACCTACTTCTTTCTTACTGACACAGTCCAGGATGCTGATGGCTGCCTTGGGAACACTGCTGGCTCATATTCAGTCAGCAGTTGATCAGTACCCCCAGGTCCTTTTCTTCCAAGCAGCTCTCCTGTCAATCTTCCCCAAAGCTTATAATGTTGCATAGGATTGCTGTGACCCAAGTGTAGGACTCAGAACTTGACCTTGTTGAACCTCATACCATTGGCCTTTGCCCTTTGATCAATGAAGTTCAGATTCCCCTGCAATACCTTTCTACCCTTAAGCAGATTGAGACTCCCACCCAACTTGGTGTCATAAGGAAACTTACTCAGGGTGTACTGAATCCTCTTGTCCAGGTCATTGATAAAGATGAGATAGTTTAAAAAAAGATGAACTGGTTTAAACTTGACATTGGGAAGAAGCTTTTCACGTTGAGGATAGTGAAAGACTGGAATAGGTTGCACAGAGGGTTTGTGGAGGCTCCATTCCTGGAGACATTCAAGGCCAGGCTTGATGAGGCTCTGAGCAACCTGACCTAGTGCAGGATGTCCCAGCTCACTGCAGGAGGGTTGCACTAGATGGCCTTTGAAGATCCCTTCCAACTCAATGCATTTTATGAGTATGTGATATACAAAACAGGATGAGAACAATTGTCCTGAACTTAAATGTGCTATGATAATCCAGTTTTCTGATACTTTTGGAAAAAACATGATGTTAGTAAATGGAAATCTGATGAGGTTGTTGCTTCCTATGAGATGCAGAAAATGTCAGAGTGAGCAGTGCAATGTTTTAATGTGACAGAAAAGCCATATCTTCATACACATAACTTTTAGAAGCCAGACAAATGTTAGAGTTCTGAATTTTTTTTTGGAGAAGACGGAGACCCAATTTGTAGATCACCTTCAGGGCTCAAAAATGGGACATTATAGAAAGAACAAAGTTTTCCTACTGATAACAGGCTGCTTCAGTCCTCAAGCGATGCTTCCATGACTTTGTACAATAAGTCTTCAGTCAAGTACTGACATGTTTAAGCTGGGGACTGCAATATTGAAGAGCTGTTATTCGACAAGGACTGTGAATGCTATGTATATGTGCCCTTTAGAAACTGCTGTGTGATCTTAAATAACTTGAGGGATCAGTAGTTTTCTGTGAGAAGGATCACATTTCTGATATGGTAGCACTTCAACCTGTCACTCTTAATGCAGTTCTGCTCTCCTGATGATAGGGTTTTTTTCCCCAGTCATATGAAGCAGCACTTCTCTTTTGGATTTTCATGAAGAACTCCCATTCATGACAAAAAAACCCCAAAACCTGAAAGCATATGACCATACATAATGATTTTTGAAAAGTTAAAGTTGTTTCCTGCTTATATTTTCGAAACTCTCCTTCAAATCTGACACATATTCTTTTCTGCTTTGCTTCAGATAAGAGTCTGTGAAGGAGGAATTTTCATTGTGTCAATAGGTTCTTGTTGCCTAGGAACATATTTCAATTTGCAGCTGTGTAGGTATTTAGGTCACCAGTGAATAAATCTTTTTAAAAATTATAGCTATGTAGTCAATCACCAATTCTGAACTATCCCATTGAGAATTGGCAGTACAGTACTTAGTTGCTCATGGATTGAAAAGTTAAATTGAACATTCTGCTTGCAAAGAAATTCTATGAAATTCTATGTTACTGGGAAAAGTGATTTGCAGTTGAGACCCATTTTGACACCTTCCTGACAAATGAATCTATTTTTCCTGGAATATGCTAAAGGAAGAGAAATAACATTGGATAAAAGATCATTTGGAACATACCCAAGGTCACCTACTTTCCCCTTCAAAGGTAATTTCTGCATATTGCCCTCAGTGTTTCACCACAGGACTTTGGAGTTCTTCAGGTATTCCTGGAATCTTCCAGGCATGATTGTGATAAAATACACAGAGTGGGGAATTAATTTTCTTGCTTTGTAGTGTATCTCTGATGCTTAAATTGGCAAAGTGATTTAAATTACCCATAGTTAGTCCAAAATTATCAAGGAGATAATAAAATAGATACCTAATAGATAGAACTTAATAGATACTGAACACTCTTCATTCCATTTGCGGAGAATTATTCTATCCTCTCATTATTAAAGAAACAATGTGATAAAGAATGTAAAAAAAGTTATAGATTAGATACTCAGATGCTATTTACCTTACTGCTGCCATATTTGATGACAGCATCAAGGATCTTTCTGCATTTCATTGTTACCATAGCAATGATGTGTGGGGCACTAAGGAGAAATATCATAAAGTTGTTATAGGTAACAGGTTCAAAACAAGCCATATGTGGCATTCAGAAACACATGATAGGAAGACTTACTTTGGAAGACTTGAAAATGGTCATACTTGTTAAACCACATTCAAGATACTTTTTAAGCATTTATCTTGGATTTTTCATGGTGAGCATTTTTAGAAGGCATTGGCATATATGCTATATCTCATGTTATGATATGTCATGTTAATAATTATACTTTTTTTTTTTCTTTTTGATGAAGGTGAGCATCAGGCTGAGTGATACTTCAGACCCTCAATCTGAAAAAGTCACAGAAGAACTGGAAGGTACAAGGAAGTGATATAATGGGGACTAAAGTAATGGTTTGGAAGGTTGCATAAATAATAAAAAATTCAAGGCCCTTATAAATTTAGCATTTCTGTAAGTAAAGGCACTCCGGTAAAAGATACTGTGACTGAAGGAGTAAAGGAAAACATGAAATAGTTAGCAAGAGTAAGACTTTCAGAAAAAGCCTTTATAGTGGTAATTGATAAACCAAAGCCTGGTCTAGGTGGAGAAGAATCCATTTTATTTGAAGCAAGGTTTTCTTATTATTTTAATGACTTTTCCCTGAAAACCTCATCTAAGAGCTACCAGAAATCTCTCTTTTTTCTCATTTTTACAATTAAAGTTATAGTACTTTCAGGGATAAAGCTCTACTGATCTCCTTTGCTCATGTCAGTGGGACAGAATCAAGGCTGTTAAACCTCCTATTGAGTCAGGATGAGGATGGTCAAGCAGAGACTGAAGGAGGCACTGCCTCTCCTACCCCCTGCATCTCACTTTGTGCCCTTCAGGAGTTGCACAGACCTTTGCAGAACATCCAGGGAGGTTGTCAAATCCTATTTGCATACAGTAACAGTAATTGGAGCTGACTTTTGAAAAAATTTTTTTTTTTCATTTCCCTAAGAGAGAAATATTTAAAAGGTAGTAGCACAGAGAGGCTGTCAATTGCTTTCCAGAGGCACCTTGACAAGTAATCTTTGTAGATTGTGTGTCCTTTTCTGGTCATCTTGGGAAATTTTGGTATAAGAAGGGATACATACAAAGTTCTTTATTTTTTGCTGAAACTTCTGCAAACATTGAAGAGAACTAGCATTCTCAGGTGCAGAAGAGTGGAGATAATTTTTTTACAAATAATTTTTTCTTTCATCTGTTTAATATTATTTTGAATTCTCCTGAAGACACATAAGAGTCCTGCATGTTCAAAGGCTTTTAGCACTTTTGAGTTGATGAAGACTCTGTGGGGGAAGATTTCCATAGCAACTACACTAAAGAAAGGAAAATATAAAAATTCAGTGCCGGATAAATATATGAGGATATACATATATAGGGGGTGGGAGGGCTGCAGAGACTGTGAGATGCTGTAAAGCAAACAACTAAGTATGAATTGCTCATTTATTGAAAGAAAACAAAATTGCCAAGAAATCCCCACTGTCCTTTTAATCAGATTTTCCTAAAAGATCCAGCTGATCACACCACTCTGAGTTTCTGAATTCTAAGAAAATTAAGATCTTATTTATCAATTTCTTAAAAGGTGGTATGCCTTCAATATACTGCAGACTTCCTACAAAGTTGATCAATGACATAAACATAATGTCTTTTATTGTTAAAGGCCTCAGAGAAAGCATGAAGATATTTGGCTCATCTTGCCAAATACGAGGCGTTCATTAAAGTGTTACATATTTTAATCAGGGTTTCAGCCAGCAGATAATGTAACAGAAACAACAGCAGTAGCAAATATTCTTCTTCATCTTGGCAGCTTTCTTTTTTCTCCCCCCTTATTCCCTTCCTTACTCTCTTTCTTCTCTTCCTCTTTCTGTTTCTTGTTTTACTTTCTTTTTCCTCCTCTTTTTCACTTCCCACCTACCATTTTAATTCAATGCTCTACCTGCTGCTCCTTTTGCCAAGCAATTTTGAATGCAATTCTCTGTGCTGGTTTGACAGAGGGAAAATTAAGCAGGGGAATCTACTGACTTCTCAACAATGTCTGAATAAGCTTTTCAGAATATTTCAAAAGTCTGTGCTTTTTTTGCTGACAAGATGGTGATTGTCCACATACTCTGTAAGAAGCAAGAAGTCCAGATGGGCAGAGAATTTCACTTTTTTGCAGGTGCATAAGTACTGTGTTGCAGTCCAAACACAGACTGTCCTCACCTCTGCAGCCATCTGGGCTCTGGATTGTCTGTAGGGGGACTTCTAAGTCTTCACTGGACATAGGTGTTGGTGTGAAGTTGAAGACATTCAGGTTGTAATTCCTAATATTCCTTCCATCTCTGAAAACAGCAGTCCAGTTGGAAATGGCTCATAAATAACTTGGTGTAATAAAGTGGATTTTGATCTCAGTACTTCTCCTTGAAGTTTTATGCTGTGTGCAGGATGATATTTATTGCACAGCTTCAGAGACAGAAAGATGCACAGGAAATGTTTCGACATTGTACTTTTTTTGATAGCACCCTCTCTGTTAGTGCTGGCTTTTGGAAACAACTCCTGAAATTGCTCCCCTCTAAGTACCCTGAACAGAGTAAGGCACAGATGTATGGAGATAGAAAACGACAGATATTTTATTTATCAGACTTCTCTGATTTCTTAGGTCTGTTTGATGAGCAGTTTATTGGAAAGGGAAACTTTGATTTGGTAAAACATTAAGCACGGAGATCACTGCTGATTTCAGCCTAAAGTGGAAACATTTTGAATCTGTTGAAGACTGGAGATGTCTGTGTTTTAATCAGTATGGAAAGTATTGAGATATGTATATTCTTCATGTTGCATCTCACAAGCAGAACTGACAAGAGTCAGCTGAACACAGGTATCTCCTTCCTTTTCCATCCTAGAAATTATGTTATAAACAGAAGATGAGGAAGAGGAAGGATTTATCATAGTTTTCCAGATGAAGAAGAAATTAAGAGAGCATGGGATGTCATCTTCATCCATCCACAAGTACAGCTGTTCTCAGGTGCTTAAAGATCTCTTGAAAATGTAGCTTCTTGGGAAACAGGCTATGTGAAAACTCCATCTCTCATTCATATGTGCTGAACAAAATTTGGGTATAGACAATTGTAACTACACAAAAAATCTGAGGGTACCTGGACTGGCATGGCTTTTTATTTTTTTTCGACAGTAGATTGTGTTTGATTGAGTGGAGAAGAGAAAAAAGTAGAACTAAAGGGGAAAGCATTTTCTCTAGAAATGAGGCTGGGATCAGTGATTGACAACAATTTTAATGCAATGAGAAAAGTAGCCAAATGAATACGGAAAAAATAATTTAAGGAAAAAATAATTTAAGGAAAAAAAAATTAAATAACTGTCCATCACTCCTCCATCAGGTGATAGGTCCTCCAGAGAGAAGATGGGTGCCAGTAACATTTCCTTATATCTCTCAGCTATGGCAGTGACACCAGGCCTTTGCACTGGAACATGGTGACCAAAGACCAAGGGATGACTGAGCAGGTCGTGAAAAAAAGAAGTTTAATGAGAAATGTCAACAGCCTGGGCTCCTTGCAGGCTAGTTAAAACACTCCTTTCTGCATACAGAGACAAAGCCCTAGCACTACATATTACCTCTGTTCATTTCTTTTTTCCTTCTCTCTCTTAAACACACAGGAAATTAATCAGCAGGGTTATATAATATAAGATATACCGGGTAAGATAACTGATGTATTTACAGTGTTTTAGTATGACGCATGTTCTAACATTTTTAATTTATTTTCAGAACATTATTTTGGGGTTTTTTTTAATTCTGATTTTTCTTTGTGAAAAGACTGTAAAACCTGCCTGGACATTCAGCCAAAATAAAATAGTAGCTATTTTTATATTACAGGATCTTTGCCACTGGTGACTAATTTGAGAATAAATTAGTTTAAATTACAGGATTTTGGAAGAAGAGCCTGCTATGTTTTTTATAAAAAAACTCCCATTATCTTTTGCAGAAGTTACACAAATAGGAAAAATGCTTGAGAGAATTAACAAAATTAAAACCATAAATGGACTTATTGTTACTGCCAGAAGGGGGAGTGGTAATACAGACTTGTCCCTCCGGAGTGACTTGTCTGAAATAGAAGGTCACCTATTATTTGCCATTCTCACAAACACCTGAAAAACATGAAAAATTGTGGTTGCTAGGAGATTTGATAATTAATTGTCCAATACAAAAGGTGGAAAGAATTATTCTTGGCAAATGAATGTGCTTGACAAGGAATAATTAATGTCATTATTTATTTTGCCACTGCTAGTGCCTTGAAAGTAGATGAGGAAGAAAACAAGATAAAATACTTATGAATTATCTTAATCAGGAAATATTCATGATACAAGTAGAAGTTTTGGAGTGCCTTTGCTAGAGTGGTTAGCTCATCCACAGCTCTTAATCTGCCTTTTGGGCAAATCTGCTTGTCTTCTATTATTTTTGTAAGGTCCCCAAGGACAAGCTCTACTGTTGGGATTTACCCAGCTGTGGCAGTTGGCTGTTAGCCCTTGCATCAGTGAACAGTGGGGAGTCTCAATGGAGACCAGCTCATTGTTTCCTTTTCAACTCAGTTTGAAGTGTTTTGCAGGTGAATCCTTGCTTCTGACTGTGATAGGACCCATCAATGTGTCATTTTGGCTGGATCTCAGACCTGTCATTCCATGGTCAAATTTTTCTCAATTTACTTATTTCTTCTTTCATTGGATTTGGTAGATTATTGCAGTCCCAGCTTCTGAGCCTTTTTCCACTTTGCATTTGAGATTTCTAGAAGTCTGACTTCAGTCATTCCAGAAGAAGCCACAGCATTTATTATAAATTTAAAAAGGCAAGACTCTAAGACCTAGTAATAACACAGGGAGGATTCTTCTGGCAGTGACAGGAGTTTTGATGCAGATTGCCTTTTATTTCAGAGGAAATAATGGCAGAGTGTTTGTTAGAGAGAAAATCTCATTTATTCTGATCTTGGCACATGCAATCACAGCTCTTGAAAATTCAGGACAGCTGATAGCTGACCAGATGGCAAAAGGAGTCTCTGTTGCATGGGTCCTCACAGTGGCATCTCCAGCTGGATTGGGAGATGTAGTTAATATCTTGTATTACCATTCAGCACAAACATTAACTCCATCCTAGCCAAAGCAATACAAACATTTCTGCAGGAATGGTTTATATTAACAGATGTGTTACCTGTACAAAACTTGATCTTTTCAGAAGTAGGAGCCACACAAGTGTGTTTATGGAGGGGTAGGTTCTCCACTTAGGAGAGCAGCTCCTTTGAGCATGTGGCATTGGCTGGAGATAGCTGAAGCTGCCTGAGATAATCTAAAACTGCCTGAAATTCCCACCCATAACAGACAGTCAGGTACTTAGTAGTGACAGCCAAGTCAATCACCAAGCTTCAAGCTGATTCTCTGTCTCAAACTTGTTCTTTGGCTTAGCTCTTTAACTGACAAGCTCCTGGATCACCCAGGGTATTTCTGATTTAAGCATTTGGAGAGGAATGCCTGCACAGTCCTGATAACAAATTACATCACAATTCTAACTAAAGAACCAACTTTACTTTTCCCTTTTATCCTTATAACTTAAATGCCACAGCTCACGCTTCACTTTGATCTTAAGAGGTATTTACTTTTAGAGGCATATGGGAGTAGAGAGGCAGGGAGGCATAGGGAGTACTGCCTAATTCCTGAAATCTGATTCCATACATGAAAATGCAATTTGGGAAACAATTCAGAAAATCATAAAATGGTTTGGATCGGAAGAGAACTCAAAGATCATTTAGTTCCAGCTCCTCTCCATGATAGGGACTTCTTCAGGTTTAAATCAGGTTGCATGAAGTCCCATTCAAATAGCCATTTCCAAGAAAAGAGCATCCACAAATCCTCTGGGCAGCCTGTTCCAGTGTTCCACTGTAAAAGTAAAGAATTTAATCCTAATAGGTAATCTAAATTTCTCCTCTTTCAGTTTCAAGTGTTTCATCGTGTCCTATTGCTACACAACTTCATGAAGATTTCCTCCCCATATCTGTTGGCTCCTTTCAGGTACTGAAAAGCTGCAATAATGTCTCCAGTTCCATCAGTCTCTCTTCATAGGAGAGGCGCTCTATAGTATTTTAGATTACATATATATATTATGCATTTTGAAGGCTGGTGGAGCTGTGCTCAAAAAAAGCCTGGGATTGATCCTAAATCCTATCAGTTTTGCAATAACCTGAGGTCAGTGATTGATTGTTTAGATTTGACATTACATCCTTCTCTTCTGTGCTCATGGTGTATGAAACAAGATAGTGTTTGCAAGTGAGGTGTAAATATCCTGTTGTATTTCCTTCATGTAAATCCCCATCTGGCAAGTGTGGAGGCTCGAGCCAGCATGTCACAATTATTTATTTGGCTGTCAGGAACTATGGCTGATCAGCAAACCGTGGTGTTTTGTGTTTGTGCTCTTGTGTATGATGTAAGACAAAGGGAGATGCAACGCCCATTAGGTGAAAGTGATTTTTTAGGTTCAATTCAATTGTGTAAACATGATTGAATCGGTGCAACTCCTCAGCATATGGCTGAAAATAAGTGTTGCTGGATATATCCCCACAAATATCCAGAAGATGCTGTCATGGTCTACAAAACCAGAACAAGCTGCTATACTGCTAAAGTGGAGAAAGTGGAAAGGATTTTGGCCCTTATGCCAAACCAGTGCCACTACCAGTGAGAAATTCATAAACACATTCATGGTTTTCCTGAAAAAGATGTTGAGCACTGTGAAACAAAGAAATACTTCCTCTCCAGGAGAAACTTCTGTTTTTCTGAATGTGAAGTGCTGGTTTTCTTTCCTGTTTGTTGTTTAAGAAATACAAGAAATGCATTACAAAGAGTATTTATAAAAGTAGGCCAAAGTTATTTACACAAAATTAATGAACTGTAAATAGTGGTACATTGTTTGGAAGGAGAAAAGATGAGTTTTAAGAATACCCTTGAGTCTAATGCTGTGACTGATGGGTCTTATTTTTTTTTAGTAGAGGAAATTATACAGTTCATTCAAGATAGTAAATCTTGTTCTCTTATAAAGAGACCTTTTGTTCTGAGAATGGTTTCAAGATCTTTTTTTCGTGAGAGTTTTACAATTTATCTAAGATGTTCACTTTCCCTAAGGCCTTTGAGAAATAAACGAAATGTGAAAGTAGGTTTCCAAATAATTTAAAAATTTCTATAAATACATTTTTTTTAAAATGAAGAAAGCTAAGTATCATGTATTTTTGGAATGTATATATATATAATGTATATTTGTAGACCCCAAATTCTTAATGAAAGTGATGTTTTACTTTCTGGCTGGTTCTGTGATCTAGGTTGTGAACAGTATGAAGTACAGATTTACACTCTGTAGTTCTTCTGCAAGCTTTATGATACAGAAAATCATTATATAGATAATTTAACCTTCCTGTTTTTCTCTCTCATCCACACCACACTAAATATTTAACAGGCTTTTTGTAACAATAGCAAACAAGATTCTCCCTCATGGATATGCCCCTTTTATCATCTATTGTGTATCAAATTCTCATTAACAATGGAAGTTTCTGCTAGTAAAATATTTTCTGTGTGGTATTCTTAATTCTAACCTTACTTTGTTATAAAAAACTGAAGCCTTTCTGGACAAGCATAGTTTATTCTGCAGTTATTATGAAATTACTGAGTAAAATAAAATTTGGAATTTATCAAAATCACCCTTTAGTAAGTTTACCTGTTAAGTTCATGCAAGATTTGTAATCTCCATTGAAAATTGTTTGCTTGTTTTTGCTTTGCTTTTTAAAATCAAGATGGCCAAGGTTTATTCCATAAGAAGCATATCCTAAAAACCACAAAATTTTTACATATAGAAAATTATGCTGAGAGAAGGGATAGCACTCTTTATTTGAAACAATTGGGCATCTGTTAAAAATTAAATAGCTAAAGCTGGTCAAGAATCAGAGTATAGGCTGTCTTATTTCTTTAAAAGGCTTTTGTAAAGCCGTAAAGCAAATAAAGCACAATTTGAGATGACATTTTAGCATTTCTCAAGCATGAAAGCAAAAAAGACAAAGGTTATGTTTTGAGAAAGTGAGTCTGTATAGAGATGTACATGCAAACCATTTGCAGTTGTCAGAAATCTGCTACACTTCATTGAAGCTGTGGTTTTTCTTTAGATGAAAATGATTAGATAAGCACTACTTAAGAACAAGACAGTGCCACTGTATATGCACCAACTTCTTAGAACAGCTTTTTATAAGTTTGTTGTATTGAGAAAAAAATTAATTTAAATATTCTTACTTGAAACTCACGAACATGATGCCAGTGTGAAATCTAGATCTTAAGAGTTCACTGCAGAGAATCAGTAAATAATCTACATTATTTCACACTCACAGATAACAAAATGTTACCCAATACCAAGCAAGGTTTCCAATCCACATTTTTTGCAAAAGAAAACTTTTCCTCAAGTCAGGTATTTAGCTGAGAGGGCTTGTAATTACCTTGGGATTCCGTCTTGATCTTTCCTGAGTTCCATGTGAAAGTTTAATGCAACTTTAAATTTGTTACCTGAACACCTTAGTGGTGGCAATCTTACCTCCTGTACTTTGCTGTCAGGAGAATATTAACTTGGTCACAGCTACAAAATATTTTGAAGATTAAGCAAAACCCATACTTGGCTACAGGTCTTATGCGATTACTACCTACTTTCAGGGCATTCCAGTTCTACTTTCAGATTGTACCTGCATTATTCCACCAGATACGAAGAGATGTTTTCTTCCAAGACAAATCCAGCTGCTGTGATCTACCTCATAATCATTCTCTTTCTTTTCTGTGTTTCCTGACTTCCTGTTACTTCGAATAAAAAGTATCAGTGAGACATGAGTGATGAGTAATGCCTCCAGTGGCCAGACAGCTGAGAAAGAGCACAGCGATGTTTCTGCTGCTGACAGCATTTTGGCATCTCCTTGTTTACTGGAAGCGCTTGAACTGCTGTTTTGGTATCTGAGGTTTTCCTGATGCAAATTGCAGGAGTTTTCAAAAGGAGTTTCATTAGAGTTAAATGTCTTTGATTCTCATACATACTCCACTGATTTGTTACTGAAGACTTGAACAGCTACATGGGCTGGAGGATCTATTGTGTAAGCAGTCACATCAGTACGTACCCTCTCAGACAGCAGTCAGCAACAGAAAGAAATATCTGGAGGCAGTAAGAGGTATTCTTCTATCCGACTTTGATCACAGATGCAGTTAAAGTTTTCAAGCAGTACTGAATGTCACAGCATTCTCAATAATGACGATTCCAGGAATTCAAGAGGAACCTCCTTATTTGGTGGCAAGTGATTGATGCTGTCTGACTTCTGACTCCCTTTCCATTGCCTACTCTGCTTTCTTCTGCCTTTTCTAGGTTGTTGGTATCATCTGCTGGATAGACTGAAGTAGATAGGAAGGACTCAACAAATGGTTGTCATTTAAAAATTCTTTGTATCTACTCAGAAATCATATTTCATATTTCAACAAGACTGTAATGTATTCAGTGTGCACAAAGACATATTTATTCTTTTTCCGAATAACTTCATTTTTCCTGTGGCTTGCAAGATGAAGTCTGAAAATCTTTTTTAAGACTTTTAAGTTTAAGGTCTTCAGAAAAGGTATAACTACTCATGTCACTGTATGACTTTCTGTTTAAGGTTTACAGTCCTGAGGGGATTAAATATCCTCCACAAGACTATTTGGAGTTGCTTACTGAAACTTTTCTGTTGCATCCAGTATGACAAACTCTATTTAATAGGTACAATTTTCATTGATGTAAAAGAGAAAGTAGACTGTAAAACTAGTAGTCTAAATAAAGCATACTGAACAGAAGGAGTTGAACTCTTTTATTAGTGCTCTCCCAAATAATTAGGAAGAAGTTCTTCACCAAGACAGTGGTGGGACACTGGAATAGGTTGCCCAGAGAGGAGGAGGAGGCCTCATCTAGTGAAAGATGTCTCTGCTCACTGAAGGGAGGTTGGATTAGATAACCTTTGGAGATCCCATCCAACTCATCATGTTCCACGATTCTATGAAGTATAATTGCAAAGCTAACATGTGCCATCTTCTAGTGCTGCTCAAGAAAAGATTTCTGCTGAAATCCTGGAAACAAATGTCGCTCATTGAGTGGATTTCCAAAGTTGATCCTTTGCTCTCAGGGAGAGGAGAACACATAAAGTAGTGTATTATTTGTACAACCAGTGCATTTGTGTGCACATGAACATAGGCTGAAATTAGAACTCTGTTTTTGGGTCTCATACCTTATTCAGGTCAACATAACTCAAATGTAAACCTAACAGGTGTTAATTTATTAAAAATTGTAGACCCATTTCTCAGGCCTCATCTCAGAGTCTGGGGTTTTATGTGGCAGATCAAGGACTCTCATCCTGGTGGCTACATATAAAACAGCTGCTTTCAGTGGAACACTGAAAAGTTCATATATTTCTTCCTCATTTTTACAGTCCTTTTTCTGATCATCCTCCTGGATATTCATCTGCTGTTGAGAAGCAAAACTAGACAAAGAAGACTCTTAGACTTGAGAAAATTGTGTGCTCGTGCACAAAGCCTGGTGCAGAGGACAGCTTCTGTGACCAGGTGTTCAGGGAAAGGATGTTGCAGTACAACAAATTTTAGTCTTTCTTTTCCTCCTGTTTGCCTGGCCTGATGATGAATCAGTTAAGGGTTAAGATGAGTTGCATAATCTGTCTGGGAAAACAGCTTTGTTCCTAATCCCTGATGTGGGGATGGTGCTAGAGGAGTTGTCAGGAAGACAGAAGACTTGGTAGACGAAGAGAGAAAGGGTCAGAGCTGTGGGTATTGCTGCACTTTGGAGCATCCAATCAATCCATCCTTTACAGCTTTTGAGGAGGAGAGGATCTTCTCTCCAGGAAATAGCAACCACACCACAGAGCTGTGCCTAACCTGGATGGACTCTTGGGTTTGCCTGTGAAGAATTACTGCTGAGCATTTGGCACTTTGCTGCAATGACTAATGCACATATAGCAAGAGTAAAAATACTGTCCCAGTGTGACCAGGACATCAGCAGAGGGCACTCACTGATTCTTAATCTTTCACCTTTTAGCACACCCTGCTTGCCCAGACACTGCTGTGTAATTACAATAGAGCTATGCCTGTGGTAGAGGATCTATAAAAGCATAATTCCTAATTTATTACTGCACATGTTGAGGTACAGTCTTTCAGCAGGGGGCTCAGATCCTATCAAGCAGTTTCCATCGTCAGTAGAGGGGAAGCCACATGAATGAATCCCACAGTGTGTTAAAAAGTCTGTCATTTCTGCTTCTAACAGCTGCACGCCTTCCTGTTTATTTTTCCTTCCTTCTATCAAAGTCTGCTGTAATGCAAATGTGGCCATTCTGTTATTTGTGCTTAGCAGCAGGATCTCCAGGTTAGTTCCCTGCTTGATGCTTTACGTTAATCCACTTTCTGGTTGGAAAAGATGTGAAATTTACTCAAGAATGAAATTGTATTCCACATCGTTACACTGTTCTCATTAAATCTATTATTTCCACATCATTGCCCAAGAAAATACCCGATGCGAGAATCCTCTGAGAGTTCACTTCCCTAATTCACAGGACAATTACAAAATTGTTTTTGCCACAGTGGGGAATGTTGACTGCTGGGTCACTTAAATTCTTGCAGTGCCAGCTAATAGAAAAGAACACTATTCCTCCTTGCAGAACTAAAATGCAGCAGAGCAGCCAGGGGATATGAAAAGGGTTTATTTTGACTTTTTTGTTCTGTTGTTTAGTTTTCTTTCATCCTGAAAGAAAATAAGTTTTCTGGAATGAAAAATTGATTTATTTGTGGTTTTTTTCCCAAGACTGCTATCTTTGTGTTAAATTAAATAATATATATTTTAAAATCAAGTATTCTATTTGTGTAAGTAGATTGCAGCATAATATAGATAGAAGTATGATGCCCAAAATGATTTTTTCCTGGCATACTCCTGATAAACCTTCTCATATAATCTTTTTTTAAGAGCATATTGACACTCATAAGAGCTTTAACAACAAACATGAGATTTTCTCTCTTCACATTCTTTTTTATTCTGTGCTAATTATGAAAACATGCACAGAATATTTTCCTCCCTATCGAAAAAGATTTGAGTATTCATCACAGTACTAAAAGTGGCTGAGTAGTCCCTCCACAAAGAACTGATGAAACTCCAGAGCAACTGTGCAGATTACAGGCTGATCTATGTTATTCTGACAAGGAACACAATCAGCAAAACTACTTACAAGTCCAGGTGAAGTAAATGGCCAAATCCTGCATAGTGCATTGGATGAAGAGTCAGAGCAGCTTTGAGGATTTCTGAGCATCTCACCTTAATTGCTCAGTGTGAGAGGCTGTGCTGGGAAAGAATAATGTGTCAAGGGTTTTATAAGGTCAGTTTCTCTTCTAGAGGAAAATTGCAGCACAGTAATAGGCAGATGTGGAAGGCTGCAGTCCTTGCATTAAACATCTATATGAAAACTCTTTCTCCAGATGTTACTTGTAGAGACAAACACAGCTTTGAACATATTGCTGAATTCTATGTCTGTAAATACAATGTCTGTAAAAGCAGTCTCTGGTGAGTTAGAAGGGACCTTAAAGACTATCTAGTTCAAATTCCCTGCCATGGGCAGAGCCACTTTTCACCAGATCAGGTGAAATGCAAAGAAAATGCATGCTGCCTGCACACCTGGTTTTCACCTGGTATTTACCAGGCTTAACAGATGTTCAGGAAAGTTAAAACTTTCACCCTTGTTCAAATAGGCAAATTTCTTCCTACTCAGAGCATCCTGGCCTGTATCAAATATCATGTGCCTGGCAGAATCAAGGAAGTGATCATCTCTGCACTCAGCATTCATGAGGCCCCACCTTGAATGATGTATCAGCTGTGTCCTCCCACCACAAAAAAGTAATTAGGTTCTGGAGTGGGTCCAGAGAAGGCCAATGAAGGATTGGGTCCAGAGAAGAGCAATGAAGATGGTGAGGGGTTTGGGAAATAAGTTTCAAGGCTCAACCATAAGGGTCTTTTCTGATCTAAATAATCCTATGATTTTATGATTTGCATTGTTAATGTTTGTGGATATAAAGTCTGTGCTCTGTATGCATGCTGACTAATCATGTATTTTCATCTTCACATTAGCAGCCAGTGCTGTGACTAAAGTTGGATAGTTCCGAGACTGGATGTTAGTAAAGACCAAGAAGACTAAAAAGAAGTTGAAGAAAAATTAATGATCATTAGGATGCACATAATTTCTTTATGTTATATAAATAGCAGAAGAGAAAATGCTTATAGTTTTTCTGTTTCTGAGTAAATGGACAACCAATTATATTTCTGAAACATATTTATTACCCTGAAAAATCTTCTCTGACTTTGTTATATTTATACATGTACACTCACAGACTCACTTTCACTTTCATGTATTGCATGATAAATTTAGTTCCATATTAAATTAAATACTCTTATATGACAGTCAAAGTTGAATATATATATATATATATATACATATATATATAAAGCAACAGGTACCTTTATAATCAATTCAGGGCTGGGAAATTAATAAAGCAGAAACAGTATTTTAAATTATGCAGACAGCCCAGTTTTACTCAGTGATGCTTGTCAAGAGACAAAATATTGGTACACACTGTTCAATCCCTTAAACTAATTTTTTCCTTTGGAGTTCAGGCTTAATATTAAATATACTCCCAGGAGAGTCAAGCACTTTCATGTAAAGAAAACAGGAGAACTACTATCAACACCTTGATATGAAGAAGAATTGTTGCAAATTTTTTCATATCCAACAAGAAATTATCTGCATTGTTATTCAGATGTGCCATATTTCTTTTGGTGCTTCTGGTAACAGCTAGCATCTGTTTTTACAATTAGTGGAGCTTCCCGTAGAAACCCTGCAATCATGTTGTTTGAAGGCTTGTTTTCTTTCTGAAAAAAATTGCTGCCTTTATCCCTCATCTACTCTTTTGTTTCCAAAATAGTTATTTTAAGCTAAAATAAAAGAAATACAACATCTTTCAATCATAATGTATAGCAGTGGTATATAATCACCATACTGGAAGGGCAAAAAATTTTGTTTCTATAGTGAATTGACTTTAGCTACCTGCTAAACCTCCAGCTAAGCCTCACTCACTCCTGCAGTGGAATGGAGGAAATAATCAGAGGAGTAAAAGTGAGATTAAGATCATGGATCAAGATAAATAGAATCATAAAATACATTGAGTAGGAAGAAGAAGAGGGAGGTCCCATCCTTGAAGTCATTCAAGGTCAAGCTGATGAGATTCTGAGCAGAATTTAGTGCAGAATGTCCCTGTTCACTGCAGGGGGATTGGACTAGATGAACCTTTGAAGGATGCTTCCAACTCAAGGAAATCAATAATTCTGTGAAATATTAAAGCTCTTCATAACCTCTCTGGTGGTTGAAATTAATAAAAGTTTCTTAGCATCTCACTTTTTCTTTTCCCAGATATTCTGAAACTTGAGAGTCCATTTTTTTCTTCTTTAGGGAGAACAAAGTTATCGTGTCAAACACTTGTGTTCATATTCCATTACACTTTAGTCCTTTGTCTGAGGCTAAACTGCTACCTTCACACTGCTCTAAACCCAGTATCCAAACTTAATTAGTTCTGTCTGAGGAAAGGCTGTGTTATAAAAATGTGGCTTGATAAGAAACTTTTATATTGTTCAGAAAGTTATATGTGAAACAATAATACACTCAATTTTGCTGAAAGAGTAGATGTTTCAAGTGTTTCCCTCACTGCTTATAACAAACTAATTTTTCAATAGTACTTTACACACTGAATAATTTCTTGTGGTTTAGTGGATTTCAGCAAATAATACTCTTGCCAAAATCTGTTACTTTTCCTATCAATATCTAAACCAGAGATCTAGGGAAGAATTCTGCTTGTGTTCAGGTAGCTCACTTAACCTCCTTTGAAGAGCAGTGCTCTTAAAAATAACTTGTTCAAGGCTTTTCATACAGTGTAGGATGAACAATTTACACTTCATCTTGTTTTTAATTTTTTAATTTTTTTTCTTCTGCATTTCAGTAAAACATTGGGTATTTCAGATTACTAAGGGAGCTGTTTTAAAATGCTTTTCATATTCCAAATGAGGGAAGCCCATAAATATTTTAGTATTGGAGGGTTTTGCAAATGCTTTTTCTTAGCACGCCTAGTAATTCCAGCTCCTGCTTATTGCACTCTCCAGGGTAATGCACAATGTGTCAAAAATATTTCTGCCAGATTTTATGTGTCTTAAAATATAGAGATTCAAAACTGTTGACAGATTTGAAGTCTTAGTAAACCTAAATTAAAGAAGGATGGTGAAAATACAGATTTCTTTTAGGTTTCACAAATTTTCATCTTCAAAGTTACATTTTATCTGACTATTGCAAATGAACAGTTAATGTATGTAATGGTGACCCAGGAAAGGAAACCAAGGTGTGTGACAATTCAATATAAGTTAAATAAACTTGAATTTACCTGAATAGTTAAGTCACTATCATCTGGAAATCACTTTCAAAAAATGTAATAAAATAACCTTATTAAGGATGAGCAATAGAATAAATTATTTCTTAGGAAGTAGAGCAGAAACATTTCTCCTGTCTTTCTAATGAATCTTGGCATCTATTTGAAATCCAGCATAGGTTTTGGTATAAAAGTTGCACTCCTGCAATAGTTCATAGCAGTTTATATAACCTTGAAAAAAACTTTTCAATATGCAGAGAAGGAAATAATAAAGAAATTAAATATCCCCAAAATAGTACCCTAATTTTGTCATATTCAATAAAGATTATGTCATTCTAAGCATAGGGATTATCACCACATCCCCACTGCAGTTCTGAATTGGATTTCACTTAGCTCTTTCAGCTATTTCCCTTATTGTGTCTTTTACCTGATTTGCTTCATCAATGCATTTTATATTATCATGATCTCTACGGTTGTTCTACTATGAAGATCTATTTGATGTTGAATAGCCATGTACACAGCAGGCATAGGGGATTGGAGACTCAAAAAATACTTTTTCTTGTGGAGAGAATCCTTTTCTGCAAGAATCAGTTCACTTCCCACAGACCAGAGAGCAGCTGTGAGACTGAAGTAACTCTCAGTCACTGTTGAATGGGCCTGAATTTGACCCAGATGCTAAAAGGCTTTCATTTTTCATTTGAAAACTTCAGAATGTTTCTTTTTTTCACAGTCTCTTAGTATCTGCTTTCATTACCAGTTATTAAATTCCCCCCTTATTTGTGTTAATTGAAACAGATCACAACTGAAATGCAAATGACAGTGCTGTGACAATCCTGGTAACTGCAAGGAACAACAAAAAGTATCACAAAGCAGGAAATAATAGCGAAAGAATATTGAGCTTTCTTTGGTTTTCAATTTTACTGGAGGGCTTAATATTATAAAACAGAACAGTTCTGTGATGTATTTCTTTTCTGTTCCAACAGTACATGCTATTTTGGATGGATTTGATGAAAAGTGGTTAAAGCAGAGAAAAACTGTTGAGTGTGAAGCTCTGATTGTTATGTATTAAGCAAAACCAAAAGATGCAATGACTAATCCTTCACAACTATAATGACTATCACCTTTCTCATTAAAGGGAAATTGAACCTCTGACCCACAGGGTCATAACATGCATTTACAGGGTCTAGGTATTGGAATAAACAAAAGTTTAGTCATATTTTCTTTTTTTTTTCCTTTCTCTTTTTGTTTGCTTTCTAAAAATTTGACTAGGTATAAATCAGATTTGCCTCAAGTGAAAAAAAAGAGAAATATTTTTTTTAGGATGCAGTGTTGATACTACTCTGTAAATGATTGTTCTAGAGGCAATTTTATTTCAGAGTGAATTGCAGCAATTCTGCAGAAAAGAATTTGTGTTCTTTTTTTAATGAAGGACTGGTATAGGACCAGGTTAGATCTACCTTTCTTTCCTGGCTATATATGCTATCAAAGCATTCTAATCTATTATAAACACTTTCCTCCTGTGGCAGGAAGTTCAATCAAGGATCATTTTCATTTAGAAACATTGAAATTACTATTTTCTCTGTAACAGGCAGAGCTCTGTATGTATTCACTAAGGCCATGGACTAAGGCCATGAGGTTTCCTTTCTCATTGTATGCTCTCTATTCTTCCTTTCACTGCAAGCATTGCTTAACTGTATATGATGAATTTTCTATGTTAAATTTTGTTCCTTGGTCTCCATCATTACAGAATAAATGGAAATGCAAGCTGCATATTTTCATACAAAACCAGAAAATAATTTGCTCATGCATCACTGTTATTTAAAGCCTTACATTACATTTCAGGTACCTCTGGTTACTAAAATGTCTGAATATATGTTTTTCTTCTGTAAAAAGGTAAGATGTACTTCCAGTAAATAAATGATTTTGAAGATTTGCTTTTCTGTTCATAATTCTTTTCCCTTTTATGCTTGAACATAGAATTTTTAGGAAAGTATCTGCAAATAGAGACATCTCTCTTCAGTCTTTGACTGTAAATTTATTTCACTGACTTTATAAGGAATGCTTTTTCTATCAAGCAGTTAGAAATACTTCTGTTCATGATGTCCTACATAAAATCCATATTCCACAAAATCCTGTCGTGTGTCTTTGGACCATATCAGTATTTGAGACTTCTCCTTGCATGCATTCACCGAATGCTTTTACTTCTTTAATCAAATTAATCAAAAAGCCATTTCTGATGGCATTTTATTTCCTACCTCATGTAGTTGGTAGTTGTTGTCAGTGAAGTGCAATTCTCTAGAGGAAGATGTAGTTTTTAATAGAGGGAGAAAATTATACTCATGGTTTTATAGCTAGGCAGTGAACTGCACTGTTTCAGAACTGTAAACTTGTGCTATAAAATGAAATGCCTTACAAGTAGGTTAGTGGGTTTTTTTTAATGTTTTCAACATGTTCAGAGCACACTCTCCCCATTCTTACATTTTGGGAAGCAAAATCAAATTGTCTCTTTGATTTGTTTCTTCTACAGGACATCATAAAAGTACTTCCACCTTCAGCTTGTCCTGTATCCATTGTACCAGAACAGGTGGAGCTGCTTGGTCTTGGATGAGTTCCAGGTCATTATTAGCTTGATTTCTGCAGCTAGATAATCATTTCTCATGGTCTTTTCAATTCCCAAAGGGAAACCAAAAAACTGTAGAAAACATCTAAACCTATGAGCTTTTTGGTTAGTTTTATCAAGTCAATCCCTAGCCATTACCAACCAAAGCGTCTCAAATCTGATTTTTCTTCACTGATGTGTCTCATGAGCTCAACCCTGCCTGCCTCCCTCCATACTTTGAGCAGAGGCTGTAGGAAGGGTTGTTTTGGACATCCTGAGCATTATTCCATTACTAAGCCCATGACTTCGCTTTTGATTTCCTTTAAGGAACAGCTCTAGGTAAAATTTATTGCCATCTTTCCTATAGGCTCAGACATGGACTTTCCTCTTCATTTTATATTGGCTCCTTTGGCTTTGGAAATCAAAAAGCAGCTCTACTTGATTTTTGACTGATTTGTCTAATCTAGGGTTTATATCATCCATCTGAAATGTCTGTCATTGGAGACTGAGTGGAGACACAGTCTGTCACTAGCTCAGTAAGAGAAATCAGTAATTTCTCAGAGTCCTTTTATTTGCTCATTGTAATTATGTTCTGCACATTTTTCTTGGCATAGATGATATCTTTGCATATAAGAAGCAGGTGTCAAAATGGAGATGAGATTCTTGTTTATCTGAAAATGGAAATTGAGCCAAATATGTTTTTTTCTTTCATTTGATAGCCAAGACTGTAGCTTCATGATTATGCTGAATATCTTGCTTTCCTGATGAGTGTATTTCTGTTTAAAAACCCCAACAGATTACTTTTATCACTTTTCACATGTTGGTCTGACTTTTTTCATAGACAACAGATCATAACTTATGGGAAATAGGACAGAATATTTTTATCTGCATATTATTTTTCTACCAGGTTCCTAATATTGCTGGAATATGTTCAATTACTGGAATGTCTGCCCTTTTTTCATGTCTTTTGACCAGTGTGTCACTAAACAAAACACTAGGTTATCCTTATAAACTAATAAAAATTCCATCTATTGCACTTCTGCCACTTTTCAAGGTTTACAATGGTTTACTAATAATACTTAGATAGCTTTCTGATTTGTTTTGACAGAATTGTGCTGTGGTGAATTATGCATTTTAGTTCACAATGCAGCCACTACAGTCAAATGTCTGACTTTAGAAAAATTATGATTCCATTATTCATTTATTGCAAGGTCACAATGCATTAGAATTACATTCTTAAAGGCATCTTTGTCTTGTAAATGACTGGGTTTTGTGAATGGGCTTATGTCACTCAGGTGAATTTACTGTTTGGTTGGGGGTCTTTTTTGCCTTTATGCTTATATTCTGTTAGGTACAGATGTTCTATCTTCCAGATGTTTCAGAATCTGCAAATAAATAGATATAATTGTTTCAGGCAAACTTTCATCACCTGCACATTTTTCTCTCTGGAAAATATTTGACCATTTGAGCAGTCTTCCCCCAGCTTTCATCACCAAAAATACAAAGAGTTAAGGTGTCTTACACATGTTAGTTCTGTTGTCTTACTTTACAAGGTGTGTTTTTTAGCTCCACCAACCACTAAAAGAACACAAGCAGGAAGATTTGGCTTTTTGTATATTGAAAAAAATTACTTTCAAAGGTAGAAACAACATAATTTGTCTATAAATTAATTATTTACTTTTGTTACTGGCCTATATGCTCCATAACATTCAAAACAACCTTTCTAGGGAGGAGTGTTAACATTCACCTCTGAGTCTAAGGAGTCTTTTGACATAGACTAGTTATGCAATCAAATATTTCTTGGCATAGACAGCATAACTGCAATTCAAATGCAAGTGCTGGAACCAAATACCTGTCTTTACTCTCTGGGAGGTATGAGTTTGTTCAAAAACATCTGTGAAAATAATGTCAGTCCCAGCTTCTGGGCAGACGAAGTAAATATCTTTGCACTCAAGCAATAAAACTTAATATCTTGACCTACTGAGTATTTCTTTCTAATCTTGCTCTTATCACTGTTTTTCATCTGCTAGAGTATGTGGACTTCTTTCCTTTTTCTGCTGAATTCTTCCCTATTTCCACAATAAGAAGAGTGCACACCCTATATATATTTCTCTATGGACCAGTCTTCCTTCATTTCCCAAAGCTGCAGTGCTTGGACAGAGGGCTTATATTTATTTAATTTTGAAATTCTGTTTGCTGAGGGTCCTCTTTTCCCAAGTTCTGTATTTCTTCTGGTGCAGTACTGAGTCATCAGGTGATTCTTTCCTTTAGTTGTAGCCTCTATTGAAAAACTTGTATAACCACTCAGATATTTTTTGCATTTTCGGATGTCTCTCATCAGGAATAGTGCATTTGGACTTATGTTACCAATTTGACATAAATTTGCAATGTTCTTTTCAAAATTACATTGGGGTTATTTTTAAAAGCAGCATTATTTTGTAGAAAGCTTTTTCAGTATTTTCCTTGAACCTTTATCACCGTCATAGCTGTCTGACAGTCCTCTTTGCCCTCTTACTCAGTCCCTCAAAGTTATCTCAGGAATTTGTTTTAATGCTATTATCATCCCTATCTCTAGGAGGGACTAGTTACTAGTCTCACTTTCAAGAACTTAAAACTGTTGTTCCAGTCATAGAAACTACCTGTTTTCCTAAATTCTCCCCCATGCTATGTCAGAGATGGGTAAGTCAAGATTGTAATCTCAGAAGACTTCATTCATTAAGAGTTTACACGATGAAAGGTGCCCCCATGAACTATATGAAAAGGATGTACTGATCCATGTAATACTATGTTTGACACTAGATTGAAGATTCAACCTTATTTTCTGGTTCCTTACATGTAAAAATATTTGTCCCACCTCAGGACCCTAAGCTCCCTTTCTAGATGATGAGGAACAAACCACACAACTAGACTGCAACTTATTAAATCTCACGATTGGTCAGATGGCTCACATCCTAGAAGGGACTCTTTCTATTGCCTAAAAGGAGCTCAAAAGGGACAGGGCTGAACAGTGACATTTACACTGTGGACATCACTAGTTACCTTGATTCCATCACAACTGTTCCAAAACAGCAACCTGATTCTGCTTTCCTGATGTATGCCAGCCCCTGGGAATATTTTTTCAGTGTGGAGCCTCCTCCACATATTCCTTGGAATAAAAGCATAAAAATTTTCCAAGGCATTCCAGATCTCAAGTTTTAGAAGAAAATTATCTGAAATGTTAAACAATGTTTAGTTTTAAATAATGTCTCCAGCTCTTCTGTTAATAGCCAGGAAATGAAGACCATTTGGTTTCTATTTGCATTCTGAAAAAGGATGAGATCTGTTTTCATGCTTTACAGTTAAATATTGGCTTGCTGCCACTTTAACACCTTTTCCTCTTGTTTCTGAAAAAAGCAGCCATTAGACTTTAGAGTGGTCTCATGCTTTACATAAAGTAGGATATGACTCTTTTCTGTGGTGTATTTCATCTTCAGACCTCTTGGTACACCAAAATATTTCTAATATTTGGCAATTTTGGGAATGAAATTAATTAGATCTTCTTTTTCTTATTCCTTTTCTGGGAGATGCTGGCATACAACTAGACTGTGCTTATGCAATTTTTCTTTCACAAGTACATTTTTTTTGCATTCCAGAGATAAGAGGTCCTCTAATGCTACTTTATGCATCAGAACCTGTCCTCTTTGCAGAAAAGTCTAGTTTCTTTTCTTGTACTATAAATAAGTTTTTTACATAGCTTCCAGTGAAGGTATTAAATGAACACAAAAGTCTTTTTCCATTGTCTGGGTAGTCACAGATTTTTATGATCTTCCTTCCCCTTGAACTACTATCTGCTAAAACTGGATTATCCAGGACAAGAGCCATGGTCTATATGCATATGGAATTTCTTTTCACAACCCTTTTCTCTTTCTGATAGAGCAGTAATATATTCAGTATCTTTCATGGCAATTGTGGTATCACTGAAGATAAAATAAAAGTATCAGAAGAGAATTGTCACTTTTTTGATTTTGGAATGCAGAAGTAGAAACAGCAACGATGAAGACTGCGGAAGACACCATGAATAATGCTTACCATGCTGCTTCAACTGTTGGCCCACTGAACATGAATTCAAGTGGTTTCCATCCTAATTTTTGGTCTTAATTTTAGGCAATCTTAGCTGAGATGTCTTCATCCTTTATCCATCTCATATATTGTTTTAACATACGGTTTGAGAGCAGCCCTACAGAAAAGGACTTGGGGACAGTGATGGATGAAAAGCCAGTATGAACCAATAGTGTGTGTTCTTAAAGCCAACAGACAGCATCAGGGAAGCTGTGTCTAGCAGATAGAGACTGAGGATTCTGCCCATCTTCTCTGCTCTTATGAAACCCCGTCATGGGTACTATGTCCAGCTCTGGAAAATGGACCTGTTGGAAATCATCCACAGGAGGGCCACCTGGACCACCTCTTCTACAAGAACAGGATAAGACAGTTGGAGCTGTTCAGCCTAGAGAAGAGAAGGCTCCAGAAAGACTTCATGGAAACTGACTAGAACCTGTAGGAGGCCTACAGGAAAGCTGGGGAGGGACTCTTTGTCATAGCATGTATGACAGGATGAGGGGGAATGGTTTTAAACTAGAGAAGGATAGGTTTATGTTACACATTAGGAAAAAGTTCTTCCCCATGGGAGTAGTGAGAACTGGAACAGTTTGCCCGGAGAGGTGGTGGAGTCCCCACCCCTGGATTCATTCAGGGCTCAGAGTTGATGAGTCTCTGAGCAGCCTGATGTAGGGCAGGATGTCTCTGCTTATTGCAGAGGGATTGAAATAGATGATCTTTGAAAGTCCCTTTCAACTCTATGATTCTGTGTTTCATGTTTCTGTGATTCCCTGAATGATAGGTGGGGTCATGGGTTGACAATTTCTGTAATAATTTAGTATGATATAATAACTTAGAATTATGGCCAAATGGGAATTCCAAGACACTTTGTTACAAACTCAACATCAATTGGACTCATTCCTCAGAGTCCCATTCTCCTTCTGGAAGGCAAATCACTGCTGTTAGAATCTCTCATGCCATTTAAACTACCATTGAATGAATGCAAGTGTCAAAGCTGATTTTTTTCAGGCAGCAAGTTCACACAGGAATTTCTATGTAAAAAGAAACAATGAACTGGTATTATTGAATTTCCTGACACGTTGATTATTGTTGGTAGTATGTATGTTTTCTTTTTTACCCTGCATTTCATGTCACTGTCTTCTCCAGGAGGCTAGGGTGACTAAACTCTCAATTTTGTTTAGAAGCTACTTTAGAAATACCTCCAGGTTGCATGATGAGTCATCCAGTTTTTCGTTAGGCTTTATATTGGTCTTCTGTAGGGAGCAGACAGTACCGTTACACCTCTCATACTGCTTTCATAAGACTACTCTGTTCTCATAGTCAGAAAAACTTTAGCCCCTGCAATTTTCATTTTACTCCTAAAATGTCTTTAATTCACATTTCATGTGAATTACATTTTGTACATTTTGTTTTGGGAAGATCCAGCTCCTTAATTCTATTTCTTACTGAACAATGAGAAGAGACACTCACCACTGCAAACAATTGGCATCTTCAGAGCCTGTGCCCCATGTTCTCCAGAGACAAGAGCTCACCAGTTTTCCCCAGCCACGTTTGAATGCATGATAGTTTAAGATTCATTTTAAGGATGATTTTTCAGCAGCAAGGTTTAGAGAATACAGTTACTGAATCATAAATAACAAGTTTCAACTGTGCAATGAATATTTGAAAGACTCTTTACATGGCATTATTTTTTAGATATTGTAATAATTGAATGCATTTATAAAGTTATAAAATAAAATCTTTAATTCTCAGTTAAAAAACCTGCAGATTTGGAGCTGTAAAAAACTAGTTTTAGAAGTAACAAAGAAAACAAAGAAATGGCATATGTAAAAGGTACTATATATAGAGCATTGAGTGTAACATAGTGCTGAAGAACAATGGAGAAAGAAAAGGCAGAGTATATGTGTGTATATATATATATATAAAAGGAGTGTTTCTTTCCTCCTGTAATGAAGATTTTGAATGTAACCATAGAAATATGACAAGAGGATCTATTAGAAGAATGACTGAGAGACTGATCCACATTGTGATCATCTGAGGACATAGCAGGAGGCTTTGAACAGAAGAGTGTTATTTCAATAGGAGTGGGATAACAGGCTTCACCAGCCTGAATTATGTTAGTTCAGCTCAGCATTATTTAATGTAAAGTGTTTTTTGCTTCAAGTCTTACAACAAAATACCTACAAGTAAATCTGAGTTCCTATGAATATTTTATCCCGCTACAGTATATGTTAAGTGCCAGTGTTTGTGTTCATAGTGAATCATTAATTTTTTTGTGTGAGTAAAGATGCACCTATTATAATGAAATATTTGAAAACAGAGTATTTATTGGTTACATTTATTTTGGAACATCGAGGCAGAAGCATTTCTGATCAATTCAAGTTTCTACACATTCATTGCTGGGTTGTTTTTTGCAGTAATTTCTCCCCATTATTTGTAGATATGAAAGGCTGTAGTTTATTGTACTGAAAAGATAAAAAGAAGTTTTCTATCACTTTTTCTTCCCAAGGGAAAATGCAATCCATAGCAATTTTCCACTACTGAGTCTTCATAAAAGCATTTGTCTTGAAAGCTTTCATATGAGTCTATTATTGTAGATAGTTTTATTGTCAAGGAAAAAGAAGCAGTAAAGTTATTCAGTGCTCACAATGGCACACTCTCTCTTTCTTCCTTCAATTGAGCAGAGAGAGAAGTATTATTTACTCCCTTTTTTAGCAATTAAGGAATCAGTCAATATCCAAAGAACAAAATAATCTTTTAATAGGCATATATTTATCTAACTCATAAATAGTTTGTAGTAATCCACAGCAGGGATATCTATCCCTTGCAATTACTTTCTTTCTTGAGACACATGCACTCCTGGAGTACTTCATTAAACTTTCCATGATGGGATATTTTTCCTGCTGTACCATATGTAATCATTAACTGAGACTTAAAACTAAATCAAAACAAATCTTCTGGTCAATTTTACATGTAGTTTCATGTATGAATGTAGTTGATTCAGAATACATTTTTATTTCCATGTATAAATTACCACATTGAATTCCAGATAGAATCCTTTCCAAAAAACTTTTTCTCATATTCTGACTAGAAGTTAAAGTATATTACTGAGAGAATTGTCCATATTCCTCTTAAACATTGCCAGGTTTGAGGCATCATTCATTTGGTTCAAGACATTCTCTGGAGTTGTGAGTTGAAGGTACACAGAATTTCTAAATATGTTAATGGCCATACTGAATAAAAGTTGATGTTCTCTGAATGACCATCCATTGACTCAGTTACTCATGTGTACTTTCAAGGTGTGACTGCCCTGCAGACTGAAACAATGCACAATAAGTGGGAGCAGCTTGAGCATTAAAGCAAAAACACTGTTTCAAGGTTGCTTAATACAAACTTAGGTGTCAACATGTGAAGTCTTTGCCTTGCCTTCCATGGTAGTCAGCTGAGATTCAGGTGGATACAGATGCCTGGATTTAGGTTCATAGCACCATATCAGGCATTGAGATAGCCTCCTTGGCTTCAAGTGTCACCCCAGCAGTGCAGCAGTTTTCTGTAGGTCTTTCATCAGAAGCTGGTTTAGCTTTGGCTTTTATAGCTCCTGTCCTTAGGAATCTGCTTTTGAGGGAGTTGAGCTGCTCCACTGATGGTGCTAACTTCCTACTATTAACTAAAGCATGAATCCACTCATCTTGTTTAGATACACATGTTGCAGTGTCATGTTTTAAGGCTGAATCGCACCCTCAATGTTCAGTTCAGTTAACTAAATTTAGGCATCTAATACTATCTGGGATAACCAAAACTAGGTGAGATTACATTCA
The DNA here is from genome assembly GCA_013400935.1 of Turnix velox. NCBI lineage: Eukaryota > Metazoa > Chordata > Aves > Charadriiformes > Turnicidae > Turnix > Turnix velox. The sequence goes on from VZTY01014828.1 coordinate 101,790, forward strand.
CAAGCCCAGAATGTGTTGCACAACTTAGTGTAGTCCACACTTGTCTGGAGCAGCTGCTAGAGGATAAGAAGGCTGTCCTGACACAGAATGTTTAGGAAACAGAATTGAGCTTCTGGTGTAAAACTTTTGTTTTACAACTACTTACATTTCTATGATTTCATATCATTACCATATTTAGAAAAACAATTTATCTTGTTTGTGACAAGCACTTGCCAATTCTTGTATATTATGTGTCATGACATAAATATCAGGCCATTCATTTTCTGCACAAGCTAAAATTTAAGCAGTCAAAATTTAGTAAGTGAATTACATAACTGCCAGCCTGTGAAGCTGAAGAAATCAATAAAGTCCACAAACATATGTAAGGAGAAAGACAGCGTAACTCTCTTTTATCCCTGCTGTTACATATTCTCCAGAAAACGATCACGTCTTCTCCACAGACTGTGACTTTTGGTTCTACACCCTATGAACACAATGTGATATCCCATCTGCCAGACATTAAAAATGATGTGGTCAGCTGGTAGCTGTTCTGCTTGTATAAGGCCATGTCTTAAATCTGATGAAGTTAATTAGAACATCTGTGGAGAGAATTCGGGGAATAAATTTCCCATCACTGTTCTTTAACCTAATTCTCTTACATGGTCCTGTGTTCATGCATTGAAGTGCACTAACTCCAGCAAATAAGCTAAAGTGCACCATTCTTGAAATGCATTAGACTAGATGGGAAGAGATAAAACTATCACTGATTGTGGAAAATGCCTTGATATCTTTCATAACCAAGTCACACTTCTTTTGGCATGGTACAAAATGTTATTTTTCAGCTGTCAATGATGCTTCAAATAGAGAAGAAAAACATTTGAGTCAATTATTATCATTGAATCACAAGAGTTTTACAACTCCAGTAACAATAGCTTTCTTCATAATTTCTCTAACTGAAAATGAAACATTTGTGAAAGAGTATGTTCCTAGCTGGCTTCCTTTTGCAAAATAAAAGGGAGAAATATTCTAAAACAAAATATTCCATCTGAAGGAATACAGTCCCACATCTTTTAACTTTTCCCTTAAGACCTGCATATTGCCTCTTCCCTAACTTCTTTATCAGCAAAGACTACTTTGTAGATTCTCATCACCATTTGGCCATTAGAATTTAGAGGAATTAAATCTGTTGAGAGCTCTATCTGAAATTCTCATAATCTTTTGAAAAGTTTGATGAGACACAAACAGATGTCCTCTACCTTTTCAACTGCCATCTGCTTTAACTGGATAGAAGATGTTTGGCTATTTCTGCCAAAGTGTATAAACTTTGTTTTCCGGAAAGCCTATTCCTTAGACAGCATGTGTTGAAGAGTAGCCCTAGAAAGACAGAACTGTTTTATTGGAGCCTTTGCTTCTGTTCATCTTTTTTTTCAAGATGGAAACTGGTCGCTGTTCTTATTCATGCTCAAAGTTTTAAGAAATGTCCAGGCTGTATACTTAGAATTGCTTCACAGACATCCTGTGCTACATGGTTTGCTACTGTTGAAACAGATGGAGTCATAACAGCTCTCTGAGTCATTCTTAAGCTGGTACAACGTCACTGATGAATGCTTGTAGGTGCTTGATGCATTTTTTTCATCTAGGGGTCATGCCTTTCTAGTTGAATGAGCTCCTACACTAGCTTGCAAAGTGAGTTTCATCAGCATTTATGGGAGGTAGCACTGTATGGGAATGATATGCCTATTATGTGAATATGTCTGTCCACATTATTTCAGCCTTTAATACAGGATCTTATAGAAGACAATACATAGCTTGAAGAGACAGTAACATGCTATTAGTATATACTTGAGATGTTTTTGAAATCTTGGAGCTTTTTCTATCTCATGTTCTTCTACATGAAGCTTCTTATCAGGATAATGTTCTTACTTCAACCATTCTGGGGACTATCAGAGAATAATTATATGACGTATATAATTGTCTAAAACTAAAATATTTTTAACCTGAGATCTTAATGTTTATTCTGTCAATTTCCGCATGTGCCTGTGTATTTGCCAACCTGTCCATCATCCATCTGTTGACCTGTGATGAAGGAAGCAAATGCATACAACTTAGACAGAAAAACTTGTGTCTTTATCATGTTTACAGAATAAAATTGCATTTGAATATGATTCTGATAGATCAGAGTATAGAACAGATCAAGATATTTCATATTGCATTGGAAAAAATCATCTATGAGTGGCATTTTTGATGAATATCACTGAAATGTGGTCATATGATTTTAAGATATGTAAGGTTCTGTATTATGTTTGAAATAACAACAGTAAATGTAGAAGTAAGTATCTAAACACACAAAGCAGAGATACGATGTGAAAATGAGAAATGAAGATAAGGACAAAGTGGAGAAGAATAAAAGAGCTAAAAAGGAATAGTTTGTGAAGAATGAGAAGAACATGTTTTGAAATTGTTTGGTATTTATTTCTTCCTCCTATTCAGACTCCTGCTTTAGCAACATGAATCACTTATTCTAGAATCAAAATCAATTTACCTTCCAGTTAATGAAATACAGTCATGGACTTCTGGTTTAAATAACTGCAGACATTTTATTCAATGCAAAGAGCATCAAAGAGGAAGATAAACATACTCAAGAGATCATAATTATGCATTTAATTTTGTAAGCTCCTTCATTAGCCTCCTCTCACATACAGGACATTAATGCTCAGGAAAGCAAAAGGTTGCTAGAGAGGAAGCCAAACTACAAAGTATAACTTCTTCTCTAATCAAAATAGTTGCTTCTAAACTCAATTGACTCAAGACAAAGAAGAGAATTTTAAAAAATATGATACACATGACAGAAAGGCAGGGGAANAATACTGGAACAGGTTGCCCAGGGAGGTTGTGGATGCCCCATCTCTGGAGGTGTTCAAGACTAGGCTGGACAGGGCACTGGGCAGCCTGGTCTAGTGGGAGGTGTCCCTGCCTATGGCAGGGGGGTTGGAACTCGATGATCTTTAAGGTCCCTTCCAACCCGAACTATTCTATGATTCTATGACATTGACAGAACTGTATGTCTGTTGAAAGTGAAGCAAGTTAGCAGAGCTAGGAGAAAAAAAAAAAATCACTGATGTAGAATTGACTGTAATATCCAGAAACCTAAGAAAGGGTAAGACAAGGTGCTTAACCTGTGAGCCACAGGAAAATGTTATTTCACCCAAGGTACTTTCTTGTAAGCCTCAATAAAGTTAGGATGAAGATCTAAACTCCTACAAGCTGCTTGGATTTACTGGGGAAGTTGCAGCAGCCTTCAGACCTCCAAATCTGTTGTTATTGAGCTGCAATATCATTATTAACTAATTATACTCTCACAGGAACCCTGTGGCATACATAAGAAGATGTTGAGAGTTTTTGTGTTGGAGGAAAAACAAACTGCAGGGGGATAATTAGCAGTCACAAGTTTAGGGCTTCACAGAAAGCATACCTAAATTTCTGCTAATTTACTGGTGCAACTAAATGAAGAAAGAAAACAAATATTCCACCTTCAGATCAAACAGCTCAAGGCTTTTCACAACTCTCCCAGCACTTTCTTTCCTGCATGTGTGGTGGCAGTCACTCTCTGAGGCACAAAATGTTGGGTTCAGTTGAAGCTCTTCAGCTAAATGAGTTCAGAGCTTATTGATGGTGAAAACCAGCACATTAACAAAAATACCCTATTGTTCCTTGCTACAGACCTTAACCCACATCTACAGAGGAAAGAAAGAAAAAATCTTTTTCATCAGTTTCAGTGTTATCAGGAGCATCCCAAGAGAAGAGGACAGGAGACAAGGAGTCACTTCAACTTTCATTTTTCAGCACCTCTTTTTGTGTCTTTGCAGTTTCTGAAGCTTTAAGAAGTCTAATGTTTTTAATAAGTTTCTTCCCCTCAAATGCTGTGTTGATAAGCTTTTTAGATTAGCAGATAATGTAAAGGACTTCAAAGGCTTATGAATGCATTCCCAGTTGGCTTCCTGAATACAGCTGGGAGTCAAACTAATTGGTAGTCTGCAGTGAGGCAATTAGCCACAGGATGAGGTAAAATGAAGACAGAGACCCAATATTATGTATATCTCATTGCTTGACTGTGAGTCTTGTTTTGTGTGTGTAAAATCACTACCAGAGTATTAAGATAGTTTTAATACAGAAATAACTGAGATTCATCTTGAGGGGGCAGGAAAGGGCTGAACTGTTCATTTGCATCTTGTAGGCAAAGTGGCCAACTTTTTTAAAAAGCCATATTTGCACTTTAGATTTTATAGCTGGTAAACCAGTACTATAAAAAGTAACTGGGGGAGGTCCTGATCTCTGCCACCCAGTAAAATGCAAAATAACTCTACTGACTTTAATTATGTTATTCTAGTTTTCCTCTGAAGGTGGAATCTAATTCAGCTCCATTATGATCACATCACAGTACCACAGAAGGAGTGCTAAATAAGTTTTCCTTCAGCGGATACCGGCAGTAAAATAATAGGAGTTCTTCCTTCCTTTTCTTCTTCCTCCAGGATCACAGGGGCAGCAGCAAACATTCAAAGAGTAACTCTTTTATAAAGGGAAAAGTATAGTGGTGCCATTCAGTGTGACAGATTAAAGGATTTGAAAAATGTCATAAGAGTGAAAACATTTTCAGGTTGTTACCAGCCATTTTCATTCATCATAATTGTTCTCTGGTCTTTGGGGAAATGCACTACAGTGATTTGCCATGAGAACAAGGATAGCACCTGCAATTCAGAGACAGGACAGCAGAGACATTGAACTCGTTGCCCTCAGTTGTTCAAGACTCAGCAGAACAAACCATTCCCAGGAAAGAAACCATTGCAGAGGCTCAAAATAAAATATTTTTTGATCATAGAGATTTTGTAGGAAGCAAGAAAACATCACTGCTACACAAGGCCAACTATGTGATCTTCAGTCACTTTGACTTTTCAAGAATGTAGAGTCTTGCAAGAACAACCCCATGTATCAGAATAAGCTGGGGACTGAGGTGTTAGAGAGTAGTGTTGGGAAAATAACCTGGGGGTCCTTGTGGACAGCAGCATGACAATGAGCCAGCAATCTTCTTTGTGGCCAAGAGGGTCAATGGCATTCTGGGGTGTATTCGAAGGGGCATGGTTAGTAGGTCGAGAGAGGTTCTCCTTCCTCTCTACTCTGCCCTGGTGAGACCACATCTGGAATATTGTGTCCAGCTCTGGTCTCCTCAGGTCAGGAAGGACAGGGAACTTCTGGAGAGGGTCCAGCACAGAGACACAGAGATGATGAAGGTATTGGAGCATCTCCCCTCTGAGGAAAGGCTGAGGGAGCTGGGACTCTAGCTTGGAGGAGACTGAGGGGTGACCTCATTAATGTATATAAATATGTAAAAGGTGAGTTTTGGGAGGATGGAACCAGGCTTTTCTCAGTGGCATGCAATGGTAGGACAAGGGGCAATGGGTGGCAGCTGGAACACAGGAGGTTCCACATATATGCAAGAAAAAATTTCACAGTGAGGATGACAGAATACTGGAACAGGCTACCTAGAGAGGTTGTGGGGTCTCCTTCTCTGGATATATTTAAAGCCTTCCTGGACACATTCCTGAGTGACCTGATCTAGGTCTTCTTGCTCTGGCAGGGGGATTGGACTATATGATCTTTTGAGGTTCCCTCCAATCCCTGATAGACTGTGATTCTGTGAATGAGTTTACTAACTATTACTATTACTAACTATTCCTATTTCCCTTGCAAAGATCTTTACATTTCCCTGGTAGGTAAGGTGCTTCCTGCATACAGGGTGTTACAGGGATTTATATCCTATATGTATACCGTAATTTCTTATGACACAGCCTAGAGTCCAAAGCTATGAGGATACTTTCCTCAAAAGGTAGGAGTCATAATTACATGAAAAGACTTGAAATACAGAAAATGAACTCTGACAGCAGCTTACAGCTGGGAGTGGGAGGACTGAGGATCTGCTCAGGGAAGTAAAAATTAGAAGATCAGGAGCAAGAACTACCCACTGTCTTGCTGATGAGTTACAGGATGTATTATCTTTTTGCTTGCTTCTCTTGCAACTCCTCAGTGGCTCACCTCCAAGAGGAGGTGTGGTATAAGCAATATTCTTCCTGCTTAGTAAATAAAAATTTGTGGATGAATCTGTGTTTATAAGCACTGGGGTACAGTACAGAGTAAGTATACTGCTGCTACTCTTTATTTTCCTCACCATCTGAACCTGAAATGAACTTTTTGACTTTTACTTCTGAATTTCTCAATGCTTTTATCTCTCACTCTAAGGTTTCTACAACTCTTTTTTTACCACCTCCCTAAAACCTGGATATTACAACTAGTAGCGAATATATTTGTAGAGCTTTGCCAGTTTAGGCTTAACAGGGGAGAAGAAATAATACAATAAACACGATGAAATGTGGCGTGATGAGATTATGTACTACTTTCTGGTGGCAAGGGATGTTATAAGCTTGTCATCACCAGGAGTTTAACTAGGTTTGTTAGGTATTATTCCACATCTATTTTGGAATTGCCCTCAAGTGGCCACTGCATTCTGAAAACAAAGTGGTGTAATCTTAAAATAGACATTCTTCTCATGAAGTAGCTTTGTACATTTCTGAATTAATTACTCTTTATTTCAAAGCAGAAAGCCTACAGGGGTTTATACAGAGTGAGCCAAGTTGGTTGCTTTCCACCATGTATTATTAACACGCTCACTGAATTTTTCCAACCACTTTTACCCCTTGAATGGAATTTCATCTGTTTAACAGGGTTGTAAGTGATGACTGGGTAATCTGGCACAGCAGAGAATAGGAAGTCATTCCTTCAAGTTGTGGCTTATCCCATGGGTGGAGTAAACTCATCTAGAAGAGGACAATTCAGGAGTAACACTGTGTTGGAACATCTGACATAGATGTACCATCATCCTGAAAAAAAGAAAATTAGATTTGACCTATAGAACTTTCTACATATAAATTATTCCAGAAACGCAAAAAGTTGTTTGCAGCAGTATTTACTTTAAAGTGATGTCTCTTGGCTGCAGTTTGAGTTTTGGACATGACCACACATACTGAAAGCACAGAAAAGTTTAAGAAAATCTGTTCTTTCTTTTCTATTCTATTATTTGAATTATATTCTATTCTGTTCATTGGTCTTCCCATTTTTTCATTAATCACACAAGGAAGACCTCAGTTTTGCCACCTCTTTTTTTTTTTTTCAACAGTGACTCAAAGAGCTTTAGACTTCTAATGGAAACAAGCTTTGAAAAAGACCTACTTTTCTTCAAATACCATGTATTAATTACACCAATTAAAATGGCTACACAGAATTTCAGCCAGATGGGATGGTGAAGAATGGCATTGCTGGCAGAATTCACTATTCAACATGTGATGCCTAGTCCTCACACACAGCCATGGTTTGTAACAGTGGATTTGGGCTTTTCTAGGTTTATGTTGCTCCTAAACTATCACTACAATGTGTCTATCATCAGCACTAATTACTGCCTAAGTTAGCTCACTCTGCCAGTCAGATAACTTCCCATTATATATAAATGCATTTATTAAAAAGGCAAATATACTGTTTTCTTGGTGTCTTTGAAATGATTTTATTACACCCCGAACACAGCTGTGCCATATGTGGAGATGCACACATTAAAGGTTCCAGGAGTAGATTAATGTGCTCTACACTTCCCCATTCAGCTTTTTAAATATTTGTTTGGATGTTTGTTTCTGCTGCAAACAGGATTTTAAATGATATAAAAGCAATAATGAAGGAATAAAGTGCTCCCCTGTGCTGAGTTCATACCTCATTTAGTTGGCACAATGGAGCAGTTTACGGCAAGTATTCTTGGATGTGTGAAAGTTTACAGTTATTGTGCTGCAGATGTTTCTAGGTAACCTTTAATAAGAGTGGGAAATATAGATCTTTGAGATTGCTGCTTGTGCTTTACAAGCACATTTAATAGAAATCTATAGAGATGAGAATGACACAAAATAATGGTGACATTATTGCCAAGATCAGGGCACCATTAATGTGTCTCATTGGGAGCCAAAAAAACCACCATGACCAAGGTGCAGCTTAGTGGGAATATCAAGTTTGGCTTTTGCAGGCATGAAAATCAGCAGAGCAAAAGTCCAGGAAAAAACTTACAGGCAAGGTTGAAGGAGGAAAAGTGATGTTAATTCAGAGACAGGGTCAGACAATGCTTGGAATATTATAAAGCATAAAGCAGTTGTATATATTTTTTTCTCTCCACATATATAATGTATGCTAAATACTTTGTACATGTGTTACTCATGCTAACAGTAGATACTTAAAACCAGCTCAGGGAACCACTAGGTGAAAATTCTGAAATACAGCACTCTGTTTCTGTTGTAGTTTGGTATGATCTGTTAGTAACACCAGTACAATATGGCTGAAGTCCCTAAAAGTCACTAAGCCCATATGTCTTGAAAAAATAGCACAACATTTTGTGCTTCCTGGGCCTTATCTCTCAGTGCTTTTTTCTGTAGTGTTACATTTCCCTGCTGGCTCTCTTTGCCTATCATTAACCAACACCTTTACCAATGCAGAGACCAGGATGCCTCAGTGGGACAAGGTGCAGAAGTCAGAACTCAAATTCAAGGAACTTCAGTACAAAGGAGTGTAATTTGGAGAACAGGTACACATATATCCTCACAGATAAAAAAGATAGAAGGCATTTGGGATGTTAAAAACTAAAATTCAACAGCTGGATAATAATTCAGATATCTGAACACAGCTATGTTACACCCTAATATTTATTGGAAATATCTTCTTGAAAATTATAGATGATTAGTTCAGTTTCCTGGGTGCAAACAGGGATTTGAGCACGAGTTTTTCAAGATTTAGGATACTACGATGTGAGTACAACTACAAGGGCATAGTGTACCAGTATGTCCCTTTATTTCCTTTATTCTGTTACAAATGCAAGGAAAAGGATCATTTCAGGAAAGCCAATGAACTTCATTATGGATTTTTAAAATTATTTATTTCAGCTCTAGCTTCCCAATAAATTTAGCAGGAATTTCAGAATTGTTCTCAGTATCTACAAATTATCCACAAATTATTTATGAAATAGCTAGTTTATATTTGTGAACCTGCAGAATATGACCATCTTGGTTATATATATCCTCCATCTGTAGGAGTTTTCTCATAGTAATGAGTCCACAACAAGTTTTGTGTTTGGATGCATTCTCATTTGAGCTCGAGAACCCCACCGAAAAAAGCGAATTTAACTTGAACTTCTTTGAGATTTATCATTTTATATGACATTGCCTTATCCAAAGCCATTTTCCATTGGATCTAACAATGAAAATCATCCTTAGTTGTTTCCTCTGCATGACTGAATCTTTAAATCTAGATGAGATATATAATTTTTGTATATCTAGAGAGAGCATTATTTTAAAAATTTTGTCTCCCTCCAATGACGAATACATTTGTGTTCCAAAGTTTTCTTGTGGAAATTTCATTTAAATTTGCTAGTGAAATCAGTTATGATGGTGTACCAACATTTCTGAAGAGTATTTCCAATGATTTCTGAATGTATCCTATAGAGTCTTAGCAGTGGCAATTAAGAAGATGGAGCCAGACTTCTGAAAGTGCACAATGAAATGCAAGGAGCAACAAACATTACTTCAAAAAAGGAAAATTTCAAAGTGAGGTTGTGGAATTGTCATCCTTGAGGATTTTAAAAGTATTATTAGACCAGGCCCTGGGCATTATCTTCTAACTTTGGAATTAGATCAAATTTGAAGAAGCAATTGAGAGATGTCAGATCTAGAGGTTACTTACCATCAAAATTATCACAAGCAAGAGCACAAACTCTGACACAATGAAAATGTTTGTTTTAACTAGAGCTGGGACAGTTGCTTCTATATGGTTGTTCCCTTTAGGATTTCATATACCTTCAAAGGTACTGCAGTCTGGGAGGCCTCTGTGCAAGCTGGACCAATTCTGTGCTGAGCATCATGGCTTCAAAATTCTTCTTTGATTTAAAAAGTTGAAGCTTTATTTCTGACACTTAAGCCCTTGAAGTAGCTATCTGTAGACAGTGAAAAATAAGTTATTACTTGTTACTGTCTCACAGAGCTTCAGGAATCACTGTTATATTTTCTCTAGTTATCTCTTTCTGTATTTTCTCACTGTTGTATTTTCTAAAAACAAGACTGTTGGAGTTTTCTCTTGCTTTTTTCAGAGGTAAATTCATCCTCTCATCATGAATTTTTTCCCCCAAAATCTACAGTGCAGACTTTGATTTATTTGTTTCTCATAACATTTCCAACACTTAGGTCACTTCATGTACATTCATTTCCATGGGCAAAAATGATGTGTTTTTAAATAGAAAATTGTCTAGCTTTTTCCTCACTTTGTAAATTGGCACACTCTATATTAAATATATTCAAAGAATACAGTCCACATCTCCCGTCTAGAATAGCACTTCAATCTGTCTGGCCAAGGACTGTGACTTAGAAATAAGATCCCTGTGAGGAACTGACATTAATTAGATGTGACAGCCACCCAACACACAAGACTTGGCACAAGATCATCCAAGTGTCAGGAGCTCAGCACATTACAGCAGGAGCTACTGTCCTTGACAACAGAGGGTGGTGGATACTAATCTCACATGCTTAAAAAGGAGTTTGCAATATTCATTGCTTAAAATTGAAGGGAGAAGTACTATCTCATTAAGAGTGGGATTCTTCAATTGTTTCTTTCATTTTTAATGTGATAAGTAGGAGTCTTTCTCTCAGCACAGCAAAACCACAGTGCATTCATGCAGGAGTGATAAATGTCTGGCTCTGAGAGCCTGTCACACTTCCAGCTATGCAGTATGGGCAAATTCAGCCAGATGTTACAAATTCCTGTGCAGGAACAGAGATAGAAATGTCTCAGCAGGAACTGCAAGCACACAGTACCTTCAAAGATGAACTTAGCCCTGGCCTGGTAAGCCTGATTCAATGAAGTGTTTGGGCATATGAAGTCTTGGGAAATCTCCTGATTAAGTGTTTGTTCTGGGTCTTTCTAAAATCACTGAATTTTAAGTGTGGCTTTCAAAGTAAACAATAATAATGGTATTGAGAAATGGAGCTGGAAGGAATGAGGGGAAGAAATTCATGTCAGAGAGGATAAAGCCTGGAATCTTGATTTAGAGGAGAGCACTCAAATTTAAACAAGAGCCCAAAGCACTTTTTTGCACAGGATGTGTGGGATGAATCCATGCATTGCGAAGTATGGCATAATGCTTAGTAAAGTGTGAAATTAATAAGAGAACATGACTATTTAGTACTTGAAACAAGTATTTTAATCTTTTAATGCCTGCATTACTAATGACCTAAAGCTTCACAGGGTGGAGAGGTTTCTTGTACTCTAGACTCCTCTGTTTTCAGAACCTGAGCCAAGGAAAGCAAAAGGATGATAAGAAGACAGCAGCACACCTTCTGTTAACACTGACTGGTCAATGCATTTAACATTTGCAGATGACACCAAGCTGTGTGGTGCAGTTGATACACCTGAAGGAAGGGATGCCATCCAGAGGGACCTTGACATTCTTGAGAGGTGGGCCCAAGCCAACCTCATGAAGTTCAACAAGGCCAAGTGCAAGGTCCTGCACCTGGGTCGAAGCAATCCCAAGCACAGATACAGGCTGGGTGGAGAGTGGCTTGAGTGCAGCTCCGTAGAGAAAGACTTGGGTGTGTCACTTGATGACAAACTTAACATGAGCCAGCAGTGTGCACTCGCAGCCAAGAAGGCCAACCAAATCCTGGGTTGCATCAGGAGGAGTGTGACCAGCAGGTCCAGAGAGGTGATTTTACCCCTCTACTCAGCACTGGTGAGACCACACCTGGAGTATTGCGTCCAGTTCTG
>VZTY01014828.1:113706-155808 GCA_013400935.1 Turnix velox
TAACATCCGATAACATAATATCGGATGGGAGAACTAGGACCAAGGGAAGGAAATTGGAGGGGGGTAGGTTTAGACTTGACATAAGAAAGAAATTCTTTACAGAGAGGGGGGTGAAACACTGGAACAGGTTGCCCAGAGAGGTTGTGGATGCCCCTCTCTGGAGGTGTTCAAGACTAGGCTGGACAAGGCACTGGGCAGCCTAGTCTAGTGGGAGGTGTCCCTGCCTATGGCAAGGGGGGTTGGAACTCAATGATCTTTAAGGTCCCTTCCAACCCAAACTATTCTATGATTCTATGATTGTTTTTTTTAAAACCTGACAAGAGCAAATACGCATAAAGAGACAAGACCAGTTGGAAGGCACACTGGATTTGCACCTTGTGTGTCAGCTGAGTCATCTTTATTTAATATTTATAATAGCAACAGGGCATTTTATGCTTTTCAAATGTGGCATGTGGTTTTATAATTTAAGAAAACTTAAATTTAAGAAATGATGAAAAGGCAGTGATGGATACTGAGGAGACTTTTCTAGTCTGTCACTATGGAAAGCTGAAGCTCCTTCCAGAAGGAGCTGTCACGAAGAATTTATAGTGCAGAACTACTGATGATGTGGTTTTCCATGAAGTGATGCATGATTAGGCAAAAGGAGGCAGAATGTGCAAGAAGAGATGCTGGACTTTTCCTCTGAGTTTCCTTCTTTTTTCCTCTAGTTGATTTTGAATAAAAATTAGCATGGAAAGGACAGAACAAAAAGGAGAACAATAGAATTAAACAAATGGAAGTAACTAAATGGCAATTCAGTTATTTCTGAAGCATGATGTAAATGTATATTTAAATATATTTGTAAGCAAAGGGCTTGATCTGTAGGAATTTGATCTCATTCAGTGTCATTATATGCTACTTCATAAGTTGTAGCATATAGCAGAGCTCATACATATATATATCTATTGTTATTCTGCTTATAAATACCACAGAATATCATAGTTGCAATAACTGTGGACTAAAAAACATATTTTATAAGCCAAGGTAGCAAATAACCTCACTTAAAGGATAATGGAGATTGATATCCTGAAGTTTGAAGTTTTGGACTTTATCCGCCAGACACTTCAACAGCACACTGGATTCATATTTAATAGTATTATCAGGTACTTACTATACCATACTTCTGGTTCAATAGCAAGAGTGACTGGAGCTGAAATCAGTGCCCCATACAAAGATTTTCCTCAAGACTGTATTCATGATGACAAGTCAGTTCTGTAGCATGGAAAAATCTCTGATGACCCCTTGACATCAGAAGGGTTCTTTAAGGTATTTCTTCGTGTTTATACTAGTTGCTCCTCCAGAAAGTGGTTTTTATGGCTGTGTTTGTTCCTTCCCATCATAGGCACACAGGAGGGAAAAAGGCATGACCCTGTGTGCCATAGGAATAATATGGAAACTGTATTTTACAATTTTCCACCCAACTCACCTTGCTAGCCTGAATTGCAGATCAGGAAGCAATGCAATTTTAATTATCTTGGAGGAGGTGCTAATGGTTGTTCTTGCTTCAGGGAAGAATCTCTATGAGGAAAAGGTGTACAAGGACTGCACAGTCACATCAACCCCAGAAACACACCCAAGGGAATGTAAAACAAAAACTCAGACCTGGGAAGATGCCCAGTTGATTTGATTTTATGCTGTTTTTAAAATAGCAGGAATTTGCAAGAAAAGTAAAATATTCCTGTTATTATCATTCCCTGCTAACCAGCACAGTTCCCTATTTCCTTATAGCCACTTGGGCTTTTCAGAGGGCCTGATGTTGCCATTCAGTGTAGTGGAGCAATCACTCAGAGAGTGTTCTAGAGTAAAAGCAGTGCGTGGTTAGAGAGAAAAAGTTCCCAGTGGTGTCCTTTGTATCTGAGTTCTCATCTTTGCAGACCAACTTGAAAGGTCCTGGGGTTTTTCACTGTGCAACTGACCTCCTACCAAACCAGATACAAATGGAGTGTACACATAGATGACTCGCAATATGCTGAGTTATATAGTTGCTTGTCTCTATGATGACATTTATATTTTCTATTGGAAGAATTGCAAGACCTGTGAATTCATGGATAACATTTTTTAACAGGAGGAAGAGGCAGAATCTAATGGCAGATCCAGGTGAAAGTGAACCAGGATCTAATACACTAGGAATGTGGCCCCTTGCCAGGTATCTGTTGCATCTTCAATTGTGATGACGGTATCACTATGAATATCTGCTGATCTAGGCAGCTACCCTTTCCCTCAGAAAGTTTGCTTCTAACATTTGCTTTTTTCCTGAAGGTTTATTTTTCCCCTAAAATTCAAATATGATATGCCCACAGAAGGCTCTTTAGGCAGTGTCAGAACCCAGATAGATCTCCAAGCAATTGTACTTCCTCCACCCCTTCCCCTTGCTGCTCAGAGGCAATGCAGTAGAGCAGAACAGTACACTTGGCTTGCTGTGAAAATTAAAATGTTTCACTGGATAAAGTTTGTGGTGAATGTAGGAGTGAGCTGAGCTCAGTGCTGCTGCATGTCCTAGAAAAAATAGCTCTTGCATGCCAGAATATTATTCCCAAGAATAAAGGGTGGGAAAATGGAAAGATTCCTTAAAGGCCTCATCTTTAACAGACATGTGCATGTCATGGGGAGAGATTTCCCGTTCAACTCCATCACCTCTAACACCTTGTGGGAGCCAAGTTGAGCAAGATACATGTGGATGGATTGAACCCCAGCATCAGATAACAAGGCAGCAGCACCCTTTCCAGTTCAATAAGGATGGGAAGGAAAACCTAGTAAAGTAATAAATGCCATAATACAATGAGAATAACTTTTTTAAAAAATCTGACAATATTTCTTGCTGCTAAGGCAAAATAAGAACTAAAAATACTTGATTTTAATGCTAGATTATTTACAGAGTCAGCATTTCTTTGTGTATGTTCTGTATTAAGGTGTTTTCTGTCACTATGCCTTTTATCTTACCAACAAAACCATTGCATTTTACAGCAGTAAGTTAGATTACTCACCTCAGGTGCAGAAGACTTTCCAGAAATTAACTTCATAATCTTTCTGATATATTGCAAACAACACATGTACATACAAGACACTTCATTAGCAGAAATGACATTGACTTCACATTTTTGTACCATTCTGAGGATTTTTTAGGAAGAAGAATAAAACCAAATAACTTTGCAGAATTACCCACAATGCCTGCAAAACCACTTTTTCCCACTAAGAAGGCTCAGAAAGTATTTTATCTGACATACTGAATTGCTCCTCTTTTTTTTCAATGCCTCTGTAAGAGCGTTTGTATTATGAGACCTACAATACAGCAAGTAAGAAGAATTCTTTGTCTTAATGTCACTTATAATTGAGATAAGGCTAAGCAGTGAAGTAGGTATTTAAGCTTACTGTTTTCACACACTGTAGCCTCATAATTCATGTGCAGTCAGTAATTAAGCCACAAGTCCTTTGAGACAAAACCTGTAGCTTTCAATTAACACATTCTAGGACAACCTCCATTCTGAATAGTTGAATAATAAGAGAGATTTTGCATCACCACAGCAGGCTGTTGGTCCACTTACTGAATAGTACTGTTGTGTTTGTGAATGAGCAAGTCTTGGGTCTCTGAAAGACTGGAAGATCTGTGAGTTTTGGAGCTCTGTTGCAGAGCAATTCATAGAATCATAGAATAGTTCAGGTTGGAAGGGACCTTAAATATCATAAGGTTCCAACCCCCCTGTCATAGGCAGGGACACCTCCCACTAGATCAGGCTGCTCAGTGCCATGTCCAGTCTGGCCTTGAACACCTCCAGAGAGGGGACATCCACAACCTCTCCGGGCAACCTGTTCCAGTGTTTCACCACCCTCTCTGTAAAGAATTACTTTCTTATGTCAAGTCAAATCTACCCCCTTCCAATTTACATACATTTATTCTGGTCCTCAATTCTTAAAATTACCCAAAAGAAATCAGCTTTTTTGACTTTTTTCTTTCTAGTTCACTTAACTTCTCACTGGTGGAGTAATGGTAGAAGAATGATTTTCACTCTAACCAAATCTTCCCTTAATGAGACTATTTCTAGGACTTCTTGGCAGACGGAAGTCTGGATATTGGAAAATCTACCAAGAAGGAAAATGCTAAACCTGAGGCAAGAAATTATGCTGAAATGCAGGAAAAAATGTAGTGAATTTCAGTATTCAGTGCTAACTTACATGTCTATCAGGTGCGTGAAACATTAGAAGCATCACTTGGCTACTCAGAGTGTAACTCACACACCTGAGCTGATAATTATTCATGTAATGCTAGGACAGCATATGCCTTCTGAACTAATTACGAGATTAAATGGTGCTCAGATTTTGTATTGTTCCTGTGGGAAAGAGTGCCTCCCAGCTGGGATTTCCATAGGTATTTCTCTCATAAGACATGTTAATCAGATGGCTGTAGTGTTGACCTATGTTGTCTGAAAGGTAATAACCAGTCATTACACAAAACTGCAGCATCACTGCATGTAACTTGTCACAGAGTTAAGCAGTTAATACTGTTTACAGGCTGTACAATGAACAAAAAAACTGAGCCAAAGAAAAAGGTCTGAATTACCTCACATGCCCACATTGAAGAATTTTGTTTCTGCTGCACAGAGTAAAATAAGGCAAAAAATTTTTCCAGAGTAAGGTGAAAACTGAGAATATTTTATTTTCAGCACATAGGGAAAAAGAACAATGAAGCTCTTGGAGCTTGCAAGATATGGTTATACACTTCAGAGCAGAAAAATTTACAATTCACATAATTTGACAGCTACTATGTTCATTCCATTTGCTTGTACTAAAATGAATGCTCTTCGAGCATGAAATATGCATATAATTCAGTTTTAACCTGGTGGAAAAAAGGCTAAGTTGCTAGAAATTAGGAGGCTGATTTCTAAAGAAAAGGAATGGATTTTGGTGGCTAAAGCTTTATCTCAACTGATTGTTCAAAGGAGCTTAACATGTGGATGTAATTTGCTAAAGGATTTCCCAGAAGGCTAATGCAGTAAAAGAAGTCAGATTTGTTACATGATTAACGCAGCCGCTTTGTCATCATGATCCAAGTGGTCATCAATTAGATCAGTGTAATGAGGTCAACCACAAACTGTCAAAACTCTACATACCATAGAGGGGACAACCATTGAGACAAAGGGAGGGAACAAGAAAAACTTTCATCGGTTTGTAGGCTGATAGAAAGTATTCCTTTATAGATTGACTAGCTAAACCCTCAGAAATAAGTTATGACAAGATTAATACACTCATTTAAAAGTGGTAGCACACCTTCTACCAAAAGACCCAGAGGGAGCATTTCCCACAGCATAAATATTGCCTAAATTGGCTAAAATTTCAAGTTCAAAAGGAAAAAAAAATTCTCCATCATCTATTACTGACTGACAAAACATAAAATATAGGAAAATAAGATTTAGCCAAGCAAGAGAAACGAAAGAGTTAAAATTTTAATTTCTAACAAAAAAACTTAACAAAAAGTACGACCAGTGAAATGATGTCTCACTATGTCTTGTGAAAGGGCATCAAATAAGAGGCAGGCAACATTTTCACCCATTATTTTTCTCATTGTATTTTACCCGGTGTCTTCTTGAGAAGGTGGAGTGATAGAGTGGCTTGGTGGGCACCTGGCAGCCAGGCAGATTCAACCCACCCCAACATGTTAAGCAAAGGAACATTTTGCATGTTGCTAAGAATTAAAGTATGAATACTCGAGATGTCCAATTGCTTTGTCCCAAGTGATTGCTGATGTACAGTTCTCCTAACATGCAGTGTGATTCTTGCAGAACATAGGCCGAAACATTGTTGCTCAATTACCCTGGCTTCCTGTTGGATGAAGGCTGGTAGACCCTCAAGAAGTTTTCACCTGTCTTCATTCCACTAATTGCATGACATAGAAAGAATAACGCTGAGATAGACAACGGGTCCAGTATCCTGCTTCCACAAATCATCAAAAGAAACAATGGGAGAGCAAGACTGCATGCCCTTGATATTGTCTCAGCTGCTAGATATTCTTAGCTCAATAATATCTCAAGCTGTGTCTGTTTCTCAGTAGATTCTTCCTCCACTGATTTATCTGGCCTCTGAATACACATAGAGCCTTCCTAGGCTCACACAGTCCTGCTCCCCTAAGATTTGTGCTTTGTTACAGAAGAGTTCTGAGAAAAGCTAGCAGAATGATCAGAGAATAGCTTATTTTTGTTGTCATCATTACAAGCTAATGAAAAGGTTCCTTATTAATGACTGAAGTCTTGAGACAGCCTAATGACTCAATTGATTGTAAAGATCTCTGTGGCTTCCAGACCACCTCTGGTTTTAGTGAAGATTTCTGTGAGCCCAGTCAATCACCAGTGCCTCATGTGGCACAGAAAGAACAAGCTCAAGAAAAGGTGAGAGAAAGAGACTCATCTGCAGGGTTTAAGTTTTGGCCCCAGGGAGGTGGTGATTTAAATACACCACTGGAGATCTCACAGGGAATTGATCCAAGTGCTGCGTGATGGGTACAGTTCAGTAGCTCAGCTAGTGAATCTTTCCCCTGGGTGTTTCTATTTTTCTTACCAAGAAAAAAGATACACTTGGGACTTAATCTAATTGAATGGTTTTCTTTTATCTTCACCCTATTAGAGGCATTGCTTTTGTACAACAGTCACCAAGGAATAAGAAAGATAAATCCCAAGAGACTGCCCTTCCACACATTTTGTGAAGGTACTTTAATCAGTGTGCTGTACTGTAAAACACTGCCTTCCATTGATCCATCCACTTCATTTTCTGCTTCTGCCCTACTTTTCTGGATTTTGTGATATGTCAAGTCAACCAGATGAGAGAGAAATGAGGCAACACTGCGACAGGAAAAAAGGAGAACAGGAAGACCAATTGATTTGTGAATGTATTGGGTTTATGAAGCAAAGTTTTGGTAGCAGGTGGGGCTGCAGTGGTGTCCTCTGTGAGAGGACAGCAGAAACTTCCTCCATGTGACACACAGCACTTCCAGCTGGCTCCAGGGTGAACCCACCACCAGCTAAAGCTGAGCCCATTAGTGATACCGTTGGTGACTCTATGGTAACTATGTGTTCAAGAACAGGTAAAATGTGCCACACAGTAAGGTGAAAAAGGAGAGAGAAAATGTGTGTTGCAACCCTGGAGACACTAAGGCCAGTGAAGAAGGAGGGCAGGAGGTGCTCCAGGTTCTGGGGCAGACATTTCTCTGCAGACTGTAGTGAAGGCAGGCTGTTCCCCTGCAGCCCATGAAAGTCCATGGTAGATCTGAAGTCCATGTTGAACTACACATCAGAGCAGGTGAAAGTGCCCTAAAGGAAGCTGAAACCTGTGGAAAGTCCGTACCAGAGGTCGTGGCAGGAACTGTGGCCCATGGAGTGGAAGCCAGTCAATGATGATTAAGCCTTTCTGATAGGAACTTTCTTTCCTTTTGGAAATTTAGCAGCCCTACAGTTGCACACATATCTTGAACTTCTGATAATGCGCTAAGATGCAGCTGTAAATAAATTATGCATTTTATATGTATATATAGTATCCTTCCTATCAATACTACCTATATACTGGGCTATATATTTTAATAAAATCAATGTTTTCAGAAATGACAGTTGAATTTGGACAGTCACTCAAAGTTGGTAATTAACACAAGGTAGCGAGAATCCTACTGAGATCCCAGTTTCTGGAGTTTCGTGGATCTGTGAGAATTTTGTCTTTCATTGTCTATTTTGGAAAAAAGGATTGTTCCAGATCTTACTTGATGCGAAAAGCCAGGAGGAAAATTGTATTAAGGTCTCAGAGATGAGAAATCAGAACAGAAGGTTTTATTTTGTTTTTAAAAGAATCTTGTGACTGAAACCAATGTGACATTATTTGGGGATGCTTTTCCTCATGACCTTTGAATACCTGAAAAGCACTGTTTGGGACTTTGTGTTTCTTGTGTCTCCCTTGTGTAACAGTGACATACCCACTGACAGCTCAGCAGGAGCTGCAGGGTTCACATAGTGCCAGAGCTTAATCTTTTTATACTTAAATTCTTTGATGTAGATACTTCAGTGTACATATTCTGTGGATGTTTAACACATACAAATCTGAGACCTGGTCTAAATCTTTACTTGTTTTGGTGTCATTTGCAACCCTAATTTCCTCTTCTAGAAATATCAGACACCTGCAGTCATTTGGATTTGCTGATGCATCTTTACTTAATATAGAAAAGGTACAATACTTTCTTGTTTCCCTTGGGAATTTGCAATGTTGTCAGTCTTTCCTGTTTAAATTGAAATAATCTCACCATGTTACATCCTATTTTCTGTGTTTTTCCTTTAATCATCTCAACATGTTGCTCCACCATGTTCTTGCTCACAGCTCCATCTGCTTGACATATGCATTTATTCTGACTCGCAATTGTTTATTCAATGAGTGTCCTTTTATGACTAGACATTGTAAAATTATCCTATATCTTCCTTCAAATTTTAAAAGCACATTGTAATTATTTTCCTCCTGCTTGCTTTTTTTAATTTGCATTCTTTATTTTCCTCCTCAAGTTCTCTAATAAGTGGGAAATCACTTCACAAATGCATTTATTGTTTTCAAAGCAGAAGACTGATGTGCATCAGATGGATTTATAGCTTTTGTATTTCTTAAATCAAACCTGACTTTACAGAAATGCTAATGCAGTTATTTAATTTCTGTGCACAAAGTTTACCTGTGATGCATAAATGCAGAGGCAATATATAAAAATGAGATAGCTGTTATAAAAATGCAGAGGATGCTTTGTAGATTGTATAGAACTTGTTCCTCTAAATCTTAGACTTGGCTCTTCACTGTGCTTCCACCATTTTTCTCAGATTTTCAGGTCATGAGCTAAGGCATAAGGCTTGTAAAATCTCTGATTAAGCTTTCCATCAAGTACTGCAAGATTTACTAAGGAAAAGGAAAACAGTGGCCATGTGGCTTTGACAATATTCATTATCACATCCAGCCAGAAATGGAAGGGATTCTGTCTTCTTCTAATAGAAAAAAATTCATACTCTGTAACACATGACAAAGTGTGTCAAGCAGGGAGAGAAATTCAAGTCTTTGCACACTTGACAAATTAGTTGTTTTGCTACCAGTTTAGATAATCTTTTAACTGAGTCTAAACCCTAGTCCCCAAGTGCTTATTCTATGCAGTTGACAGTTCTATTGCTCTCTCTACCTCAGTGCAACATAAGGTGGGACTTTAAGACCCACCAGGAAGAAAAGATTGATCATTTTAATCAGCAGGCTGTTGCATAAAAAGAGGATGGCAGTAACACTTTGAAGTTATTGTTTGAAAATTCATAATGAGAAGCTGGGTAGCGGAGAAATAGTCAGGAGGCAAAGCTGACGCACCTGAAGCGGTTCTGCTGCCAGGAGCTGAGGCACTACAAAGCTGGACTTCTTGAGGATGTCAGCTGCCTTGTTTGGGGTGAACTGCAATTCTGCATTTCAAGCTCTGTCCTCCAGTGTGTGCTTATGTCCCCTTCAAATACGGCTGTATTTTCTTTAGAGAGTTCTATCATTGATGGGCAAAACTGCATCTACAGAGGAACTGTACTCAAATTGTTTGAGGGGAAGTTAGATTTGATATTAGGAAAAATTTCTTCAATAGTAGGGTTGTTAAGCATCAGAACAGGCTGCTCAGGCACGTGCTTGAGTCACCTTCCCTAGAAAACAAGCAGACATAGTGCTAATGGATATGGTTTAGTGGTGGTTTTGGTAGATAATTCCTAAAAATACCTAAGCATTTTTGGCAAGGCAGAAAGTGAAGTAGCAAATTTCAAGGCTATTCAAGGCAATTTCAAGTTACTCAGTATAACAACATAGCTCTTTGTGACCTGGAAAATTTACAGATCTCCAAGTTATAAGACTTAACACTGCAAAAGATTTTTCACTAAGTGTCTTACTGAGGAACTTGTTGAGCATCTTTCATTACCCTTGAGTGCTTCTTGGACCCTTCACAGATCTTTCTGTTCACCCTGGCTTACACCGGTTATATTGTTTCCCTTCTCATTCACTATGTTAATCTTCTTTGCAGGATTTTGCATGTGGCTGAAAAATTTCTGATACAGAAACATTTTGAAGTGACCCTTTTACTGGAAGGAAAAACCAAAAAATATATGGATTGATGAGCTTTTATGTACCTAACAAAATATTTAAGCATCTTTAACTTTTAAACCTTAAATGAACATGTAGTTTCTGAAAGAAAATGTAACTTGTCTTTTAAAAGTACTTTAGTTCTGTGGACACCAGGTGCAAATATTAACAGCTACTATGGAACTGAGCTGCTACAGCTTATGTGAAAGCTCATTATCTGGAAGAAACCGGGCAAATATCAGACGAGCAACTTTCTCCTGCTATTGTATGAAGAGAAGTCTACCAGGAAATATCCATTTGCTCAGCTTCCACTCTGGGGAGTGGAAAGCTATGGCTTTGCTCAGCTCAACATCTTATCTTTGTAAACTATCCTTTCTGCATTGGAAATATAAAACATGGAGACTCCAATCTTAAGTAGGCAGCTGATGCCACTGTAAGGGAGAAAATTTTCAGAAAATTGTGCTGTCAGAGATATTTCCTCATGATGAATTGATGGGTCAGTTTAGCTAAGACAGCACCACTACCTGCTGGGGTTTTGGCTGTGGGTCTTGCAGCATTCCAAGCCACAATCATAGAATAGTTTGGNCAGCCTGTCCTCATAGGGCAGTTGCTCCAACCCTTTGATCATCTTTGTGGCCCTTCTCTGGACCCTCTCCAATAGCTCAATGTCCTTCCTGTGTTGAGGGCTCCAGAACTGGACGCAATACTCCAGGTGGGGTCTCACCAGTGCTGAGTAGAGGGGTAAAATCACCTCTCTGGACCTGCTGGTCACACTCCTCTTGATGCAACCCAGGATTTGGTTGGCCTTCTTGGCTGTGAGTGCACATGTTTTGGTACTTTACAAAAATAAACAAACTCAAATTAGTTTCATTTTGTTGATGAAGAAATGCTGCAACCTGTAAATAAACAGCAGACTCACACTGCAAACAAGAACTTTTTTTTCTTCTCTTTTTAAAATTAATAAAATAATATATCATTTCAGGTAATTATGACAGACCAAATGTGTGACATGGCTGCAGGTGCAACATGCCCTGACAGCTGAAGACAAATGCAGTTCCTACACCCTAAACATGCAGCTGCTCCATTTGCAAATATAGGTCATTTATTACCCAGCCAGACTTCCAAGAATTGAGCATGTGGTTTATAATGAGCCCCAAACTGATGATGCATCTATTTGCAAGCCAAAATTTCTGCCTGTAAAATTCGACTTTGAACTGAGATTCTTTGAAGAGCTGGATCCATAAAAGCTGCATCTGGAATTGCATATCAAATAGAATGATGAAGAGAATAAAACAGGAAAGTTTCTGTCTCAGATATATAACCCTTACATCAATGTCAAACACTAACTTGGATGGTTTAGAAGGTAAGTATTACAGAAAGTAAACAGTCTAAATGAAATTTATATATATATTTATATCAGAGACAGACTACGAAGTGAAGAAATCTCAGTTTGTGTCTACCTCTACCTGCTTACTTTGGTGACTGAATTAATTTTAGAAAACACTCATATTCCATGTTTTGTCAGAAATATCTTTTATTACAATAGAGCCCGCGATCACATGCATAAGTATTAGTGCAGTAAAATATACTTCCATTGATTGTTTCCTGGCAATTGACATTAAATTGTGTTTCCCACCTCTTTACCAATTTCACTTCATCCATCTAGACAAGCCGTTTTAAAAAAATAAACCAAAACTGCTATTTAAACATGCACCTTCACCCTCCCTCCCCCTTTTACATGGTCAAGTAGGTTAAAACAGAAGCTAAGAAAAAAAGTCTGCATAAAATACTGATGTACAACAATTCAAGCTGCATACACAAGGTGCTGTTGGGAGCAACTATTCCTGAATAGAAAAGTTCAATGAAAATAGCTGATATAAAAGAAAATTGTGCTTAAGCAAAACAATGCCTGATTTTTTAAAGAGTCCAAATGGCTTTCTGTTGAAAGCTCACCCTGGTTAAATGAGTTGTGATCACTCTGGAATAACAAAGTAATTAATGTTTACCTTTCCCTCCATCCATTTTTCCATTGATAATATGCATATGCTTCCCAGGGTATTTAGAATCATGAGATTTTCTTTTTCAGGAAGATTCAAAGACAGAAAATAAAAGACATTCTGTCATATTGGCATTGTGGCTGAGTTGGTAAATGCTACCTTGGGGTGGAAATGGTCAACCACCATTTTTCATTAGTGTTTTAGGGTGCTCTCAAAGGCCCAGCACCTCAGCTGTGCATCTGCTTGTGGTTGTAAGTGCTGTGAGTGTTTATGGAGGACAAGAAAGAAAATTAATTTAAAATCCCCTTTGCAGTGCCTCTGATGACTTGGACAGCAATAAAGACTTGGTTTTTTTATTAGTTATTGCAAAAAGAAAGGGAAAATGTTTCATTTTCAGATGGCTGTGCAATTAAGGAGCCTGCTCCCTAATGACCAACAAAGAGGACATAGCACAGAAGGTATCAGTAAAACCCAAGGAAATCCAACCTGTTAGGGACTGAGACAGTACAGCTAAATCTTACATTTGCTCCTGAAAGTGTATTTATGCAAACTGAGCTCATTAAATCTAAGTGAAAGCTTTTATTTTGGCCTCCCTGTGACAGCTCCTTCTAGGAAGGCTCTGTTTGCTAGGTGGCATTCATACATTAATTGTGTTGCAGGAAGATCTGAGATTCTGATCACTACAGTACAAATAAAAATGAACATTTGGTATTATGTAACCTCCCAAGAAAGCCTGATTCTTCCCAATACTCTTCTAGTTTTTGTGGTGCTGATATGTATGACTTCAGAGCTTATATCCCGTCCTTAGTCTAGAAATGGGCCAAGTTCTGTCCATCATGTGCCAGAGGTGGAAAATGCACCCTAGCATTGTGAATGCAGTGAAACCTGACACAAGAGAAACAAAGGGAACAGATGATGGGGTTTGTAGTTTAAAACAGGTTATATAAACCTGCTTTTTTATTTATATGGATCTTTATTTGCTGCTACATTAGACTTTTAGACACAGCTATCAAATATTTGTTATAGTTTGGTAACTTGCTTGGTGAATATTGGCTAGAAATTATCAAAGACAAGGGATCTGAAGATAAATAATAAACATTAGCAGCTGCTGTCTGCTGCTAGTTGAGCACAAAACAATTTTTTGAAGGAATTACAAGTTCCTCCGTTTCATCTGAGGCATCTGGATTTATAATTAAAGATGGAATTCAATTAATAAAAATTTAGCCCTTTAAAAGCTAACTGACTATTCATGTGCTTATGTTTCTCCAGTGTTACTCCTCAAGGTATGAATTAGGTGTTATCTTTGATAAGGGATCTATATGACTTGACATAAATTAAGCATTAAATTTGAAATAGCTGACCCTGCACTAGCTCTGAATTACAGCTCTGTTGTTGAGATCATTAAACCAGTACCATGACATCTGTGCAGCCACAGCTTCCGTTTTCAACCCTTCTGCAGCTAATCTAATCAGTCCATGTAGTCACATGTTTCTTTATTACCTCTACCAGGTTAGCTGGGGGGGAATAATTGAAGCTAATTGTTGCAGCACAGACAAGCCCTGGATAGAATTACAACATTAAGGCATTACAGCACCATGTATTTATGCTAGAGGGCACTCATATTTCATTCTGAGCAGTAATAGAGCTTGGCATTTGTTTAACATAGATCTTCAAAGCACAGTGCCAAAAGTGTCTTTCAAGGAGTGCTGTGAGGTAGGTGTGTACATCAATCCCTATTTTACAGATGATGAAACTGAGGCAGAAAGGTTAAGATATTTGAACCAGATCACAGCAGGAGTTAAAGGATGTTTACCACAGTTGACAAAGGATAAAACTGTGATAAAGACAACCTGAAAATTAACCTCCTCGAAAAAAAGCCAGCTCATGATATGTATGGATCCTTTAAATCTATGTGTGTATGCAGATTAATTCTGCATGTGGCTTTTTTGTTTGTAAAACCACAGACCATACATTCTTACTTTTAAAATTTTGTGATGTTCCAGGCTTTAGGAAGAGCACATAAAGAGTTACGTGCCTGTCCCTACCCCTTCTCTGCAGTGCCTATGTAGCAGCACATCACTCAGTAACAGGCTGAACTTCAGAGACCCATGAATCTTGCAAGTCTCCCAGGTAAAGGTCACTTTGAGCATTTTAATTTTTTTTTTCCTTTGTGTTTTCCCAGCATTTCAGACTTTCACTCCTTCATTTCCAAAAGTACAGCAAACATAAGGTGTGAAATCCTGCCTCCTTCCCTCAACAATGTTACGCCTCTAGGAACAGAAACATCAGAAGACAGCTCCTGCCACTGAGAGTTCACAGCTTAGGAAGGAAAAGGATGAGCAGGAACCAAAAAAAGGACATGATTTGTCTATAGCAGGACATAGACAAGCTTTGTCTTGCAGAGGCTTGCAACCAGATATCAAGACTTCTTATCTAGACACACTTACCTGAAAGACTGAACCAACCTGCCTGTTTTATGAGATTCTGAAAATCAACAATTTAATTCCCACAACACAGCTCAGCAAATTCCACATATATTCCAGGAGTGAACCTTAAGACAGTTTTATTTCTTAGGACAGTTCCTGGTTCTGTGATCATTCATATAGTTGTATTTTTCACAGAAGTGTTCTCATGAAGTGAATACCCTGCTACTCAACACAGATGCCTTCTCTAAAAATAGCAGGGTTAGTGGATTTTCCATAAAGTACCATAATAATGGACAGATGTACACAGGGACTTAAAGAATATACACCTTTCAAACACACAGGGTCAACACAGGTGTTAGGATGAAGAGAAAGGAACAAAACCAAGGAGAGCTTTTCAGAGCTATTGCTGGCTTTCTAGAATTGACCTTTCTAAAAACTCTCAGCACTTTACCTATGAGATTGTATCCTCAATAGCCTGTTTTGTCATCCCTCACCCTCAATTTGCTCCATTTTACTTCAGCTGCAGATGATGATAACTATGAAAGTGCAGCTCCTTAGAAAGGGGCAGCTAATGCTATGTCAGAGTTCAGCCTCAGAAGGCAAGATTTTTTGAAGAACTAAATGACATGAAAGGTCACTTCATGTTCAGTCCTGCCACTTCACCCTGGAGACTGAACTCTAAATGGAAATATTTTGCTGTGAGGATTCCTGGTATCTCTGAATAGGTGCATTTTCATTGTCATCATCATCTTCGTCATGTGAAATAAGATCATTCAAGTGTGAGGTGTGACAAAACAATATAACAATGACAGTTGCCTGGTCCAGGTATTGAGAGATGGACTGGAGGACCAAGGGGCAAGCAAGGTATTGCTGCACTCACATCACAAACAGGAACCTACAGAAACCATATTGCAAAGAAACAGGTTTTGATATTGCTGGTGGTGCTCCCTAACCAGGAAAACACAGCCATTAGCTGTGAATCACCATCCCTCCCCATGCCTAACCAGGCTGGGGGGCCAGCAGGCCCCCCGGCCTTTCTCCTCCCACCATGTGCCCTTGGAAAATGCAACTCACCAGTGACCTGTCCTGCAGCAGAGACACCAGGAAGAGCATCCCGCAGGCCCCACGGGGAGGGCAAATGATGGCTGCTGCTCTTCCCCACTGGTGTTAAATAGGAGAGTGGGTGGAGGGAGCTGATTTGGAACAGCTGGGGAGGGGAGGAGTCTCCAGTGGAGCCCAGGGGTGTGGGATTTGGGGGAAAAGCGGCTGGGAAAGGGTTGGTGTGGGGCAGAGGCAGGAGATGGGGGAAAAGAGGGGTGTGTGGAACTGCTTAGAAGGAAATGGGAAAAAGTGGAAGGTCTTGAGTGTGGAGTGTGGAAGGTGGCGAGACACTGGAACAGATTGCCCAGAGAGGTGGTGGCCCCATCCCTGGAAATATCCAAGGCCTGAGGCTCTAAGCAACCTGATCTGTCCGTGCCCATGGCAGGGGGGTTGGAACTAGATGATCTTTAAGGTCCCTTCCAATCCAAACCATTTTATTACTCTTTGCTTTTATGAATCTTATTCAACCAGTAGGCAAAGACAGTTTTGAGTAGTTGCTGTCAATGAACTGCTCATAATAAATTTATGACAAAGTTTAAGTATATTTTTTGAGAAAATGGCAAACTGCTTTTGGAAAATATGGGCAGGCTTGGTATGTTGGACAAAGTATACATTGTGAATCATAATTCACCTCTCATAATAGTCTGAATGTCTCTTAGGATTTAAAGCAAGCTGAACAAGTGACAATCTTGGAGGAATTCAAGTGTGGTTTTATAATATCTGGCTCACT
Organism: Turnix velox; assembly: GCA_013400935.1. Taxonomy (NCBI): domain Eukaryota; kingdom Metazoa; phylum Chordata; class Aves; order Charadriiformes; family Turnicidae; genus Turnix; species Turnix velox. Next base: position 130,095 of record VZTY01014828.1, read on the forward strand.
AGACTGAACTGGATCACTCTCACTATCAATTATGTGTTTCACCAGGCATCTGGAAGCTTCATTGATGTTTATATTTTCCTGCAAGTGAAAGAGAAAGAGCAGTTAATTAGTTGATATTAATTACACCATGCTGCATATTTCCTGTGCATAATTAAACTTTTCTCTAGGCAACATCAAAAGTTTACTTTCTTTAAAAAACAACTTTTAAAAATTGACTGCATTAATTAATGCTTACTGTAGTTTTTAAGTTTGTTAGGGTTTTCATATATTATTATTCATAACTCCTTTAAATTACACACAGAACTCACTTTAAATTACCCAAACTCTTGGTTATTTGACTGCTTCAATAAATTAAACAAATAAATGCCAGAGGGGTGTTAAAGACTGATGCCTCAAGTAACATTCCAAAATGCGTATTTTACTGCTAGAGTAATGGTTACTCTGATTTTCAAATTATTTATCACCTACCACTAATTACAGCCATCAAAAGCCCATATTGTTAAAGCCATTTCCACAGTTTCAGAAAAAATTCTGTATGCAGAGCAGAAACCTCTGATGAGCTAGATTAATTAACAAAATTAATTAAACAAAAGTTTCTCTACAGATAAGAATCCTCATATTTCTTTCTGTGGGTGACTTGTCTCCACTGTACTGCTTCAGAAGGGACACCTCACCACTGGTTCCATTTGTAAAAGAGAAATCCTCACTCCAACAGTTTAGAGTGAAAGGCAAATCATAGGGTTTTTTCTGTATGTGCCTTACTTCAACAGAAGGTTAACTTTGCAACAACCCTTACTCTGTTTGTAGAATAAACAAAACTGAAACAATCTGAATGGGGTATCATAACTCAGTGTAGCTGCTTTTTAATGACAGTCACTGATGCGTTTGGAACGAAAAGTCAGGATTTCTGGGATAAATGACACTCTTACTGCTGTCATTGATTACTTATTTATATGGTAGGAGGTAGAAACTTCACTGTAGCTACAGGCTTCTGGCAAATCATGTTATAAAATTATAGAATAATAGAGTTCGTGATCATTGAGTACATCCATCAACCTAACTCTGAGGAGAGCCATCACTGAACCATATCCCTAAGCCCTATGTGTATCCATCTTTTAAATACCTCCAGGGATGGCACCTCAACCACTTCCCTGGACAGCCTGTTCCAATGCTAGATAACCCTTTCAATGCAATAATTTTTTCTAATATTCAATCTAAGCCAATCTAAGCTGGTGTGACTTGAGGCCATTTCCTCTTGCCCTGTTGTGTGTTACTTGAGAGAACAGAACAGCTCCCAACTTTCTACACTCTCCTTTCAAGTAGTTAAAGAGAGCAATGAGATCTTCCCTCCTTCTCAAGGCTAAACATCCCCATCTCTCTCAGCTGCTCCTCATAAGACTTATTCTCCATGCTCACGCTCATACAGAAATGCACACAAATATATATGTATATATTTTTATATATGCACATTCTCCTCTTGATCCATAAAAATTCTGGTTTTATTTGCTTTCTAAGACTGACTCAGATTTTGAAGATGAATCTGAACCCTGTTGTACTGAGACCATAGATAAAATAACCAGTAGAATTTAACATGCAAAACTTTGGGGGTTTTTTGCATGTGTGTGTGTTTCAGTAGAAATGATACAATTGCATAAAGATAGAAACCTTAACCTTCTGTGAGGCAGATTACAAATTCCCTTGCTATCAATGGCAAAGCTCCACAAACTCTGCTGAACATCCCTTTACACCACAGTAAAGATCTGAAATACGAAGATCTAAATGCAAATATTAATCAGAGGGAAGATTTCACAGGTTCCTTCAACTACACAAATGAATTGAAATATTTGAACTTTGCCCTGCGAAGAAACCTGAATCTTTAGACAAGACATTTACATACATACTGGGAATGAGCTCTGTACAGAGATGTTAAAATGTGAATGTATCACATGGCTCTGTCAGACCCAACAGGCAAATTCCTCAAGTGCACACCAAAAGCCTCTTCCACAACACTGAGAAATTTTATTAGAAAAAATAGACATTGAAAAATATCTCTTAATACTGCCTAGAAAAACCTACAAAAAGAATTATTAAACGGACAAACTCCCACAAGTAAAAGTCTTCTAGATTGTGTTTTCCTTTATTATTCGACTGATAGGAATGTCATTTACCCAAGTGCTGCCTCTTTCTTGGAATGGCAGCATGTATTTTTTTAATGATGGCATAGCAACTATCTGAGATTGTGCTCAAAGTGATTTATGTTCAGATATATTAACAGAAATCCTCTTTGTCAGAGGCTTAAAATCATTTTATGAGTGGGAAAGGGGGAAGAAACTCAAGCCTACAAAAGCATAAAATGGGTAATAGTGGAAATCCTTCATCCCCATTGGTGGTGGGTGGAAGTCCATGTGCCAGGCCCAAAAGTAAGAATTCAGAATAAAGTGCTACTATTTTATTTCAGCTAGAACTCAGATGAAAATTAAATTGGGTCATGAAACCTCTTATTAAACCTCTATAGAGGTTTTTTTTTTTGAAGAAAGCCAAATTTAAACATCCAAATACTGCTTTGAAATTAAAATACAAATAAAAAAAAACAAACACCAGAATTCAGTACAGAAAATATAAAAATTATGAAAATTAAATTGTTCTATTTTCCTTCATTGTTTTCTCTCCTTTTTAATTAAATTATTTACCAGATGTGACCTATATTCCTAAATATGAAGTCAATTGCATTTTGGACTGAGTTTGCTGTTTCCCAGGTAGAAGTCTGCCCAGATTTACTGAATATCTGTGTAATGGTACTAGATACAGGCAGAGATCTTCCCCACCTCTGGACATTCCACCTCTCTACCATGGTACCATCAGGTTCCCTGATGAAGTTTGTGACTGAGCTGTTACTTCTTCAACCAAAATGTGCTGTATTGCAAGTACTCACTGTTTAGTGAGCTTACACCCATTGAAATGAAATTTTATCTTTTGTTCTGTATGAGAGGAAAGGAATACAAAGACCTTGCTGTAGTCTGTGTCAGATCAGAGAAATATTTTAAAATCTTGAATATTTACATGAAGTGTTAAAGCTGTGTGAACTAGAATTTGTGCCAGGGTAGAAGGGGAGCAAGGGAGAAAGTTGACTGGCAGACAACACAGCTGGTTTTAAGCTTGTATCTAGATCCAGCATTCTCGCATGATTCAGATGGCAACTGGTATATGCTAAGATGAGAAGTGACATGTTAAGTCACTCCCTGTGAGGAGTCTGTGCTTGTGCCAACAAAGCATCTCCTGCTGTCCCAGCTCTGTGCCTTGATTGCCTCCTTTACAATGTTACAATCTCCTTTTGTTACCATACTAGTCCTATGGTGTCTGCTCCATGTCCCAGGTCTGTGATACTCTAGTATTCTAGTCTGTCTAATGAAATATTGATTTCTGCACCTCTCCTCCCACAGTGTGTTTTGCAAAAATAAAAAGTAAAAAATAAAAAAATCAATATTCTACTAGGCAGTGAAGCAGCTGCAGAGGGCAGAAGGTGATCTGCTATCCAAACACAGACACCCAGAGCCCTGGTAATATTACAGAGCAGAAGGTATTGAAAGACAATCTAGGAAAGGACAGAGAAAAAGGAGCAGTGAAAATCCACCCAACAAATACAAAGAGAACAGCAATCAAAGCTTAAGATTGGACAGGGAGGAATAATCACAGATGCTATCAATTGTACTGAAACATGAGAACAATCCTAATTATGCTTAAGAATAAAATTAATTATGGTTCAAAAAAAAAAGTAAAGGTGAGAGAAGTGAGTGAAGAAATTGATTTCAGTGGGTCTCTGTGTTGAAATGCCTTAACTCTCTTATCTCTTATGGTAAACAAACAACAAAAAAAGAATAAATATTCTACACAAAACAGCAAAGGAATTTTGATTACTGATGCATTTTGTTCAGCCTTTTTTATTTTGCCTTCTCTTCATCCCTCTTCTGTTGTTGTGAATCCATCCCTAAGTATCTTAAGGTGCATCAGCCTGCCAGCCTCTAGCAAATCAAGGACTTTAACTGAGCTCCTGTGAAGATCTCTGACTACTTGAGTATGTCCTTTGACCCCATCAAGGAGGAATGCAGAAACCAGCAAGAAAACCAGCACTTACTACTCTTTATTCTATTACCAAATAAAACAAATGCAAAGAAAATAACTCTGAGCATTCTGTGAAAGCCAGAAAAGAACACTGGAAGAGATAAATGAAATTACAGTTTGTTTTGCAGATCAATCACCTTCAAAAATGTGTTTTGAAAGGGCAGTTTTAGGGAAAGGAGAGCAACACAGGGGAGGAAAGTAGTTTTGCATGATTTAAAACATTTGAACTTAACTGCTATGGGAAATAATGCTGCAGTCTTCCAATACAAAAAACAACTGAATGTAAAATAAATACTATATTGAATGTACCTCAAAGCAGTACTTAAGCCTGAAGGGCTTCTTTGCATTCTGGATTGTCTTCCTTCTTTATCTGTTAACTCTATTGTGACTTCAGAACTTCAATATTTAGTGCATTGTGTTTTAATATATGAAATATATTGGGCTAAACTAGATCTTAGCTCTTCACAGAATAAAAAAAGGCTTCTGCTAACTTTATGGGCCTGTCTCTCTTCCAAATGAAGCCTTTCTTTGCCATGCAGACATCTTAGATTTGTCTGTCTCATTGCTTCCTACGTAACTGCTCTTTTTTTTACATTTGAGTAGTTTCTTTCTCAGATGAAATCTGATGCCTCTGAGTCTTACCTTGAAAGTCAGTGTGCAGAACAGCATGTATGCAGGCAGAGCTAGTTGACATGAGTGCTCTGGGAGACCTAAGCCAGCAGCCCTTAGGGACATGAACTTAGACTCTACTACTGGAGTTACTTTATCTAAGTAAACATTTACAAATTCTGAAATACAGAATCATAATATGTGTTGAGTTGGAAGGGACATTTAAAGGTCATCTACTCCAACACACTTCCAGTAAGCAAGGACATCTTGCACTAGATCAGGTTGCTCAGAGCTTCATCATAAAGCCTGGCCTTGAGTATCTCCAGGAATGGAGCCTCCACCACATTTCTGGGCAACCCATTCCAGTGCCTCACCATCCTCACAGTGAAGAACTTCTTCCTAATGTCTAATCTAAACCTGCTTTAGTTTAAAATCATTGCCCTTCATCCTATCTCTACATGTCCTTTCAAACAGTCCCTCCTCAGCTTTCCTGTACGTCCCCTCAGGTACTGGGAGGCCACTATGAGGTCTCCCCAGAGCCTTCTCTTCTCCAGGCTGAACAGACCCAGATCCCTCAGCCTGTCCTTGTAGAATCAGAGTTTTCACATTTTATTTCTATAATACATTAAAATCTAGCAACAGGGGCATGATTTTCAAGATGTTTAAACAAGCAGTCCCATGAAGCTGGGGGGGAAAGGAGGGCATGGTTCCATGCTCTCCCTTAGCAGAACTCTTTGAAGCCACTGGCAGCAGAGTGTTATTAGGAAGTTTCCAGGAAAATACAAGAAATTCAAGTCACCCAGATGCCTCAGCATGAAACTCTGCAATGAAATTTAGAGTAAATTACCTCAGTTGTCCCTTCCAGCCTCATCAGTTCTGTAACTCTGTGAATTTTCAGGGTTTTGCCAGTTCCAAATAATAGATTTCATAAAAGTGATTCAAAGAGCTATAGGACAGGTCTAATACCTGAAGGATGATCTGAAGCTAATCCTCTTCTTTTAGTCACAAGAAACAAACTCTGTGGAGGATTCTGCACAGAGTGACTGTATATTTGAACTGAAAGCTTCTGCCTTAGATGTCAGCTTCATTTCTTGGTTTATAGCAGAAGATGAAATATTTTCTAAGGCTCTGTGCAGTGACATTGGTTAGACTTTTTGTTTTTGGAGTGAATTAAAAAGACAGTGTAGGGAACTACACATCCTTAACTGGGTCTGGCAGTCTCAAATGGATTGCCTTGGTTTCAGTTACTAGATCAGCAGATTAGCTGTTGTGTGTCAGCCTAATTCAAATGAATACTCAAACCTCATTTGTCTTTATGGAAATCAAAGCCACAGACCCTGTTTCTCTGCAAGTCTACAGAATAGCTTGATTTCTTTCATCTTTCATAATAGTTGTCCATCAGAAGAACTGAATTAGCTAGTAGAGCTTGGTTCACCCACAGAGCTCATTGGCAAGATGAGCAGAATTGCTGTTCTTGCTTTGTGGAAGATACTAAATCAAAGAATAGACTGACTTTGTGAAGATCAGGGGCAAAGATGACTACTGATTCCTAGTCCAGTTTTTGGGTACTATGACACACTGCGGGCTGCCTGTCAGACAAAATCTAGAGAAAGGTTACCTCTTCCAAGTTTTCAAAAGACTCTCTAACCTTTTCCTTGTTCAAACAGCTCAGAGATTCATTGCTCATTCAGTCTCCAGGCCATGATGATCAGCAGACAAGGGGCTGTGTGCTTAGCATAGATTTGTAAAAGACTGAAAAGTACAGCTACCAGCCCTGAAATGGGCTTCTCCCCAAATTCTGTGTCTTTCCATCTAGTTCTGTATTGCTGACAGCAGAATTATAGAGGGAAGAGCGGGACTCAGGAATAACCATACCACAGCTATGGTCACTTGTAAGGTATTTCAAGGTTTTTCTGAAGTATTTTCAAGCACATTTAGTTTTGCCAAACTTCCTGGACACACAAGTTCCACTTTCATTACGAAGTGATAAGCAAATTATCAGAACAAGTTCTAACTTTGCAGGAAAAAGAAAATTGGAGCAGGCTGAATATTTAATTTATATTAATGCAAGAATCAGAACTAATACATGAGAATGCATTTGATGGCTCAATTGCTTTATACTGAAGTTGTTAATTTAAGAAAAACAGTACCAGAGAATAATACAGTGCTATAGAAAAAAAATTTCATATTATTGGCAGCTTGAAGTAGGGTAGGTACACATATAGCATGTTACTTTTTGCAAGGTAATCAGAACTGAAAGATGTATTTTTATTAATAACCACCTTTGTTTTTCCAAAATGCATAAATCTCATTCACTTTGCTCTGAAGGCTGTATGATTTCCAAGCAAGTTTCTGGAAGATCTCTGGAGATCTAATTATTCCAGGATACCACAAAAAAGAGTTAGTACTTATTTGAACTGCTAAAACTGCTAGCTCCAACATGATGGCTTCTCTGACGGTGTTTTTCTGCTTCAGATAAGAATTTTTATTCTCTATAGCAAACATACCTAAGTTCTTTCCCCAGACCTGAGTTCAATTATTTAATATGCCCTAGGCTGAAAAAACACTAGATACATGTTACATCCAATATTTAATAATTAAAAAATCAGAAATTATAACTTTTGATAAGTAAAAAATTGTGTTGGTTCTAGTTTAATACTTAGATCAAGTAGGGAAATAATTTGGATTTAACTCAGCCTAACTTTGGTGATTCTACCATCTTTACTGGAATTACCCTCCTGTGTATCATCTTAAAGGCAGAAGTCTCCAATTGTTTGTGGAAATTAGGTGTGTGTTTGCAGAATAACAGATTCTTTAGTCATTGGAAGCAGAGAGGTCTGGTAAAAGTCAAGTGTCCCCAACTCTCATTGCTCCATTCACAATGGCTGCTGAGGCCAAGTCTTCTCACAGATTGATTTCTTTCTGTTCCTACATGACTGCATTGGAAGCCTGAGGACTGCTTGAGTTTCAGAGATAAATAAAGCAAGAAGAACTTAGACATTTCTTTCAAAATCCTAATTCCTAAATCCTAATTCTATGTGACTTAGAGAAACTTGGACTGAGTTTCCCTCTGTAGTGATTCTTTTAAATTTTTCATGTCCTTCACACTTCCATAGTTTTGCCCAAGACTGGCTTCATCATCACAGCAAAACCTCCCTGCCACCTTTGAATTTGTTTGCTTGTTGATTATCTGCTATGACTTGCAGTGGCCCTTGGCATGATAAAAATGGTTGCTTTTTTTAAGAACTAGACAAATGCTTGCTGAAGAGTGATGTATGGAACTCATGGTACAAGAGACCAGCTGCATGACTTTGCCTGGCCCAGTGGTCCATCCTATTCTCTCTCATTCTCTTTGAAGCCTTTTAGATGTAGGAATTTCACATAATGATGTGTGATTCGTTTCCCTTCACATGATTTTTGTGATGGATTTGCCCCCAGGTCACAGATTTCCATGAATTCACTCTGTCCCCAGGAAATGTAGATGCATGTTTGTGTCACAAATTATGAAAAAGTAATTCTGAATAAAACAGCCACATACAGTGTTATATATCATTATGGAACTGGAACCCAAATACTCAAAGCCACATGGTTCATGTTATTTGCTGTCTGAAATAGAGTTGGATACTCAACAGAATATGAAAAAGGGGCAGAATACATAATTCTTATGCAAATAATAACAATTTGTTCTGTAATAATCCCCACATCTAGTTCCAAATGCTTTGCTATCTGCATTCTGCTTTTTTTTTCCCTGGAATGATTAAATTTCTGACATAATTATCACAAAGAAGCTGATGCAAGAGATGTTAACTTGTTTCTTAACCAGAACTAGACACTGTCCAGAGTAAAAGTTCAGTTGTCCTAGAGAGTAACACTGGATTCTGGTGGCTTCATCCAGCAGAAATCATCAGAGATCCAGAAATCTGAGTTCAAAACAAGTCCTGCACATGCAGGAATGAGAAGTACCCTGTTTGTGGAGCAATATAAGTTACACACTGACCTAGACCAAAGTGTCTCCCTAAAAATGGCATTTTGAAGAAACAGTGACTAGCTTTGAGACCAGCTGTGTAGGAAAGTAGATCACAAAGATATCTCAGCCCAGAGCTCATGCAATGCATGAGGCAGATGAGGACATGATCCTAGTCACCTGCTCTTACTTCTGCTGATTATAAGTCATCTTTTAAGCATTAACGCTCAAGATCACTAAAGTAAAGTATATGTACATACTCCAAATGTTCTCAAGTAATTTTCCTGAAGTGCTTAAGAGAAATTTAGAAACAGAATGTAGCATTTTGGCTTTCAGTCTACTAACAATCTAGGTAGAGCCAGACTTACATGAAAAACATGAAAATGTTCTCCAAAGCTGTTAATTATGACAACAGGTTTAATGATGAGAGAATATAATAAACATCATACCATTTGAGATCTTGTATTCAATAATTCACATGCCAGCTCTCCAAATATTGCAAGCAGTGAGAAGTCTCCATCAATGTACAGGAGCAATGTTCACTCAGACTTCATATCCTGAAAATCCCAGTTACTTTCTGATTTTTATCTCCATTTTCTTATAAGCACTAAGGAAATAAATCTGTACTAAGGCAAGGAACTGAAGCTCAGGGCAGCTGATTCAGCACTTTGACCACTGATCTTTCTTTCCCTCCCAGATTTGTGACTTTTCTGAGGCTTTTGAGAATGAGAACTTACAACTGTAAGCGTTGTATAAGCTCTACAAGAGATTTGATCTTTTTCTGGAGTCTTAACACAATAGAGCCACTGTTCCAAATCAACAGTTTCTCAGGAACAGTGGTTATAAAAATATTTAGAAATAATATTCACTGTTAAAAACTATGAAAACTATCCTCGTATCATTCATGCCTTGTCAAAGGTCAGCTTCTTCTCTAGGCTGTTACGCACTAAGTTGTTGACCCATCACATTCTCTAATGTTGGTCTACCATATTAGAAAAACTGCACATCAGAACATTGTATATTATTTGATTTGCAATAAAAGGCCAAAAGCAAATAGAAATGTATTAATTTTGAAAATCACCTTTAAGTAAATCCACCAAGATAAGAGATTTGCAAGGTACAAATGTAGATGAAATGAACTTCTTCAGAAATCAATTTCTCTGTACTTGAAGAGACATTTAAAAATAATTGGAAACATTACCTTGGCAGATGTTTCAAACCAGCCCACGAACCCATTTTCTTTGCAGAACTGATCCATCTTGATGCCGTTGTTCATAAGAACGTCTATTCCCTGGTCACATTTGTTTGCTAAGAGGACTGTTGGCACAGGTTTGCCATTTGGAAGAACCAACTTAGAGTCCAAATCCTCTTTCCATTTTTTCACTGCTTCAAAGGTTGCAGGTCTAGTAACATCAAAGACAATAAAGGCACCCATGGCTTCTCTGTAATATACCCTTGTCATGTTTCCAAATCTTTCCTGACCTGTGATGAAGAAAGTAGGAGGATTAAAAAACAACACCTTGTAACAATCACTGCTTTCAATCTAGGACAGTATTTCTCTGGCAGGTTTTCTAAGAGAAAATGACTGAAGGTTGGACTTCATTTCTTAGGTTTCTGGAAAGCTACATTTTGTCTAAATAATTATAGGTTCCATGACAGGCTCATTTGTATGAAAATGTAAGAGAGTACAGTATGAAAGAGGAGTTTCAAAGTAAAATATCCAAGGAAATCTGATTACTTTATAACAGGCTTGAACTTCAGTGCAGTCTTATTTAGCTGACAAATTTCTAGAACTGTCAAAAGCACCAAGGATTCTGATGTGTATTATAGTACCTTCAACAAGAGGCACAAAAGACCTGGGTATCAGATTGGAAACTCCTTGGAAACATATGATAATATGAGGGAAACATCAAACACAACCAATCTGCTTATGTATGGAGAGGATGGTGTATACTTTCATGCAAGAGACAATGATCAATAGTAACTGCTGTCACACCAGGCATTAGAATCATTGTGAATTCACTTTTTTGTTGGCAAACTGAAACAATTCAGTGATAAAAGTGAATTTAAATCTCCACATACGTGGATCAGAAGATTTATGCTTTGATTTGCTGAATTCAAGGTGTTTTCTGGGAAGTTACCTACAGTACTTTTGTGAGATGATATATTATTATATTCAAATGAGAACATTTGTAAATATCTGTCATTGTATATGATGAATAGTATAAAAATTAAGACCCCTTATGTCAGGATGTGGTATGTTTATGCTGTGCATTCACTAATATGAATGCTGTTTTCATGAGACATTTGAAAAAATTTTTCTAAGAATGGAAATAAATTACAGAGAACTTTACTTGAAGAGTGAAAAAATAGGTTTTCCCTTTATGCTTGCTGCCGTGCTGTGATCCAAGGAAGAAGAATTATAAATTCCTGAAACATCTCACAACAGCAGCAGCCTTTCAGTGAGGCAACTCTTGTATTTTACCATGTTTTCATAGCTGAAAAAAAGTGCTGTGAAAATAGATAACATTGGTTGGAAACCTGTTTTTAGCTTTATTTTCTCAATGTGCATGATTTTGAGTGGGTTAGGAAGAGAAGATTGGCAGCCTGCCTCTGACCCTTTGAAGGTTACCTGTGGAGGCTTTATGTGATAGAAACGTTCTGTCAAATGTAAGGCCAGGTTGAGAAATGAAGAGTGCTGATTACTGGCTTTCTAGACCATTCATTTAATGGAAATAGCACTGAAAACAGTTATGGAATCAGCACCATCTGTTCATAGCATTTATCTATGGGTTTATGCACTGGATGTTGAAGCAAGGAGAAAGTATTTCACATGACAGAGAAACCAAAAGAGGATGTTTGTGTTCTCCAAATTCATGTTAAATTTTTCTTCACCTTAAACAAAAACTGTGTTTCATTGACAAAGCCAGATTGAAATATACAATTTTCAGGAAATACAAGGTCATACTGAGTTTTTCTTATGTCTATGCTTTATAAAAATGTCTTATGATTCCTATCAGTGAGCTAAATCAGATGAATGGGTAAATCATGTGCTATTCAATAATCTCCTTGTTGAGCAATTTTTTTTTTCATCTGTAAGAAGGTGCCTTCAAACTGAAGTCAAAGTTTGATTAGCAACTTTGCAGTGAGGCAGGGAACCACAGATAAAATCAGATTTTGATGCTTATTGTATTTCCTTGATGCAGTATCCTTTTCATGCAAAGTTTTGGGGACACTTGGTCTGTATATGAGATGAAGATGGCAAACAACTAAACTTGAGGTTTATATGTATTTATTTTAACACAATTCTCTAAGACAGGTAGGATGTTTTTCATAGAATGTGAACTAAATTATTAAGTTGCAGCACAAAATCACTCATCACACATGAAGTTTCTAGAGAAATAATAAGCTACTATGCTGAAACACTCTGTCTAGTAGTGGCCCACAGAGTTCTGATACATATTATAATACTGATTCCTCCTTCTGTTTCTAGTTGCTTTGCTGATATTTTGGTTTGGGTTTTTCTGTTTTGCAGGTTTTCTGGGTTTTTTAACTGCACAGCAAATATTTGTAAATGCAGCTTTATGCAGGAGGACAGAGCTTACTAATTTCTGTTACCCATTACTTCAATGAAAAAGAAAGAACAGAACTACCGGATTAAGAAGGCATCTAAACCCTTTTGGAAGTAGTCTTTTTCCTATCAGTTGCAATTTTTATGTGAACATACAAGTCATAAAGACATTATGCAACTTTAGGTGAGTTGTAAATCACATTTTTTATTTTATATCCTTGTGTAATGCCTTTAATTTATTTAATTTACATTGGGAAAAAAAATAGCTCTGGTGTTTGCATTGTGCTTGGAGAGATAAATATTGTGTCTAAGGATCTAAGAGGACTTTTTTTTCCCAGAAATTCTCACTTATGTGAATAAATCCTTTTCTTAATAGATGAGCTTCCAAAATCTTTTTCATTTATCTGAATTAGTCATGAAAATAGGCAATGTTAGATGTATTAAATGTGGTAGAATCTTGCCTTAGGTTTTCAGCAGTATGATGACTTGTACCGAAATTAGTCTAGAAAATAGACAATTCATTGGTGGCTTGCACATAGCCATGAACATTAGAATTGGCTTTGATTTTGCCAATCCTTTTGGGAAGATTGGTTTTCCTTTTCAGTGGAAGGGTCAGAAACCAGTAAAATGTTGGTTTAAACTGCCCCATTGCAGGGTCATGGGCATCTGGCATCAAACACTGTGAGTATGATGGCCTTCGCACACTGAGATAGATCTTTACATTGAGTCATCTGCTCTAATTCAGATTCCAAGAAAATTAACTGGGTGTATCTAACATTAGGGTCCCTTTGTAGTCAGAGATCAAGAAGAGATATCTAGAGGGCATCTTCTTAGCAAGGACAGACATTTAAGACTAGTCACATAAGCTTCATTATGGAGGTTTAATCTTTACTCTCAACCCCCTGGCAAGCCCAACTTAAATGGTTGGGAACAAGTTGCTTAATTATTAAATCACATGAATCTTAACCCACTTTGAAGTGAACCAATGAGATCAGGGTGCCAAAACAACATTTCCACTAAAAGGAAGGACTTCCTTGTCTGAATGGCACCTGCCATTTATCCATATCCATCCAGATATCACTTAATGGATTTAAGGTAATAAAAAATGAATTTTCAGTTTATAAAAAATGAATTTTCAGTTTATAAAAATGCTCTTCACATATTGACAGAATCTATATTTTTTACCAGTCACTATCATCTCTGACAAAGCTCTGAAAATTAATGATAAACTGCTAAAACTCCATTCCTACCACTGTTCCTACAGTATCTAAAATATAGTGTAAAATAAAAATTGATTGAAACTGCCTAATGTCCACTTTTGCAATGGGTTGTACTCCTTCTGGCCATCCCTTATCCTAAGAGACAAGAGCTTCTTGGAACCACTGTGTTTTGCAGAGGACTTGTACTCAATGCTAGAAAATGGAATTTGTGGTTCATATTTAAATATTTGTTACCTTCACCTTTCTAAATTTCTCATTTGAATTTAAGTCATTGTCATTCTGGATTTAAACTCAAGACAGCCTTTAGGAGGTGTTCACCAGATGTAGAAAAGCAGGCTGTGAGCAGGGACTCCCCTCAAATCTAGACACCACAGCAGGGAACTTATTTATGTTTGTAGAACAGTAATTTCAAGGTAACTTAGTCTAGAAATCACCATGACTATCTTCTTTATGCATATGTACTGTAAGGCTAAACAGCTAAATTGCTGAAGATGTGCTGTGCCTGGCATTAATGAGTAGTACATTTATTTCTCCTGCACCACAGCAGTTTGACAGGAATATTAGCCCACATCTGTGCAAAGTCTGCTGTTTTTGTAGGTGAAAGTTGCAGGAAAAGAAATTAAACTGTTCTTTCGCCAATGATATTGTGTGGATATCACCAATGCACCAGTCCTACTCTTCTTGAGCTGAGATCATAGAATCATGGAATGGTTTGTGTTGGAAGAGACCTTAAAGATCATTCAGTTGCAACTCCTCCTGCCCTGGACTCACAACCCCATCCAGCCTGGCCCTGAATACCTCCAGAGATGGGGCCTCCACAGCTTCTTTAGGCTACCTGTTCTAGTGTCTCACCTCCCTCACAGTAAAGAATTTCTTTTTAATATCAAATCTAAATTGCCCCTCTTTCAGTTTAAGACCACTACCCCTTGTCCTATTACTACATTATCTGAGGAGTCCCTCCTCATATTTCCTGTAGGTCTTCTTTATGTATCAGAAGACTGCAATAAGATGTCCCCAGAGCCTGCTCTTCTCCAAGATAATCTGAGCCTTGAAAAGCAACCCAACGTATTTTTGATAGCAATGAGTAATCCAGCCCACACATACACAGTGGGAGAGAAAACAGCGATGCTGACATAGCTGCAAAAATGTAGCAGGGGAGGGAGGAGGCTCTAAAGTGCTGCTCTCTGCCCTCTGCTACAGTTGCAGAGTTGCTCCCTTAACTGAGGGGCCAGCCTCAGTCAGTCCTCAGAGAAATTTCATGGCTGCTTGGACATGAAACACAGGCAGTAGTGCTGAGAGCAGCCTTGCAGAGAAGTGAGTAGGAAATATAGATGAATGGGCTGTCTGCAATAGTAGGTTTCTTCAAAAGCTGTCCCATCTTGCATCTGCAGTGCTACCCCCACCACTGCAACCATGTTCAAAATTTGACAGTTTTTTTTCCAAAAATTGCCTTCTAACAACCAGTTAAAAAAATTAAAGGTACTCATATGGAGGCAGAAGAAAAGATAAGCAAAAAAAAAATTAACTGAGGGGCAAGATTTAAAGATGTATGACATAGCAATAGAGGTGATGACACAGTTCAACAGGAATGTGAACAGAAAAACTGAGAATTTGAAATGTTCAATTAAATAAAGTTATTCTGAGGAAACTGAAGATGAGGAGAATTTTACTCTGTCTATCACCTCCCACACACCGTAGTAAAAATTCAGCCACTTAAAATTTGGGCACTTCATTGAATCACACATTAATTCACAGATTTTAATGCCTGTCTGTAGCTATAAAGATTATAACATCATCAACTATGAAGTTTTGTACAATTATTCTTGTCTAACAACAACAGTTTCAGGAGATGGCCTTTTAGGGTCCCTTCCAATCCTATGATTGTATGAGCTTCTCAAAAAATTGCCCAAGTCTTAAAATAATAATAATATATGATGTAGAAACTACCTTATTAACTTACATTTGAGTTATTTTTTATAAAGCTAGTTTTCCTTATTGTTCAGCACTAACCTTTCATCTAAACAAATAGTAGAATACATGAATATAAACTCCTACAGAAATATAGACTACATTTAACTCTGAAATTACATGTTGCTGCATGAACTAAATTTGCTTTTCTCCTCATGTTTGTAAACAAGGGTAAACTTCTTGACCCTACAGTGACTGGAGTATGTGTCATGAAGTCACATCCCATAAACTCACCTCATATGTAAATCCTACGAATAATGTAGATAAGCCTGACACTAATTTTATTCAAAACACTTCTGAGAAAATTACTACCAAGTTGTTAAACAATTTACTACCCAATGATCCATACAGGGAAGTATAAGGAAGAGGACATATTGTGCTTAGGAATAAGCTCACTTGCTGTATACAGGAGGGGAAGGAAAGGATGTAAGAGATAAAATGATGCCTAATACACACACATGCACACACATACATAAAAACTTTCATATCTTGATACATTTGCAGCAGTTGTCCCAATTTAAGATGTCCTAAATGCTAAGCCAACATCCTTCAGCTCAGACAGAGACAGAAAATGTTTTGCTTTATCCTTAGAAAGAAACACAGCCTAATAATGGAGATTCTGCCCTGAGTTTATGTTTTCCTCCTTCTTGTCCTCAGTCTGGTGTCTTACAACTGGTGATATGTGATCAGTCACAGTCAGGATGAAACACTTCCATTCTCTCGCTGCTTCCAATGGCTTTTACTCCACTTTCATTTCTAAACAACTTTTTTTTTTCTCTAGTCAGATGCCTTATCCATGATAACTTCTATGCCAGCACCACACTATTCTGAATTCACTTTGCTGCTTACAGAACTTATTTTCTGTGTCTATCTCCCAACATCTAAAGCTCCTTACGCAGACGCCATTAAAAATGAGACAGGAACTCTTTATTACTGGCCACTGTCTTGACCTTCACAGAGGCACTTTGAATTGAGCAATTCATATGAAATTTAGTACTATGCTGCAATTCTCTCTGTCATGTGTGATAACTCAGAAAGCATGCTAGTCATTCAGTCCTACAACTCAGTGTAATTGCTTCTGCAGCCTGACTGAAAGCTACATCATATGATCTGCTTGCACATGATTAGTAGTGTAATAAATCTCTGTAACAAGGCATACAAAATGCATTCTCTCACTTCTTGATGCTTTCAGAATTCACTGTTAAACACTTTCTCTCATGCAGAAAAGTTTTGCAGGATGTGCACATATTTATTGTTAGAATTGGTCACTGCTGAGCAGCAAAATACTCTCCCTATTATATAAACTTCTAATTAGGAAAACTGAGCATAGATGTATTTAATATAATGAAATCACAAGACCATAGTAATATATAAAAATCCTGAGGTTATGCATGGTTTGCATAAAAGTAGTGTTGTTGCATAAGTTTTGGTACCTTGGTGCCAAATTCAGAGTTCAGACATCAGGCAGCTCTGTGCAGAAGAAAGACACTCCCTCCGCTGATAAGAATGTGAAGAATTTTCTCATTTCACTAGTTTTGCCATTTCAGACTCCATCACTGAACCCAAGCTCAGGCCACAGGCAGGCACAGTTGCCTAACAGCTGATGTAACATTCACCTCTGTTCCTTACTTAACCACTGTAACTTCTAAATTTGATAGAGTTTAAAAGAATTCCCTCCTTTTATGCTGTAAGCTCCTGTGTTTTAGCTGTATTTGATTTCCTACATGCACTAAACCAATGATTATTTATACCATGCAGAATATGCCATCAGGATAATCTGTTGCTTCATGGACTGAATCAAAAACGATTAATTCTTAGTAAGTGGAGTAGAAAAAAACGTTGTGGTTCTAATTGGAAGCCAAATACAAAAGCACTGACATCAATGATGTCAAACTCCTTATTTTTTACTTATGTAAGCACAGAGGGATAGCCAGACTTCTTCAGTCTTTTTCTCCCAGCAGGAAGCAGAGAGTAAATTATCAGGTTTTTTTTTCCTTGATATTCAAATAATAATAAGCAAACATAAGTAAATACATTTTTAGCAACCAGGATTTTTGGGAAACAGAAATGGTTCTCTTCTCAGATCATATCAGTTGTTTACATTTCATTGGGCCAAATGAAAGAAGGCAGGAGAGAGGGGAAGGAAAAGAAGAAGGAAGGTATTTTAATAAAGTAACTCAGTCTTCCTTTATTTTTTAAGCTATAAAAATAATTTTAATTATCCTATTGATTCCCTCCTCTCTTTCACTGAATTTGTTAGATGCAACAACAAATTCTCTCACTCCCTCCTGTCACAGGGCTCTATCTGTCAGTCTAGTGAGGGAAGGTAAAGAGAAGCTGCTGCAGAAGAGCTGGGGCTTTTGGAGTGAGGTGCCCATGTCCCACATAATCAACGGTCTCAGGAGAAAAATCCAACAGGGCAGGTTTCACCTGACACTCCTTGTGTGGGAGTCTGCTGGCCTTAGGGAAACTCCAAAATTTCAATTTGCCTTTTAAGTTTTCTCTCCTCAGTTTCCTCCCCCTCCTCCCACTCCTCCCATGGGCACAGGTAGATCCCAATGTAAAGATTAGTATAAAAGAATTTGGTTCTATTTTTTTGTACTTTCAGAGGATGGGTTATGGAGCAAAGGGTTCTCCTTGGTACTCACCAGCGATATCCCAGAGCTGCAGCCGCACCACAGTCTCAGCATCCCAGCTCAGCACCTTCAAGGCAAAATCCACTCCGATGGTAGCCCGGTAATGGGGGGAAAAGTTCTGGTGGACATAACGTTTGATGATGCTGGTTTTGCCCACTCCTAGGTCCCCGATCACCAGCAGCTTGTAGAGGTGCTCCTTCTGATTCTGCTTCTGCATCTTTCCTGTGTCTGCGCCTGCTCCCTGCAAACTACTTGCATGCTCTGCCCGAGGAATTCTGCCAGCCCGAGGGGGAGAGAGGGAGTGAGAAACTGGGGAGGGAAGGAGAGAAGGTAGGTGGAGGTTCTTTCCCTTTGAACAGAAGCAGGATCACCAGGTCCAGCCGGCTGCCCTGCTGGGAGACAAGGAAGTAAGGGACTGGGGAAAGAAAGTCCCCCAGAAAGTTTTGTGCCTCCGTGTGTAAAGGTCAGCACGAGGTGTTCTGGGATTAGTCTGGCTACTAAAGGATTTGCAGGAAAAGTCATGCAAAAGTCCCCATTCCCTGTTTCGCTCCTTTCTGAAAGGACAGTGTTTCTGTTGTGCTCTAGTTTTACATACTTATTTTAACCACTGTCTTTTTGCTTGTTTCCAGACTCCTTTAAAACACCAGCTGCTTCAAAAAAGCAGAAATCTCCTTTCTGAGCATTCATGCCTTCATCAAAGTTCCAATTCTAAACCAGTTTGACTTTAAATTTGAATGTGATCTGTTTTTAATGAATCTAAGTTAGTGTGAATGTGTTTATATCAGTAGAAGTGGCAGTTATAGCAACATAAAGCATCTTTACATACGTCCATGCTAGGACAGTGTGAATTTAATTATGACAGATAAATATTTTTAAGTTTCATTAACATAACTGTGGCTGCTTTCTGTACCTATAAGCATGCTTTCCTCTGCTGAATGCAGCACATAACTCATGCTTTACTTTTTCATACAAATAAACTAAAATGCAAAAAATCCAGATTTATCCCATGACTCTAATAATCAGAAGTTATGAAAGCGTAACAGCATTAGAGCATATGAAAGCCAGGGTCTCAACA
The DNA here is from genome assembly GCA_013400935.1 of Turnix velox. NCBI lineage: Eukaryota > Metazoa > Chordata > Aves > Charadriiformes > Turnicidae > Turnix > Turnix velox. The sequence continues at coordinate 149,257 of VZTY01014828.1, forward strand.
GTCCTCTATTCTCCAAAATGAAGGGGTATACAACTTGCCAACAACTGAACACATTCGAGTAAATCATTAAGTGAAGAACACAGTGACAGTTTTGACTTGCAGCTGAGCTGGAGACCCCTTTCTGCTACCTAGTGGTGTTTTATTCTTTTAACAGTTTTGGTAGCAAATACCCGAACATAGTGTGAAGCTCATCTATGAATGACTTTTACATTTATTGATATCATAAAATGAAAACACATTTTACACTTACTGAATTATTATTTGATGGAATTTTTCTCTAAATGGGCACTGAAGTGGCATTAGAAATCTGTCACCTATCCAAAAAGCTGGATTTTGGTAGACAAAGAATTCAGAACACTTATGTTATGCAATCTTTTATAATCAGTCTTTAAACTCAAACTTTAAGTTTGCATTTGTAAAACATGAAGCAGAAATGTCTAGTTCGGGGAGGAAAAATGCCTCATTTTACTTGAAACTTTTTATTTTTAATGTGAGGCCTTTTAAAAATGAGATTAATTTTCTTTCCAAAACCAAGCTGTCATTTGTATTCTTCCGTACTACTGTTCTCAGAGATGATCAAGCACAGTTCCCTTTTAAAGCTGTAGATCGCCCATTTTACAAGCTAAAAAAAGGAACAGGCAAAGAGGGTTTAGCAGTATAGGAAACCATGAAATTGGTGTTTTGTATGAGATTGAAATTACATCTGATCTTTTGTCCTCCTTTGATGATGGCCAATGCTCAGAGAACATCGCATAGAAAATCCCTGTGAGGTAACTGGAGAATTAAGGTTATTACTAAGAATAGTTAGAGGTTGGCCTAGACCCAGAAGCATGAAGATTTCCATCTCTTCCAAAATTTTTATTAGTATTAGCTATAAATAGCTCTGGATAATCGTGTTGCTTGTTTGTTTCCAATTCTTCTCTGAATCTGGCTAAATTCTTGGCTTCAGCAAAACCCTGGTACAATGAGCTCCTCACAGGATTACTCAAGGTCACCCCAGGATGGTGATAGGATTCCAAGTGAGTTGTTAAGAGAGGTGTTCATACGTGGGGTGAGCATGTAGAAAGCTTTATTTCACTTAGAAAGATGATTTGTTGAGCTAAAATGGAGCATGTCTTGCTGAGTGAAAGGTGTATCCAAATTTCCTAACTCCATAGTGAATTGGCTTTCATAGACACCATCTGCTGAATGCTCCTGAAGTGGGATAGAATTACAGAATCATAGAAACATGCAGAGCATTGAGTTGGAAGGGACCTTCAAAGGTCTCATCCAAAACCTCTGCAGTGGGCAGGGACTTCCTGCACTAGATCAGATTGCTCAGAGCCTCACTATGCCTCGTCTTGAGTGTCTCCAGGAATGGAGGCTCCACCACCTTTCTGGGCAGCCTATTCCAGCACCTCACCACCCTCAAGGTGAAGAACTTCTTAATGAGCAATCTTAACCCACCCTTCCCTAGTTTAAAACCATTGCCTCTCATACCTATGCATTTGCAAACAAGCTTTCCTGTAGGCCCCCTTCAGGTACGGGGAAGCCACTATGAGATCTTCCCAGAGCCTTCTCTTCTCCAGGCTGAACAGCCCCAACTCTCTAAGCCTGTCCTTATAGCAGAGGTGCTCCAGCCCCCTAAACACCCTCATGGCCCTCCTCTGGATGATTTCCAACAGGATCATGTCCTTCTTGTCCTGAGGGCTCCAGGGCTGGACACAGTACTTCAGGTGGGGTCTCATGAGAACAGAATAAAAGGGTAGAATCACTTCCCTAGATCTGCTGTCACAGCTCTTCTGAGACAACTCAGGATACTGTTGAGGCCTCCAACCCTGCTTCTCTTCACCTTTTTGAGGACTGTTGTCCTGAACTATGTGTCTGTACTGGCTTCATTGGGATCCAGAGGCAGCAAGGTGTGGATATACTGCTCATTTACAGCTCTGCTACACAAATACTAAGAACTGCCATAGGGGAAGTAAGATAATTCTGGCTGGTCCTGTCACTGCAAGACTTGTTTGACAACACCAGCTGATCCCTTCAGGCACACAATCAGGCTAAGGTGACTCAGTGATTCGCTGCAGGCCTCTCCATCAAGGGACAAGTGCTTAGCCTAGAGCTGATGCAGCTGTAGCTGAGACAACAGGTAAGGGCAGCTATTCTAAACCATATTAACTTGCATTTGCCACCCACAGGTAAGTAGTTTGCATGGCTCAGCTGACAGGAATAAATTGTTAAGCTGGGAAAACCACGTGGCATCTTTGAATCCTAATTCTGCGATTTCAGGTCCTTCAATAATAACATCTAGGCAAGAAAATGTAAACATGCTGCCAATTTAGTTATTTCAGTGTTTGTATTTTTGTTGTCTATGCTTTCCCTGGTAAAGACATACATTTTAAACATTATTAAATCTATATAAATAATAACTAAAATGCCACATGGCATTATGTACATCTATGCTGTTTTATTTTTGTATTCCCTACCTACTCATTATGCTGTTTGCCACTACAGTGTCATCCATCGCTCTGATATCTCTATTTTAACACTAATATCAATATAATATATTAACACTATTTATTTTAATTGTCAGAAATCAATACAAACTCTGTACATCTTGTAAATAATAATATTTAGGAAAGTTTCATCAAAATGAAGCATTGCAGCCCCAACATAAAAGTGAATCTCATTTTACACTGATAATTTTCAGGAATTTTTTACTATTTCTTTGTGATTAGTAGAGATTTAATTTTTTTCAGATACAAGTAATAAAATTGATGAGGAATCAATTCCCAGGAATCAAAGGCAGCAATACTGCCTCCTGGATTTTACCTCCATCTCCATATACTATGGCTAGAAGACAAGTCCTCAATGAGCATCATGGTGGTTACAAAAATACCTTTAAAAAGGCAACACTGTCTGAGTTATCAAAATCATGAAGTAACAGATTTTGCGCAAGAAAATAGATTAAATAATAATTATTAAATATATATATACTTACAGGATTTCTGTTTAAATAACAGAGGGGTTTACACCATTATTATCGCTGTAATGCCTGGAAGCATTGAAAGTCTAGAAGAGATTGGCCAATGCCATTATCATATAATATATTGCCTGTATATCACACATCATAAATGACACCATGATCCAGAGAAATGAAAATATACACATATGTATAAGTGTATGTATATATGCATTCATATAATGTGATAGCATTTTTTGTTTTATAAGTAATATGGAACTTTAAAATTCTGCACAGTTCTTTGCCAGACTTCCTCATCCCAGTTAATCCTGGGGTATGGATGAAATACTAAGTTGTGAGCTGCATTGAAGACTTTTCATCTTTTATTAATATAGTGTCTTCCTCATTTCAGTCATAGCACTGACTGCATTATGGGAATAGTCAATCATGGCAAGAATAATGTCTTACAGAGAGATAGTTTTAATAAATTGATGCACTTTCCCCAGTTTTACTTTTTAGACTAGATAGATTCAATTAGTTTGTATTTTCCCTTCTTACATTCCAACCATTCTTATCATCAAGAGATTCAGTTAAAAAATTACTGTTGACTCATCAAGCATATTCATAGTGGAATTGTTGTGGACATGTCCAACACAGCAAAACCTCTCCTTTTATTAAATTGTGACCCTCTTAATGTGTAATTCGCTTAGTAGAAAACACACTTCATCAGGAAAGTGCACTCAAGGAATAGCTAAACAAATGTTTATGCATCTAGTGGAAGTACCAGTTAGCTTTAATGGTCAGATGTCACATTACTGTTCTAAAATGAGATATAATTCCTATACTCAATTATTCTCACTCATTTAAAATTCACTCTAGACCCTGTATGAAAACACTCTATCAATAACATAACAATGTAAACTTAATGAGGATACCCAAGTGGTCTGTCTTGGGAATTATGCTCCGATTGTCCTACAGAACAAGGTGTGGACAGCTGGAAGAGTATATGGTAGTGTGTGTTTTACCTCAGTAACCTCACAAAAACAGATGAAGCCTTTCCTTCCAGCCCAATTAAAGCCCAGTTAAAAGAAATCTGAACAGGAATGAGTTACTGCTCAAGGCACAATTTTGCCTCCCAGTGCAACGGATCCTTTTCTGGAGGTAGTGATCCTGCAAGATCAGATCTCAAGGCAAGACAGGATTCAGGGAAGAGAATGGTGAGAACACAGGGAAAGAAATTCTAAATTAAACAGCCTATAGTTAAATGAAGAGTGAGAGCTTGTGACTCTCTCGAGAGCACAAACTCATAGTCTGATAAAGGCACCAGTCTTGGCTACGTGTTGCACATTCCAATATGCATTCCATGGGACTCAGCCTGGTGCCAATGCCTTGAGGCATCTCATATGGTTTTAGTTACCTGAGCACACTCTGTGCTCAGATGCAACTGTGTTTCTATTCCATCAGACTCAAATAATAATTTGATGTAATTGCCTTTCTCAAGGCTGAATTGTTTTATCTTTGAATAGATCCACACAGCCTAATCAAATCCAAGATAAGGTCCATCCTTTGGAATCTGAAGCCCAATCTTAGATGGGTTGCAGTGCATTTTACATCAAGTGCATTTGAAGAGTCACTTGGGAATACATGAACAGAGTGCAACTAGAAAAGCAATAAGAGGGAGGATCAGAGAGTCTGCCGCAGGTAAAATCTAATAACAGGGGTCAGTAATACTCCGGGAAAATTAAAAGACTTTGTCCCCGAGGCCAGACTGCAGTGAAAGCATCATATAGCACAGAATTAGTCTGAAATTCACCCGTTGCAAACGAACATTGTCATGTCTCAGATTCAATAACCAAAGTGTATGAACACTGGCTAAGGTTGTAGACTCATTGCAGGGTTGCTACTATGGAACTACCAATAAATTCTGGACCAAACTGATAGCACCGCAGTTTTAAGTCTCCTCAGGTACTTGTGAATTACTTGTGTGATGAAGACTGATCATCTATCAGCTATTTCCATCTTTGCCTGTGCCCTTTATACACATTCATCAGACCCCAAGAAGTGATGCCAGGGAAGAATACTCAATAGTTCAATGATTATTAAGCAGCTATTCTTTTTGCAGCACTGAAGGTTCACCTCCCTATTTCAGAAACCTTCTCTCCAGGCTGAATCAGTGCTAACTCTCGTGACCTCTCCTTGATGCTCCAAGCCCTTTAGTCTCTTGTACTCAGTGCTCTTGACTCTTGCACTGGGGAGACCAGCATTGTACTTTAGGCATATCTCACCAGTGCTAATTAGAGCTGAAAGATCATCTCCTGTGGTTGAGACCTGCTGACTATGCTCTGACTAATGCAGCCCAGGAGGATATTGGTCTTCTTGGCTGCAAGGCTTTGGTTCAACTTGCTGTCCACAATGACCCCCAGACTGTTCCTTTCCTGCTACAGGATTTGGCATCTTCCTTTTTTAAGCATCATGAGATTCATCTCTGCCTAATTCCCTGTTGAACAGTAAGGGCCCCAGTATTCATCCCTGGAGTATAGCACTGAGGAGGTTCTAAAACCTTACATTGTACCCGATGGTTTAACTGTGAAAAATGTCAATATTGGTACTGCTATTTCTGACTTGTGTTTGTCTTTCTAGCCTCCCCTCCCTCTGTAGCAGGCTACAATCAGGACTGTTACAACCTTCAGCAGACAGCAGGTCACATACTGGAGCACTCATGTATCAAGGCTTTTGTTTAGTCCACAAAAGTCTTCCTTTTTGGAGAAAGTGAAACACCCACTTGGGACTCAGATGATGAGGAGAAGAAAAACTGACATTCTCATCTCAGTAACAGATGCTGCTACATCCAGCAGAGCAGAGCTGTGGGAAAGCAAATGGTGATTTCAGGGAGAGTGATAAAACTCTATGACTTTTAGCATTGAATGCATTACATAGAAAATAGAAGCTAAAAGGCCATCAAAGTTGTATCCTGGTGACAGAAGCAATGTTCTCTTGGTTACCAAAACACATTTGCAAGAACTAAAGTGCCATTGGGAAGGTGAGAAAAGTTATTACAAATCCCAAAATGATCCAACAGGGGAGGAGCAGCCTTTCTAGTCACCTCTATGGTGTCTTGATCATGCCTGGCCACCATGCAATGATCTGAGATGATCAGTACTTCCTTTTCCTGATGCTGGACCACTCACTGGATAAGGAGCTGGTTGAATGGTCGCACTCAAAGAGTTGCAGTCAATGGCTCATTGTCCAAGTGGAAACCAGTGATGAGTGGTGTTCCTCAAGGATCAGTACTGGGACCAGTGCTATTTAACATCTTTGTAGGAGATATGGACAGTGGGATCGAGTGCACCCTCAGCAAGTTTGCAGATGACACCAAGCTGTGTGGTGCAGTTGATACACCTGAAGGAAGGGATGCCATCCAGAGGGACCTTGATATTCTTGAGAGGTGGGCCCAAGCCAACCTCATGAAGTTCAACAAGGCCAAGTGCAAGGTCCTGCACCTGGGTCAAAGCAATCCCAAGCACAGATACAGGCTGGGTGGAGAGTGGCTTGAGTGCAGCTCTGAAGAGAAAGACTTGGGTGTGTCAGTTGATGACAAACTCAACATGAGC
>VZTY01014828.1:156037-171425 GCA_013400935.1 Turnix velox
TCTAGTGGGAGGTGTCCCTGCCTATGGCAGGGAGGTTGGAACTCGATGATCTTTGAGGTCCCTTCCAACCCAAACTATTCTATGATTCTATGATTCTGTGATTCTATGCCACATTAACAGTTTTTGTAAAGTATTGATCCAAACCAAGCTCTAGTCAGAAGCAGAAAAAAGAGCTGACTGAGCTATGAAAATTCTTATAAACACCAACAAAAGGCTTTTAAGGTCCAGAGGAGGGCCATAGGGATGAATACAGGGCTGGAGCACCTCTGCTATAAGGACAGGCTAAGAGAGTTGGGGCTACTCAGCCTGGAGAAGAGAAGGCTCTAGGGAGACCTCATAGTGGCTTACCTGTACATGAAGGGGGTCTACAGGTAAGCTGGGGAGGGACTGTTTGCCAGGCAGGTTGCAATAGGACATGGAGCAGTGGTTTTAAACTAGAGCAGGGCATGTTTAGATTAGATGTTAGAAAGAAGTTCTTCACCATGAGGGTTGTGAAAGACTGGAACAGGTTTGCCAGAGAGGTGGTGGAGGCCCCATCCCCGGAGATACTCGAGGCCAGGCTTGATGAGGCTCTGAGCAACCCAATCTAGTACAAGATGTCCCTGCTCACTGCAGGGGTTTTGGACCTGATGATCTTCGAAGGTCCCTTCCAACTCCACACTTGTACAATTCTGTGAAAGAAAAAGAAACAAAATAACCTTAATCTTGAAAACAGCTGCACAGAAAAGTTTGTGCAAAACATTCAGTGCTGACAGCATCTGTCTGAACTGCTCAGTAAATTCTACTGCCTGTGGATTTCTGTCTGTTCAAAAAGGGAGGTCAGATCCTACACTTCTACTCACAGAGACTGATGTTTTGCAGCCTGAGAAGTTGAACTGAAACCAGTGACACTGCTCAGGGAGTTAGGATTTGCTCACTGTAAGTAATATTATCTGCCCAAGAATAAAATGCTTAGAAATTATATATGATTTCCTGAACTCCCACCCTATTTTCTCTCTTCTGGTGTCAATTTAATATTTGCAGAAATTCACTTTATCATATTGAAGAGTTTTCCATGGTTATTCAAGATTCAGAATTGCAGGCAGATGCAGTACCCAGTCATTACCAATGCCTGGTGTCTTCTCACAACCCAATCCTTGATGTTTAGATGTAAGAGGCATAACATGCAAGTGAAATGCAATATGAATAATGACAGAGTTTAGAGAATTTCTAACAAGCAGCAACCTCTCCCCTGTTGCTGATGGCAGAGAGGCAGAGATGTATTGAACTGCATACCTATTACCTTCTGGAGGCACATCACACTGCCATTCACGAGAGCAAGAGAAACATTATTATTGCACCCTCCAAGAAAAAGTTAAAGAAGGAAAGGAATTGCTTTATACCTGCAGAGATGAGAGTTGGAGTTTTTTTTAGAAAAAAAAAAAAAAGCTTTTTGTGCTCTTGCTTTTCTTCCTAAGGAAATACAATAATTCTAGACATTTTTACACAGAAATATATTAGTGTCTTTTGTTAACAATAGTTTTAAAAAACAATTTTTCAAGGCACATAATACACATATTGCCACAGCATTTCACTTTGATGAGGAACAGCCTGAGATCTGACAACATGTCCATATTCTTCCTAGTTACAGCAGCTTTTATTGATAATGGAGCAAAGCCCAGAAGTCTCATTTCAACTCATTCTTAGCCAGAACCAGGATCTCGTTTTTGTTAATACAGTCAAAAACCAGTGTTTTCCAATGTCTAACATCTCCTTGCTCCACAGAAACAAGAGAATGATCCATTCTGACTGAAGAGTTGTGCTGACTCCATGTGGTGATGTTATTGCTGCCAAGGTCAAACACTTCTCTCATGCAACCCAAACAAAACAACTGCAAAACATTGTCACAAATGTCAGTCATCAAGAAAAGCTACATCCTGCTCTGAGTAAGCACTTCTTTTAAAGGCAGCAGATATTTTTGCTTGATGAAAGATTTAACAGAGAACCAGCTCCTCACCTGGTGTATTCTTGCCAGGCCGCCTCAAAGTTGCTGTCTCAAAAAATTCACTTTGCTTTCAGATGTGCAATGTCTTAGTGGAGCACATAGGTCTGCATGTTCCTCTGAGAGCAGGACCAGACACTGAGCAGACACACTGCATGGGACAGGGCTCCTGTACTGGCCACATCAGTCAATGTTGTTGACAGGGATGTTGAAGGTATTTTTCAGTCCAACAGGATTTAGAACAAAGACAGAATTTTGGGAATTCAGGAAGATGAAAATACTCCCATTGTCTCCTTTAATCTTGCTCACAGCAACATTTTGAGCTTTCCCCACTCTCAGCAACATCATTGTAGACTCCTTGAGACACCAAGAGAAGATTTATTTATTGATGTCCTTTACAAAGCTTGGCTGCACTGGCTTACTTTTGCCCTTTTTATCACTGTCCCCCTCATACTCCAGGCTGGCTCTGCCTTTGCTGCTCCTCCTTCCATCACCCCAACACATGCCCCCAGGAAGGAGAAACTCAAGTGTCCTTCCAGAAGGAACCACTTGTTCAGACTGAAGAAAAGAAAGCTCCAGTGAGACCACACATTGGTCTATCAGTACTTGAAGGGGGCCTACAAGAAAGCTGGGCAGGGACAGTTTGGAAGGGCATGGGGTGAGAGGATGAGAGATAATGGCTTTAAACTACAGCAGGGCATGTTTAGATTGGACATAAGGAAGAAGTTCTTCATCATGAGGGTGGTGAGGCACTGGAATAAGCTGCTTAGAGAGGTGATGGAGACCCCACCTCTGGGGAGATTCAAGGCCAGGCTTTATGAGGCTCTGAGCAACATGATCTAGTGCAGGATGCCCCTGCTCACTGCAGAAGTGTTGGTCTAAATGACCTTCCAACACAACATGTTCTGTGATTTTATGATAACCGAACAGCAGTCAAGAGGCAACTTTCCTTTCTGTTGCACAGAGACAAGACTTTGAAAAGGGAGCAAGATACAGTAAAAGTGTTGATGAAGATACTGCTGGGATGATCCCCTTCCACCTTTTATCACTCATTATTTAGCCTTCTCTCTCTACAGCACTTCAGCACCCAACAAAAAAGGCTCCTACATGGTGAATGCTGCTTAGGTTCTGGATGGTTGCCAGGCCTGGTTCTGGAAGCCTTATCTCAACAGGCAAGACAAGAGGAGGTTAGAGATAAGGAGCACAAGTAACACTGTGTGGATCTCAGTCCATCTGGTGACAAATTTCCAGATTGAGATGTCTGGCTGCATTCTGAAATGTAAAAAGGGAGAGAAAAAACTCCTCTCAGTTTGTATGTATATATACATATTTGCATATCTACATATATTGGGGTTTTTTACGTTTATAAAAGGAGTGTCAGGACTTGTTTCTAAGTAGCTGAAATTGTGAATTTTTCTCAAATCTTCCCTTTTTTCATCTTTTTACACAAACACTGGAAAAAAGAACAAGCTATTCAATGATGCCAGAATGGGTTAGCTTTTTACATTTTTTTTTACTATTATGTTTAGTATTCATTGCAAACAAACAAATAAAAAAAACCCCACCAATTCTGAAAGTTATTTTAGCAGAGACAGCTGCCCTTTCCACTGGGAACAAGGCTCCCAGCTATGATTTTTCACTCAATCCATAACACAAGTAAGAAAACTATCACTCATCATGGCAGAGCCAGAACTTCTTTTCTCTTGTGAAAGAAGGATCACAAGAAAGGGTGTTCTAGAATTAAGTTTTGCCATACATGATTGTTCATAGGCTCAAAACACCAAACAAATGAATGCTGAGGAAAGGAGCTGTACTCAGAGACGAGCAGTTGAACTCTTAAGCCAGAGATTTTGTAGTAATTAACATTTCTTCCCTTTAGCAGCAGCCTAGGAAAACTCAATGCAAGATATATATATGAAAGAAAAGTGATTTTATTTTAAAACAGACAGCAACACTTCCATACTCACCTGCTTACAAGTGCCATGCTGTAGGATCAAATAGCCTATATACCTTCAGCTATGTATTTCCCAGTGCTTTGGCCAGGTTTCCTTGCAGTGACAGAAAGGAAAGCTGAAGATCCAGCTCTCATCATCTTCTCATCTTTAGATTAGCCTTCAGGTGCTGGTCTTGGATGATTCATTCTTGTACTGTTACAAGGCTGAAAATAGTTGTGATCATTTGTCTCTCCATTCTATCCCACTTCCATGGAACATTTAGATTTGCTTACCAAAGAATTTAATTTTTTTACCTGGATTCTGATGAATAGATCTGTCCTTTTCTTCTCAGCATCACTTCTTAATGGCATAGATAGGTAAGTGATTTGTCCTTTCTTATTAAGATTCCTCCTTCTTTTAGGAGGACCTGTTTTACACTGCCTTTTTTTAACCTGTTGTGAGTGTCCCGAGGGACTTCATACAGATGTGCTAGGAACTCAATATGCATCCAACCCAGATGTTATCAGCATCTGCCTTTCCTACAGCCCATCTTCTGGTTCTTTCACACCCAAAGTATCACACTTACATGCCAATTGGAACAGTTTAATGCTGGTATCACAAACATCACACAGAAAACACAGAGCCAACATCAAGTTCTGTTTTGCCAGCCTCCTTAATTAAATAAAATAAAAAAAAAATCACCCTCTTAATGTTACAGCTGAAAAATCAGGAAGATGCAGTCACCCTATTTCTACTTCTTTCCTAAGGGCAGCACATATGGAAAGTAGATAAGTTCTGTGAAAGAGAAGCATTTCATTGCTTACATTTTTACCCCACTGCTGAGTTTTACATATTTGATTTGGGCTTTTAGTCAATTTCTTATGTGCTTTTTTTTTTTTTAATTTATTTCCTTTTCCCCACAGCTGGATGCAGTTATTATCCAGGTGAAATATAAATATGTGCATAAAATTCAGAGCCCCAGCAGCCTTATTAGTGTATGAGATTTAGAAGGAAATCTATGCGTAAAGCACCAGTACAGTATGGATTGCAGATTTAGCCATCCAACCTACAGATACTGAGCTTTTGGGGTATTCCTACTTATGGCCAAACACTTACAGGGTGAGGTGAGAGGGTCTGAAAGTAGGATCAAGATTTTAAGTGGACTCAAGAGATTTCCTAGGACCTTGATGCAAAAGTGGGGCTCACCGAGGGGTCACAATACAACCTCAGCATATGCAGCAAGACACAAATTGGGAGAATGCTGCTTTGGGTATCCTGGTTTCCAGGTGAAGTAACAACCTCACAGAACCTGTAACATGACTGCTTTCAGGAGGATTTCTCTTCTGAGATACTCTGCTTCCTTCAAGTGGGGCTGATGTGAGGAAAAATCTTAGAAAATCTCATGAACAGTCCAGACTAAAAATTTTATTTATTCTGGCTAACTCCTAAACAGAACAACAGAAGAAGCTACTATATTCTATTTATTATATTACTGCCACTAGTGTAGAATATGTAAAAAAAGGGATAGAAAAGGTAATCAAATGAAGCTTTAAAAAATCCACAGGCTGAATATATTGTTTCCTTTGTTACATAAAAATAATTTTTGAAAATTTTTACCATCTTACATAGAGAGTATCAAAGCTGGAGTTGCTGGACATTTAAGAATATTTAATAACTTCCCAGCTTCATAAATTCTCCTTTTAATATCTTTGGTGCTCATGCCAGTACTTAAAATTTATCACTTGTCATATTGCTAAAGGGATATCACCCTTCTGCACAACCTTTAAAAATATGCCATTTAATGAGGTAACTCAGAGGTCCCACGGATCACTCAAAGTATAAACATGCTTATATCTATCTTAAAGTCCAAATACCAAAATGTGCTTGGTCAAGAAAGAGCCAAACTATCAGCCTAGTATAATGTGACCATGGGAGAGATTAGTTCAACTTGTGCATTTGATGATAAAGGGCAAGTGTGGGATCAAGTCTCCTGGTCAAAATGAAGTGATTAGGAATAACTAGCAGAAGTGCATGTCTCTTTCCCCTTACAGAGAGAAATTCTGCATATGCACCAGCCTGTTTCTCTGCAGTTGCACAGAAAGGTTTCAGCTCCTCCTCTTGCCCCACCCCTATCACTCAGAGCCTACATCATTCAGAGGGAACTGATAAAAAAAAGTGCTGCACCTGACCACCTCCTAATTTTGCAGTCCATTAATGATTTCCCAGCTGCCTATAAATGCCTCTTATATTTTTTTGAAAATTAAACACACATGCACTAACACACTGCTTCAGCAGCACCTCCAGAAGCCATAGCAACTGGCAGAGAAACCTCAGTTTGTGAGAGTTGCACTCCCCAAGACTTTCTTCTCATCAGACAGGGCTCTCAGCCAAACAAGCACCAGCTTTTTCTACTCATACCCCACAGCTCAGAAGGGGTAGCTAAACACTTTTTAGTATTTCATAACCAAAGCTTCTGCCTTTTCTCTGGTTCTCACAAGCTGCCCATATTTTTCCGGATATGGTTGATTTTATTAATTGTAAATTAATGAACTATTAATTAGAATTGAGATCAACCTTTTTTAAAAGTAGGTAAACATACATCTACATGTGTAATCCATTGCTGTAGGGGAAATCAGATTAAGCACCAGGCTTTCTGTCCAGGCAAATACACTTATTTTCACAGGTCAAGTGCTATTTTGCTCTTAGATGAAGTGTTATAAATAAAGCTGAGTCACTCAGTGGGGACAGACACCTCTGAATAGTGGGTTGTTCCACCTGAAACCTGAACCTCCAGCAGCCATCCTTGTCCCATCCCTGCAAGACCCTGGAGTTCCCACAAAGTCATCAGCAGATCTGGGCACAGACACCCCTACAAAACTTCAGCCCATTCAGCACCTCATCCTGAAGACACTCCACATTGTACTCTTCAGAGAATTCTGAAGCCCACATGGTATCCTACATTATTTCAACTCAAACTGAGACACTTCCAGCAACTTTAGGCAGATATATCCCTTGTGATTGTCTAAAGAAGTTAAATAAATCTCATCTGTTGCAGTGAAAATTAAATCAGTGGTAGGTTTGATGTTTTTAGGAGAATTTCAACATGCACTAAAACTGGCTTTTCTGAAGAAATTAATACAGTGGGAAAAAACCTGCTATAATGTTGGGGAGTAGAAGGCAAGTATAAGAAAGCAAAACCTGAAAATCTTGGTAAAGGATGTTCTTTTGTAGATTGGAACCACTGAAAAAACCACTTCCTTAATTCATTTTTTTCTTATTAAAAAAAATCAGCATATGTCCCTTTTTACATACAAAAATTGAGAAAAATATGCTTTTCAAAGTTCTCCATTTGAAATCCTGCATTATCAATACCTACAACCTTTAATCACACCCTAAAGACCAGGCAGTTGAGAAATATAGCTTAATTTTTTCTGAGAGCATACAAAGAGGAAGTCTGATGCTGGACCCCTGGATCAACACAGCTCTAAAACTACTTACTCTCAATTTCATCAGTTTAAAAAAATCTAGGAAAATGTCTCTGCTGTTGCTTTATATGCAGTTTACAGTGTAAAATTAGACTGATGACTTTGGAAGTTAAAAATTTCCTTTGAGTTTCAAGTCAGGATGGTCCAGCCAGGTCACCTTCACCAACCAACTGCGTGACAACTTGAGCCATTCCTGTGCCAGGGCAAGTGTTCCAACCAGAAAATCACCCAACTCCAATGAGTCCTGTGAGTACACCACAGCTCCTGTGAGAAATGCACCACAACCCTTGACAGAATTTAAGGATTTATTACAGTCACTGTTATACAGTTAGAGCTTATTTGTCCTCTGCATGTATTCATTTTCACGTATCTGTTGCTGGGCTGATGATCAGCTCTATTTCCCTTGTATTTATCAGCCATGACATTATCTATTAAACTTCCTTGATAAGTTAGATAGATTGGGGCCCTCCTTGTTTACTGCAAGGCATGTTTGCCAGTCCTGTAATTATTCTCCTGAATGATGGTTTGTTTCTCATTTTAAGCTGCTCCAGGTAACACATCATTTATATGTAGAAGCCATCTATAAGCTCTTTAAAAGAAGATAAATTGAAGTTGCAGAGACCCTCACGCCTTTCCATTTTGTTTAGTTTGTGGGCAGTAGTTTGTTTCCAGTTTTCTATATTCCTCAGAGCTTACAATCATAGAGTGGTTTAGGTTGGAAGGGACCTTAAAGATCATCTAGATTCAACTCTCCTGTCTGAGCAGGGACATCTCCCACTAGATCAGACTGCTCAAATCTGTGTCCCATGTGGCCTTGTACACCTCCACGGATGGGACATCCTCAGCTTCTCTGGACAATCTTTTCTAGTGCCTCACCACCCTCACAGTACAGAACTTCTTCGTAGTATTTAATCTGAATCACCCCTTTTTCAGTTTAAAATGGCTGCTCATTACCCTATCACTGCACTGCCTGATAAAGAAGCCCTTCTCAGACTTTCTAATAGGCTCCCTTTAGATTGTGTCTGGAGGCTTCCCCTGAAGTCTTCTCCAGGCTGAACCACTCCATCCTGTCTTCTTTGTCCCACTTCTCAACTTCTGAGGAGCTAGTAGGGTACCAGAGAGTGAATCTGTGTCACAAAGTGTAGTGTACTTCCTCATTTGTAAGGTTTACCAAATCTTGCAGTTTCATCCCTTTTGGGTGGTGAGAAGGAAATGCTCTGGCTGGTCTTCAGACCAGGGCTGATAAAGGTACTTTCTGTACTTGGTCCACAATCCCAAACAAAAGCTGAGAAGGCAAATATGTCATGTTGGTCACATACCTGTCAGGCTCACTGGCATTTCTCTGTAGAACTCCAAAATACAGGAAAAAGGGACATTCACATACCACAGTCAGCCAGACACAAACAAGAACATCTGATGACAGTTGCTGGAGGCAGTCATGGTGACAGACCACTCTGAGAACTCTCCCCTCAGCTGCCACAAACAAGCAGTGACAGGTAGACAGAGGATTTTCTAATAAAATAACATAAAATATTATTCAAAAAGCATGCAGCTAATGTGATAGGAGGCACAGTGAATACTAAGTATTTTATTTAGTGCCTTAAGTGTTTAATAGCAGTTTAATAGTAAGTGGATTCCTAATGGCCAAAAGACAGTAAAAATATTAATATCTAGGTCTTATACCCTTAGTCTCAAACCTATCTGAAGTGCTACAGATGTTGAAGAAATTTAAGAGCCTAAATCATCCATATAAAGTTGTAACTTCATGAAAATTAAGAACTGCTTATTAAGAACTGGCACTTCCAAATGCACGGGATACTCAAAATGCATTGTAGTGAAATCACAGAGTGTTCTGGGTGGCAGGAAAAGTTCATCAACACACGAACTACAGCAATGTTTTACACCCAGTAACACAGCAGACACAGACCACACACACTCTGCCAGAGGAAAGCAGCATTGTCTCTCCCACTCCAGTAACATCTTCTCTGGGGAAAATACTGGTGTGGGAAATACAGAAAGAGGGAGAAGTGTAAGAAAAAAGGTTTTTCCTTCCTTGTGTATTTCAGGCAGAGCTGTGTGGGAGAACTGTACACCTTCATGATACATGTTCTTCTGCTACTAAGGGGTTAAGTCCTCACGGGTCTTCCAGTTTTGCAGTAGTACCAAGTGGAAAGGAATAAATGCCCCGTGTCCCAGTCTCCAATCCCTTCAGCTAGAACAACACAACACACAACATGAACTATTCCAGAGCTTCTTGTTCAAATTCTTACAATATTAAAGTTCTAAATTTCCAAACATGGCATGGCATTTTTTTGGCAGGGGTTTCAAAATAAGAAAGCCCAAATCATGAGGCTATCCCTTCCCTGACCCTTGCTTTGAGCTACCTAGAGTCATGTCATGTAGTGAAATTCTGCTACTGAAATAAAAGGGAGTTCTTCCCTTTTAAGTTAAATGTGATATTTTTATGACAGACTACTGTTCCGTTTTCCTGTGTCTTTTATAACCTAAATTTAAAAAAATACAAAACCTTAGAAGATTGTACTTTTGTAGATAAAAATACTAACTCTACATTATCACAATGTTCTACACATTATTTCAACAGAAGACTACTAAAGATGTCATCTTCTCCTATGAAACTCTCCCATCTCTCCTCAGCAGTTCAGATGCCACTAAAGCAAGAAGTTTTTGACAGGAAGATAGGTCACTGAAATAAAGAACCAACTACTGCCACAAGTACAAACTCCTCCAGGAGGGGTGTGATTTTTATTGAATTCTGAGATGAGCATTCGCAAAGCACAACAATAAAATCTACAACTGGAACATTCAGTAGCAGCCTAGAATGCAGGATTGATTTTTATTGTCACAAGGGTTTGACATGCAGTTTTTTAGAACATTTAAAGCTTTGAAATTTCCCTATAATCAGAGTAATTGTCCATGCCCTCCCTTACACAAACTTGTGTTCTAAATTGACATTCTGATTTCTGAGAAGCAAGGCACTACAGTGTCCTTTCTGAGCAGCTACAGCTCATCACAGCAGATGCCTCTCCCTGAGATCTAAAGTTCATGATTGTCCATAGAAGAAAAGGCAACTGGGGACTCTAAATGTAACTATCACCACCATTAACAGAAGCAGCTGTTGCATTCTAGGTGACCTATCAGACTCCAGAGGAAATCTTCAGTGCAGAGCAGACCTAACCTTGTTCACTCTCTCAAATAAATTGTTTACTCTTTTCCAGAAAATATCATTAATACTTCCATTTGACTAATTTTAACAGTAGTCTATGAAATTAGTATGTCCTTATGGCTGGGGACAAGGCTCTGGATGAAACTGTATTTACAGTTTTGGAATAGGAGTCGCAGCCACTGCAATGCTTTCAATTGCACATTCATCAGTGCCACGGCGGATTCTGAAGTAGCCATTTTCTCCCCACGAGGTGCCCCAGCTGTTCTTCACAATCCAGAACTTCTCACCACTTCTGGGGTCTGTACCATAGCCCACCAGTAAGACAGCATGATTGGTCAATTCAAAAGGATTGAAGTCATCCTGCAGCCCAGTGTGATGGTAGATTCCCTCTTTGTAAAGCATGAAATCATTATAAACCTCAAAGGCAACAGCCATTGGCCCATGAAGCACAAGCTCAAGTTTCATCAGGGCTTCATTGCAACCTCCATAAAACCCACCGACATAGTGGTAGTCAGAAGCATAGTAGTGATAACAGCTGTGCTTGTAAGTACACGGACAATCTTGGGCTGTGTAAGGGAAGCAGTCCTCTTCCACCACACCCAAGTCTTGGACATACTTTCCAGCAATGAGGTATGGGAAGCCACCATCACAACCTAAACAAAAGAAATACCTGCTTATTCCCTTGCTTTTTGAGGTGGGAGACTCTCCCACTCCAATCTTTTGGAATACATTCACATATAGCATTGAACACAAACCACAGACCTCAGACAGTCCTAATATTCTCATTAGCTATAGCTAGTTTTCTGAAACACAAAGGACAAAATTCACATCAGTAGCAGATACACTGGGAACACTAATGCATGGACCATATTCTCATCCAATTGCTCCAGACACTCCCCATCAAGAACAGCAGGTATCTACATGCCTTAAAAAGACCTCTCCCTTAATGTCTGCTTTTGCTCACTTTCCCCTTCTTTTATGCTCCCCATTCCCAAGAATGCTTTTGGGATGATATTTAGTTCCACTCTTTTTAGGCATGCATTGCCATTCATCTATATTTTTAGCCCTATTCCTTATATTTTCTAATTCATTAGATAATTCTCATGTCCTACATAAAAAATTGATAGGCACCTGAGCATGGCAGCCCAACAGGAAGGTGAACTGACAACTGTGGGATTTTTTCTATAACCTTTGCATAAAAAAACCAATCTACTATAAAAACACAGCCTTCTAGGTACCTTATGAAAACACTAAATTGTGAATGATGGAAAAGGCATGGCAGTTTTTAATATATTCCCTCCTGCAGCATTATCATCACTGAAAGTCATCTTTGTATACACCAGGGTACCTACCCTGAGAATACTGGCTGCAAGATACGACCTGCTGGGGACTGAGGATTGGCTTCTGAGTGTTGTTTGTGAGGATACGGATTCTTGCTTCCAGCATACCCATGGAGGCAAATGCGTAACAGCTGCCACATGAGCCTGCACAGAGAAGAAATAGAAATAACAAAGAGGAGTCAGTAAGATAAACCAGGCAAGCCACCTGCATTCAGGTACACCTACTGCATGAGTCCACCTAGAAGAATCAAAACCTACCAGGCAGAGAGTAGAAACAGAATACCGATGAGAGCAATAACTTTAAATAACACATTTAGCTTTTATGTATGAAAAAACCCCAAAACCTTGCTCTAACAACTTTTGCAAGCATACTGAGTTTATTCAAGAATAAGAGACAACATACTGTTCTTTAATGTCTTCTAGCAGTATCATTTAAGAGCTATGGCTTTTCCTTCAGAATGAATCTCCAGGCAGCACTCTAGAAGGGCTGAGAAGGCTTATAACCTACTGCCTCAGGCTATAACCCTTTATGGAAAGCATCTGCTAAGGGGCAATAAACTATTTTATGCGAATGCTGACAGTATTGTTCTAGATTATTTTAACCCATCGAAAGATTTAACACTATAATTTCCAGTGGGAAAAAATACTCCCCCTGCAGAGCTATCCCTAAAACAGCTGACTTGTGAGAGTCTGGTGGTATAAGTAACAGCTTTGACTTAGTGGATTCATCCCAGCTCCCCTTTTTTCCCCCCCAAGGGCATGTAATAGTCATACTGGCTTTTCAGAAGCACCTTGATTACCCTTCTGTTTCATGGCAGAGATTTGAGTCTCCTTACTTTTGCATCAAAATTTAGTGCTGCTTCTAGCTTTAGGCCACTTCACTCCCTAGGAGCCTCCTGGAACACATTATAAGCTTTTGGAAAAGGAATGACAAGCATCGAAGAGAAGGACAATTACTTGGATAAGGTCCTATTTTATGTACTGATTGTCACCAAGGTGCCCAACTCCCTTTTGTTTCCTGACAGTAGGAAAGGCAAATATTGCAGAGCTGTGAAAAGCAGGGAGGCCTGAGGNACCACAGTGCTAGTTCTGAGGCTCACAGTGTAACAACCACACTATCAGCAGAGAGCCAACATAGCTGTGAGAATAGTTGCTTTTGTGAGACTTCCCACAAATCTTCCTTCAGAGTCACTGTAAAGGGTTTCTGAATTATGACCAATAAGGTCAAGACACAGCACATGTAGTGAAGAATCACCCGACTATGATTTTCACCTACTTTGATCTCAAAAAAAAAAGTTTGCAGAGTATAGTCAGCAAGAAACTGGAATAAAATCTGAAGGTTTCTTTCTTCTCCCACCATAAAACTGGTAACAAGCAAGATAACTGCAGTTGTGTGAATCCTGCCACAGGTAGAGGGAATACACACCTCCCATCTGACCCATCTGCTTCAGATGTCGTATTTCTTTCTCCTTAGAGTGAATCCAAAAGCACAAGAGGTATGGCAAACCATGATTTTGTAATTCATACAACTCTCTCTGCTTGTGCCAGACAACTTTCATCTTACTGCTCGAGGCCTTCTCTCCTAGGACATTTTCTAATTAGTCATCTAATAATCTGAATGATATACAAGTAAGACTTCCTAATCCCATCAATTTAATGAAGCACTGATATCCAGTGCCTCAGAAAATTCATAAACTATCACAAGTAAGACTTAATTTGTATGCCAGGATTATTCTGTACAAGGTAATCTTTTGGAGATTTTGATTTGTGTAGTTGGGTTTTTCTGAAGCCTGAAAGTTAAAATTTTCATTTAATGAAGCAGAATGCATATGCCACAGACATTTAACATACTCAGAATAGGTTCTCAGATTACAGGAAATGTGTAGGCAGCTTTATTAGTGGAAGCAACAGACTAGTTCTCATTTAGAAAAACTCTGAAGCAACACAACAGAGAAAAGGTAAGCTTGGGACCAAATGTCCAACTATTTGGAAGGACTCATCGACCTCAAGATATTTACAGCTCCAATCAGAAGAAAGCATAGGACACACACCTACACAGGCCTGTATTATTTCCTGTTGTCATCTTCCAGTGATGCCATGTGTCAGCTTGTGTGTTACAACTCCTACAAGCTTATTTGGGATAAGAATTAAGACATGACAAGACAGTGATTTATGTGATCCCTTACTCATCATGTTATGTCCCTTCCTCTCAAAGTTGCAACAAGACAGCTACCAGTAGACAAAATTATTTGTAAATGGTAGAGAGGGGATATATTAACCAAGTACACTACTGATTACCAGTATGTAACTACCTAAATCAAATATGTCACACCACAGCGCTATAAAAATATTCCCTATAAAATAAGTTTATACCAGAATGCTCTACTTTTATGTCTACTTTGAGCTAAATACTTCATATTCACAGGGGCAGAAAAAAAATGTTTTGAGTATACAACTTATATCAGCATACACAGTTTTCACAGTGACTGCAATTATGCATTTAAGTAACCCCTAAATTTAGCAAGATAATAAGACTTGAATGTAGTATAAGCAGTTTTCATGGGTTTTTTTTCCATTGAAGTCGCATGATAATTTGCCATCAGCAGGAATGAGGGAAAAAATTAAATGCATATCAGTACTGTCAACATGTAGAAAACCGTGACTGAGAGTTTGGACAAAATTTCACTACAGTGTTTATGCAGCATGCTGTGGCAACTGACATTAACTCCAGGAAAACACGTTTTGGACAAGCCACTAGCATATTCTAGTTTTGCATAGAGCTGTCAGCCAGGACTTCACCTAGTTTCTACAGGTTATTCACAGTAAAGATGCAACCTGTCAACTGCAAGGCAGTAGACAAAACCTCCTTATTAATAGCATATTAAGAAGTTTATCAAAGAAGTTGTGTAGCATTTCAGAGTTTGTTTTATTTACCTTGATTCCGAACAGGGCTGACATAATTGACACCATTCACATTCCTCCAGTCCCAGGATTCTGGCAAGCCTGAAACTTTTTTGAGTAACTCAGGTGTTAGTGGTGCAGGCTTTGGTCTAAAGAGAAGAAAATGCTTCTGAGTAACATATCACACCCTAGGCAAGGAAACAACCACATAATGCACAGTTATCTTCTGGCTCCTACTAGCTTTTACTTACTACGCACTAAGAAATTTTAAATAGTTTTCATCTAAAGTGAATAGGTGTCAATCTCAGGAGATTAGTTTCAGGACTATGCAAGATCTACTCAAATCCCTCCCTGAGGGAACTACATTATGAACTATGGTCAAATACTTTTGAACCAATCTGAACTGCTGAAGTAACTCAGTGACTGTAACAACCCAGATCTGCAAAGGTTATTTTACACCTCCACCATTACAAAGTATGTAGAATACCTGACTGCAGAAGGTATCTGACTTCGGCAGCACGCATTGACAGAGGCTACATACTGCTTAACTGCAGATACAGAGA
>VZTY01014828.1:172275-183932 GCA_013400935.1 Turnix velox
AGAATACTCTCCTTTTATGTCTACTTTGAGCTAAATACTTCATATTCACAGGGGCAGAAAAAAAAAATGTTTTGAGTATACAACTTATATCAGCATACACACTTCTCACAGTGACTGCAATTATGCATTTAAGTAACCCCTAAACTTAGCAAGATAATAAGACTTGAATGTAGTATAAGCAGTTTTCATGGGTTTTTTTTCCATTGAAGTCGCATGATAATTTGCCATCAGCAGGAATGAGGGAAAAAATTAAATGCATATCAGTACTGTCAACATGTAGAAAACCGTGACTGAGAGTTTGGACAAAATTTCACCACAGTGTTTATGCAGCATGCTGTGGCAACTGACATTAACTCCAGGAAAACACGTTTTGGACAAGCCACTAGCATATTCTAGTTTTGCATAGAGCTGTCAGCCAGGACTTCACCTAGTTTCTACAGGTTATTCACAGTAAAGATGCAACCTGTCAACTGCAAGGCAGTAGACAAAACCTCCTTATTAATAGCATATTAAGAAGTTTATCAAAGAAGTTGTGTAGCATTTCAGAGTTTGTTTTATTTACCTTGATTCCGAACAGGGCTGACATAATTGACACCATTCACATTCCTCCAGTCCCAGGATTCTGGCAAGCCTGAAACTTTTTTGAGTAACTCAGGTGTTAGTGGTGCAGGCTTTGGTCTAAAGAGAAGAAAATGCTTCTGAGTAACATATCACACCCTAGGCAAGGAAACAACCACATAATGCACAGTTATCTTCTGGCTCCTACTAGCTTTTACTTACTACGCACTAAGAAATTTTAAATAGTTTTCATCTAAAGTGAATAGGTGTCAATCTCAGGAGATTAGTTTCAGGACTATGCAAGATCTACTCAAATCCCTCCCTGAGGGAACTACATTATGAACTATGGTCAAATACTTTTGAACCAATCTGAACTGCTGAAGTAACTCAGTGACTGTAACAACCCAGATCTGCAAAGGTTATTTTACACCTCCACCATTACAAAGTATGTAGAATACCTGACTGCAGAAGGTATCTGACTTCGGCAGCACGCATTGACAGAGGCTACATACTGCTTAACTGCAGATACAGAGACGGCCTATACAGACACTTCAGTAACTACAGTCCCACTTGCTTGGAAACCTCCCTGGAGCAAGGTTTTGCTGCGACTGCTGAAGAAGTGCTGAGTGTGACATGTCCACATCCACTACTTGCAGTCGTGATGCTCATACATCAACCAAGAGCTTCCTGCGTTCAGCTTTCATATACCTGATGCTTGTCCTATTAGCCATGCCATCAAGTGCCACTCACTAACACCAGGACCTGGAGTCTGTTCTGAAAGCATGAGAACAGAACAGTACAGAATAACCTCATGGCATAGCATGGATCTTCTAAATAGGTTACTGTGTTTAAAACCATCTACAACATGACTTCTGTCTGTAGGATGAAAGCATGATAATCTGCATGACATTCCCATGCAAATCGGGATTTTTTTTGTAAACCTGAACCCTCTTCTGTAAACACATAATTGCAACAGTCTACAAAACAAAGTAGCATTCCGGCTCACAGTAGTATCAGAATGAAAAAAACACCAATACAAAGAAGGTAGAACAGCTGTAAAGGGAATCTGCAGATCAAAGAACTCTAGTTTCTCAAGTTAGTATTGAGGATTTTGCATCCATCCCCGTTACCATTCTCTGACGTGTGACCTGCAAGATACTGATGGTACTCTCAGAGGTACTTCATGATTATTCATTGAAACTCTGGACTCCTGTTAGGGAACCTGGCTTGAGGGCATGGCAAATTATCCATCACAAAATCTTTATTATTCACGTTTAATGGCAAAATGTTGCTCACTGCTTTTTAATTGCAATTATGAATGAGAAGAACCAGGGAGGTGGTCAAGCAGAAATTCCTAACTGTGACAAGCAGCTGATGCATAGACTTCTCCACACATACGAAACCATCAGCAAGTGGGCATGATAAAAGGCTAGATGATCCTACTTGTCCAAATTGTTTGAGACAACAGATGTTCAGAATAATCATTCAAATAAAGAAACATGTTGTTGTTCCATGAAAATGAGCTGGAAGGTCTTGTAAATTGATTAAGCATCTTAACTACAACCCAAAAACACAGCTAGGAACAGTAAGGAGAAATATAACCAGATTCTTCGCAGCAGTGGAGAATGTGGCAAAATAAGAAGGCTTCAGTACCTTGAAACCCTCGAGTAGATACCCCCAGCTCTTCTAGTTAGTTCTTCCAGGGCAAAGTTCTCATACTCCTTATATCTTGTTGCTCTCCAGGACTTCTGGTGAGCATTGATTGCATTTACAAAGTCAAAGTTGTGTACATAACGTCTGCTTGAAAGTCTGCAAACGAACAAAACAGTTAAAAAATGACTGGATTAAAAAGTAAAGGTATTCTTTAAACTGAATATAGAAAATAAAACTTCATCTGGAAATGTCTTCTGTTAGGCACTAATAAAAATGCTGCTTGATCATGACAAGATTTCTCAAATTTGAGACAATCAAGAAGAACATAATCATCTTTAGACTTGTCACTTTTGTAACTGAGCCTCAAAGACCGAAGGAGAAACCATGATGAAAAAGGCCCTCCCACCTCCAGTTTTGTGTATTCAAGTTTATTACCAACATTATCACTGACATTAACTTCGTCCTCAGTAACAGAACTGGTCCATATAGCTCTAGCTGAAACCTGAAACACAGGCAGCAGCAAAACTTTTCTTACAGTAAAAGGTCACTTATCTGCTGCTCACCTTCCTCTGGGCTTTGGGAGAGGTAGCTCGTTTACATGAACATCTGAGGCAGATGAAGAAATCTTCCGTCCGGTGAAACAAGCCCAATTGTGGCCAAGGACATCATGGACCCATCCAGGTAGTGTCTCATTACAGTAGCTGGTTACATTCTTGCCTTCCTTTTTGTACTGTAACATGAAGAGGTTATGCTTGCGTTGGGTAGATGCATTTGTTAGTATGCCAGTAGTCTCTACCCACCCAGCTGCTTCTGACCCATGTTTCAGAGGACATATATTCCAGAAAAGCCAGCATCATGTTTGATTTCAAAACACAACAGAATAAAAAAAAAGGTTAGACAGATGAAAAAACTGAACATTATCATGAAGCTGGAGGAAAACACAATGTCATGACTTGCACTTTTAGCAACAGAGCATGAATTATCATCACCATCAACAGGTGCTAATTGTTTGGGTTCAGCAGTCACTTTCTAGGCAAATCGTAGAAAACCACTTAGTATTTATCCTTCAAGGCCTTGTGGTTTCTTGTACCAAATACATGACTAGTTGAACTAACCCTGGAGTACTCCAGAAATCTGAAATATTAAGGCTCATGGCAAGTTTCTTACCCTGTAACCTCTCAGGGACAATGGTACTGTACAATTTATGTATTACAACTCAGAACTCAAGAGAAGAGTTCCTGCAACTGCTTGAAGTTGTCCTGTGGTAGAAGAGCATCACAAAAAACATCTCATGATACTTGGAAAGCAACTTAATTAAAATTGGTCACAAGGAGTGTGTTACCAAAGCCCCATGCCCCAAAAACCTGTATTCTGACACACGAGTCTTCATTTCACCACTGAAGAGGAGCAGTAGTAAATAATCTACTATGTCTTCTTGCAGAAGTTCATACTAATAACTTTGTCCAGCAGCTAAAGATAAGAAATTCTTTGACAACAGAATGACTCGGGGAAGGAAAAAAAAAA
Source organism: Turnix velox (assembly GCA_013400935.1). Taxonomy (NCBI): domain Eukaryota; kingdom Metazoa; phylum Chordata; class Aves; order Charadriiformes; family Turnicidae; genus Turnix; species Turnix velox. The sequence continues at coordinate 176,011 of VZTY01014828.1, forward strand.
AATTACCCAGCCCTTTAAAGTAAATCTGTTTTGCAATATGTCACACATGAGCCTAAATATCCCCTCCAAGAAAAGCTTTAACTTGACTTTTCTAATCACAGAAATCACTTGCACAGAATACAAGTTTCCTAGTACAAAGATACCTTATTAAATCCCACCCCATTCAAGTTGCACGTGTACTACAGCTCAAAGATTTTGTAGCCGTGTTTCAACAAAATGATCCTTCAGCCTCTTCACTGAAGGTGGTGACTTAGGATGATGGAAATACCTCAATGTGGAACAAAGTAAATAAAGGCTATGTGAGGAATCTGAAGGCGACAGCACAGTGAAATAAATAAGTTTATCAATCAGAGGGATAAAATTAAAGATTTAACCTCTGAATATTTCATAACAATAGGAATTTGCTTAGCCCCTCATTCAGAAATTGCAGTGGCAATACTTCTACAGCCTAGCTTATCTAGCACAGCAAGCTCATTTGCTGACCGAAGCAGGATGGGGGATGAGATTTCCTTGTTCAACTTATCCTACCTTAGTGTGTAGGATTTTGCAATATGGGAAATAACTACACTTGTCCAAATACCAAGGGGCGAGGTCCAAAGATGACTTTTGGGAAATACCATCTTCACAACAAAATTGCTAAAAAGCCAGACACTACCAAAAGCAACATGTTACTGACTTAAGTAAGTTACTGTGAGAGCACTTTCTTTGGCTCTATATGACAGGGTGAGTTAATATCTATCTGTTTTTCTATCTAAAAGCTGCCACTGATTAAAACAACACCAAGCATAATAATTCACAGTAAGAACAGGCCTTCAATCTGAACACTTAAATACTCAAGGAACAGGCCTGCTTCCTGTTGGTCAGACACAGATCCTGCCTAGCATGGAATTATATTGAATCAAGTGGAAAAAATTTTGGATCTATCTTCACAGAAAAAAAGGAAATTAATCATATGATCACAAGCAAATTAAAACAGCATACTTTTTTTTTCCCCCTCCTAAAAATCTCCCTCCTTTTCCTGGAGATGAAATTTGCTGTTTTTTTAAAGCTACTTACAGATAACCAGAATAGTTCACAATGTTTGTGTAACTCATCTTTTGGGAACATGAATTCACCAAGTTTCTTACAGCATTATTTCAGTTCAAATAGATCAGCAAAACTAGGAAGATCTGAGGGGACAGTAAGCGGCGATGCTTCAAGATAAAGAAGAGACAAAATCCAATTTCAGACAACCTGTGCAGAAGCCTAAAATTAAGTCAAGTCCACTAAAATTAATTTGAGTCCTCTGTAGCTACCTTCCTGTAGGCTGGCTGAGTGTAAGCTACTACCAAACTGAGTTTAAGGGGACATGCAGACTTTGTGACCATAGTCCATCTATGATAACTGGATAATAAGTATTTGAACTCCTTGAGCCTCTTCTTTTCAGCTAGGAAACAAAAATATAGCCATAAAGTCACAGTTTGCTTCCCCACTCCTCTCCCCACCCTCGACTTGTAACTGATTAACACTTATGGAGAGAAGTGGCAGAGAAACTTTTAAAAAATACATCCAATACCAATACCTCTTATGCTTAATTTGTACAAACTAGTTAAGTCCTCAATGGACCACATGTCAGAAGAACCAAAATGGGATTGTAGAGTCACCAGTGCCATGACAATGACACACACTGCTTACTACTGGCATTGCTAAAACCACGTGCAGCATTTCTTACTGCAAGCAGAGAAAGGTCTGAAAGATGACATGCAGAGAACCTGACCTGCATCAGTTCTAGAAGACACATTAAGAGTACGTATGTTCAAAGAACAGATCAAGGCTTGCTGTAGTAACTTCAGCTGTACCAGTTTACCATGGCACCACTGCCTGAACAACCACTACTGACTAAGCTGGATGCCAATTACAAGATCAGACTGAGTCAAAGCTGCCAGCACAGTATCCAGGACATCTATGGAACCCATCACAGAACTGCATACTTCATGGATGACCACAGTCACAGAGCTGTGATCACTAGCTAAGGCTGGACAACTGCTGCATGCGTTTCCTCAGCAGACTTAAGATGATGGTTCTTATTTGGAAGTTAACTGAAGACCACTGTAGTCATGCCATGTGATAATTTCATCAGCCAAAGGTCTTATCTGCAGCGTTAAGCAATCTCCATTTAGTGATCTTATCAATCTTGAACTCAAATGCCAAGAAAGGAACACAAACTATATCCACAGTTAAAATTCTGAGGTTTAAAAGCATTAAGCTTTATTTCTATTTCAAATGTATACCTTCCTGAAGTCTTAAAACATATGTGACTTCACCTAATGCCAGAATTTAGCCAAGCAATTCCAACACTAAGAGGCTTTATGTACCTAAATTTCAAGGCTTGCTGTTAGACACCTGAACCTAGGCAAGACTTTTTGTATGCTATACTTTAGTAAAGCACTTCCCATTTTGGTCACCATGATACAATCTAATTGTGTGCCCAATTCTAGTCCTGGCAAAAAAAATAGTTGTTTAAAGCTTTCTTTAGATTTTAATCTCCCTGAGAAAAAAACCATGGAGATCTTACAAGACATGGGATTTTAACAGAGATTCAGCAGTGCCCCATACACAGGCTGCCATCCCATCCTCTTTCACATCCTAGGATCTCTGTTTAAGCAATTTTCAGGTAATAAGCCAACTCAAGTCCAGGAAGCAAGACTACTATTAAGCCTGGCAGAAAGACTTACTACTCATTTGTCATCAAGTTTAAAAGAGGACTATGCATTTCAACATGAGAAGCCCATACTTAATTAGAACAAGATTGCAGACTTGCAGCTCTACTGTACAAAAACACAGAACACCATTATGATCAGAATGAACAACTGCAATTCAGAGATTTATACTTTCAGATCCACACTACAGTGAAGCAGCACTTGCACACTGATGGCTAAATAATCCTAACTAAAATAGGTTAAAAATTAACCTTCAGTGGATTTCCAGGATGATTAAACAGCATTAGCAACTCTAACACTTATATTTTAGCAATATGGAATGAAATGCACTCAGATTTATGTTTTTAATTATTATTATGCAACTTAAAATGAACTACTGTCTCTTGTATAGGCTGGTCATTTCAGAACAGAAATCCTCGGTTTTACTAAATTTGGAGGCATTGAGGAAGAGAGGAAAAGATATGACAAGAGATGTCACCAAGTCTGGAAAAGACCAGTAACTTGAGCAGTGGAATGTTCTGAATCTATTTCTTTCTGAAGTAGTGCTAGTGCTTTAGAAGGAACAAACCCAAGACTTGTGGTTTTTGCTAGAGGATATGTCAGAAGCAGAACCACTTAATTTAAGGGAAAAACAGTAGGAATCTTACAAGACTGTATCCTTTTACAGTAGTAGAATTAAGTAATTACTACAAAGATATCAAATAATTAAAAGAAGTTAGCCTCAACTTACATCTCAGCATCAACCTAAGTTTTTACATTACATTGCTTTTATTTCTTTTGTCAAATCTCAAGGGGAAGAAATTAAAAAATACTCTTTAAAGCCTTTTATCCTTGTATCATCCAGCAGAAACACAGACTCAAGCTTCTTTCAATGCTTCATACATTCACTTAACATTGAAGTTCAGTATAGAGATACTTCAGCAGCACATATTAAATAAGAAACACAAGCACTCCTGTAAAATGAGCAAGTTATTTTGTGCTGCAAACAAACAGCAGAACATAAGTGTTAAAATATCACAGTAGGTAAGCCAGGATGCATTGTCTGTCCTGCCAGCATAACAGAGTTCTAGCTCTGCACTTTCTTGCTGCAAGGCAAGAGAATGACAGCAAAGACAATCCCTCTCACAAAAAATTCCAAAGGGACTCGATTTAATTACTTCCCTTTCTCAATGTTGATCAAAGCTAAGAGATACATGAAGAGATTGCTTTCCTCTTGCTGCATTTTCTGGGAGGAAGGCCCTTACCACCCTGCATTCTAGTTTGTCTCCTGAAAGAAACAACAGGCTTCAAAAACCCCTGAAATATGGATTAAGCAGAATATATTACTTATCCCCTATAAGCTTTACTATAAAAGATGATAGAATAGGTCATAAAAGAGCATTAGCTGCATTTGATAGAAGCCACAGTTTTTATTAATAACAGGACTAGGTATTATGTATTTCTATTTCGTATCTAATATATTTACTGAATTAAACAGATATGCATAACTATATATGCCACAAACAGTTCCAAGAAAACACCTCTTCCTACCAACTCCCTGCTGACAATTGTGAAATAAGTTTTGCCAACAGACAGTATTAGAAGTTGTTGCCTAACAAAAAAAAATGAGTTTATTAAGTGCTATGGTATTTCCTCTGGCTTCTCAGTCACTAGACATGCATTTTGGTAATCTGTTTTTTCCTTTACAACAGCAAAAATTATAGAGAGAGTAAACAAACTGGGCTTTAATCCTCTCTACATTATTTAAATAAAGACTTTAATTTGTCTTACTGATGGATTCTCTACTGCTAAACAATGAGCCAAACAAGCTTGCTATTTCACAATACCAAAAGCAAGTGCAAAATTAACAATGAATCCATTTGCCGACAAAGGACTAAAACACATTCATAACCACAAAATGCAAGCTGCTGTGCATTCCTACAGCTCAGGTGCATACTTGAATTACTATTTGAGCAGCAAGTTGGATCAGATCTCCAGAAGTTCTGGCCAAGCTAAATTCCCTCAGCACACGAACGCCATGGACCTGTTGCAGAGGGTCCAGAGGAGGGCCACAAGGATGATCAGGGGGCTGGAGCATCTCTCCTGTGAGGACAGGCCTACAGTTGGGGCTGCTCAGCCTGGAAAAGGCTCTGGGGAGACATCTCAGCAGCCTACCAGTACCTGGAGGGGGGGCCTTCAAGAAAGCTGAGGTGGGACTGTTTGCAAGGGCATGTAGCAGTATGATGACAGGCAATGGCTTTAAACTAGAGCAAGGCCAGTTTAGATTGGACATTAGGAAGTTTCTCACCATGAGGGTAGTGAGGCACTGGAACAGGCTGCCCAAAGATTTGGTGGAGGCCCCATCCCTGGAGATATTCAAAGACAGTCTTGACAAAGCTCCAAGAAGTCGGCTCTAGAGCAAGATGTTCCTACTGACTGCATGGGATTAAACTACGTGGCCTCCAAATGTTCCTTCTAACTCCATTATTCTAAATTTCTCTACAACACAGTTTCAGTACTCTTGTACATCAATGCACGTGTGCTTCCATAAACACTAAGAGTACATAAGTACTTATCAGTCCCTAGACATGTCTTTCAGTGTAGTATTTCATAAGGTACATCACAAGTTACAATAGCAACTGCTGAGCTTTTCGTGATTCCCTACTGTCTTCAAGTTTGTGCTCCATTTACCATCCAGAGCAGGCCATTCACCGTTTCTGTGATTAAATTCCTCACATTCAAGAATCAGTTTGACAATTCACATTGGGGCACCAGAGAAAAGCAACTCTGCCTTTCAGTCTAAAACATTAGGCTAATTCAATTAAGTTTCTCCTCATCTGAGTCCATCAAGGCCAGCAATGACTGCTGAATTCCATCAGTCAGAGGTGACAACTTCAATATAAGTTCATGGACAATAGTATGATTTAGTGCTTCACTGTACTCTGGGGCACAGGAATTCCTGTCACTTTTGGGACCAGCTGTAGAGCATCACTAAATCATGTCCCTGTCTGAGAAATTTCAGAGTAATTCAGCCCATTTAGAGTGTGCTTCGAGGTCTTTAGTTTTTTTCTGTTTTACCTGCCAAGCCAAGGAGGAGAGAACATCATGGCAATTTAGTGTCACTTTACACAGATGAGAGAATGTCAATCAGCACTTCTCTCTCACATCTTGCTTTTAGACTCATAGAATTGCCTGGATTAGAAGAGAATTTTAAGATAATCAAGTGCAACCACCAACTTAACTCTGACAAGAAGCATCACTAAATCATGTCTCTAAGCACTGTATCTATCCACCTTCCAAATACCACCAGGGACAAGGCCTCAACCACTTCCCTTTTGTTCAAGTGTAACAATCTGTCTTATGAAGAAGCATTCCAATTTTAAGCAGTAGTTTTAGCAAATAGTTAGTTTCATTTATAGTACCTCATATAATCCCACACCTTGGATTGTGATAAAAACATTAATAACAGAGGGATGTTTTCATTATTGTTTATCGTCTGCTCCTAACATGGCCCTACCAGCAAGCAGGTTGGGGATGCACAAGAAAATGGAAGTAAGTCAGCGACAGACAAAGGGATATTCCATACCGTACAGCACTATGCTCAACAATAGAAACTGGACAAACTTCAACATCAGTTCTGTAGAAGATTCTACATGGCCCTTTCCTTTAATATAAGTGAGCTTGAATCAGCATGGAACAAGCCACAGGTAAATGCAACATCTCTGTTTAGTAAGAATTAAAGTTCTCTTTTGTTAACATCTGAAAGCAGACATTAAAACACCTCATGTGAAATAAATCATCTACAATGACTTCCAGAAAGACAATGTAAAACAAAAGCAATTTCCTCATCCTCCTTACTACTAGCCAAGGTTCAGAGATTTTATTCTTGGATAAGGCCTGGGTGTTTACTATCAGCTCCTGTGAAGCCAAACACAAGATCATGTTTCCTGAAACAAACACGAAATGTGCTCACTGCTCCTGCTAGGGCTGCACTCGCCAACTGAGCAGTCTTGCTGCACAAAATATCCGTCTCCCAGATAATAAAGTCATCCTGCAAAGATTACTTCAAGCCACACTCCAGAATCATAATGTCATCAGGACAGCAGCAGAGCGTTCCTTAAAAAAGAAAGTCCTCTTCTGTCTACCCCTTGCCTACCAACATCATTTACACCTTGATCTGAAGTCATTAAAAGGGGTTGGTGATAACAGCATTATCCAAAAAAAAAAATCCCAATTTCAGGCAGCAGAAAAGTTCCTTAGATATCAAAGTAACATTCTGAAACAAAATTTAAACATCCCAGAAAAACTCCAGAAAGGAAAGCTGATGGCCTTTCTCAAGTTTTCATGCATTTGAAACATTTTTAGGGAAATACAAAAGCTATACGCTATGTTTGCTGTTTTGCTTGGGTCCATGGCATCAGGAAGAAAACTGAAAAGAAAATAACTTTCAATCTACCAGAAAAGCTAGCTTCATAAAGGTCTTCAACAGCTTTAAGCAAGCCCAGAAGGGCAGCACCTGTAGCAGATTTTTCAGATAATGCCCAATGCAGAATATAAATAACTCCTTTTTACCTCTGCTCCCAACCCAGACGATGACATCTGTTTCCTCATATAAAAATAAAATTAAGAATTAAAGTAATTTGTCTGATAATCCAGGCAAAACTCAGAGTAAAAGATTAAGTATCCCAGCCATCCCACTGAGGCACTCAGAGACTAAAGAGAAGCACAACTACGAAAGTCAATGGTGCAAAACAGACCATGCTAACTCACCTTAAAAAATGCAAACCATTTGTAGTCATTTATCACAATTTCAAAGCCTTGATTGTAAATCAAAGTGAAGAAACCATAGTTGCCCAGACTATCCTGAGCCACAGCTAACTTCTCAAGATTCACAAGCACCTTTTTTTCCACAGGCCCTGCAAGAAACAAACATTATCACATGAACAGAAAAGACAAGCGCAAAGGTGCTAAAATACACTTGTTAAATACAATCTCCAGCACAGATGCATCAAGTAAACACACTTCAGGGACTTCACTGAAGTATCACAAAAAAATTTGTGTTGTAAGGAAACTTTAAAGATCATTAAATCCAACTCTCCCGCAATAAGCAAGCACATCTTCAACTAGATCAGGGTTCTCGGGGGTTGCGAGGAAGGAAGAAGCAAACCTGCCCGTGGCAAGGAGGCCTAGATGAAATGTATCTGAAACGGATTTTAAAAAGAACCAAGAAAAAAAACGGAGTGT